>CM056052.1:194818685-195283282 GCA_029574335.1 Rana kukunoris | reverse complement strand
GGGGGGTGGGGGGGGGGAGATAGGAAACGGGCATCCCTGCGGGGGGGGGAGGAATAGGAAACGGGCACCATCCCTGCCGGGGGGGAGAATAGGAAACGGGCATCCCTGCCGGGGGGGGGGGGAGGGAAAATAGGAAACGGGCATCCCTGCCGGGGGGGGGAGGGAGAATAGGAAACGGGCATCCCTGCCGGGGGGGAGGGAATAGGAAACGGGCATCCCTGCGGGGGGAGAGGGAAGAGGAAACGGGCATCCCTGCCGGGGGGGGGAGGGAAGAGGAGGAAACGGGCATCCCTGCCGGGGGGGGAGGGAGAAGTAGGAAACGGGCATCCCTGCCGGGGGGGGGGGGGGGAAGTAGGAAACGGGCATCCCTGCCGGGGGGGGGGGGGAGGGAATAGGAAAACGGGCATCCCTGCCGGGGGGGATGGGAATAGGAAACGGGCATCCCTGCGGGGGGGGGAATAGGAAACGGGCATCCCTGCCGGGGGGGGGGAATAGGAAACGGGCATCCCTGCGGGGGGGGAAATAGGAAAACGGGGCATCCCTGCCGGGGGGGGGAGGGAATAGGAAACGGGCATCCCTGCCGGGGGGGGAGGGAATAGGAAACTGGCATCCCTGCCGGGGGGGGGGGGGAATAGGAAACGGGCATCCCTGCCGGGGGGTGGGGGGGGGAGTAAGAAACGGGCATCCCTGCCGGGGGGGGGGGGGGGGTGGGGGAGTAGGAAACGGGCATCCCTGCGGGGGGGGGGGGGGGGGGGGGGGGAGTAGAAACGGGCATCCCTGCCGGGGGGGGGGGGGGAGTAGGAAACGGGCATCCCTGCGGGGGGGAGGGAAGTAGGAAACGGGCATCCCTGCCGGGGGGGGAGGGAAGTAGGAAACGGGCATCCCTGCGGGGGGGGAGGGAATAGGAAACTGGGCATCCCTGCCGGGGGGGGAGGAATAGGAAAGGGCATCCCTGCGGGGGGTGGTGGGGGGGAGTAAGAAACGGGCATCCCTGCCGGGGGGGGGGGGGGGGTGGGGGGATTAGGGAAACGGGCATCCCTGCCGGGGGGGGGGGGGGGAAGTAGGAAACGGGCATCCCTGCCGGGGGGGGAGGGAGTAGGAAACGGGCATCCCTGCCGGGGGGGGAGGGGGGGGAGAATAGGAAACGGGCATCCCTGCCGGGGGGGGGGGGAGGGAATAGGAAACGGGCATCCCTGCCGGGGGGGGGGAGGGAATAGGAAACGGGCATCCCTGCCGGGGGGGGGGATAGGGAATAGGAAACGGGCATCCCTGCCGGGGGGGGGGGGAGTAGGAAACGGGCATCCCTGCCGGGGGGGGGGGGGGGGAGTAGGAAACGGGCATCCCTGCCGGGGGGGGGGGGGGGGGGGAGGAGTAGGAAACGGGCATCCCTGCCGGGGGGGGGGGGGGAGAATAGGAAACGGGCATCCCTGCCGGGGGAGGGGGGGGAGAATAGAAACGGGCATCCCTGCCGGGGGGGGGGGGGGAGAATAGGAAACGGGCATCCCTGCCGGGGGGGGGGGGGAATAGGAAACGGGCATCCCTGCCGGGGGGGGAGGGAAGAGGAAACGGGCATCCCTGCCGGGGGGGCAGGGGGGGGGGGGGGGGTAGGAAACGGGCATCCCTGCCGGGGGGGGGAGTAGGAAACGGGCATCCCTGCTGGGGGGGGGGGGGGGAGAATAGGAAACGGGCCATCCCTGCTGGGGGGGGGGGGGGAGAATAGGAAACGGGCATCCCTGCCGGGGGGGGGGGGGAGGAATAGGAAACGGGCATCCCTGCGGGGGGGGGGGAATAGGAAACGGGCATCCCTGCCGGGGGGGGAAGGGAATAGGAAACGGGCATCCCTGCCGGGGGGGAGGGATAGGAAACGGGCATCCCTGCCGGGGGGGAGGGAATAGGAAACGGGCATCCCTGCCGGGGGGGGGGGAAGAGGAAACGGGCATCCCTGCCGGGGGGGAGGGAAGATAGGAAACGGGCATCCCTGCCGGGGGGGGAGGGAAGAGGGGAAACGGGCATCCCTGCCGGGGGGGAGGGAAGAGAAACGGGCATCCCTGCCGGGGGGGAGGGAAGAGGAAACGGGCATCCCTGCCGGGGGGGAGGGAAGAGGAAACGGGCATCCCTGCCAGGAAACGGGCATCCCTGCCGGGGGGGGAAGGGAATAGGAAACGGGCATCCCTGCCGGGGGGGAGGGAATAGGAAACGGGCATCCCTGCCGGGGGGGAGGGAATAGGAAACGGGGCATCCCTGCCGGGGGGGGGGGGAATAGGAACGGGCATCCCTGCCGGGGGGGGAATAGGAAACGGGCATCCCTGCCGGGGGGGGAATAGGAAAGGGCATCCCTGCCGGGGGGGGAATAGGAAACGGGCATCCCTGCCGGGGGGGGAGGGGAATAGGAAACGGGCATCCCTGCGGGGGGGGAGGGGAATAGGAAACGGGCATCCTGCCGGGGGGGGGGGGAATAGGAAAACTGGCATCCCTGCCGGGGGGTGGGGTGGGGGGGGAGGGGGGAGTAAGAAACGGGCATCCCTGCCGGGGGGGGGGGGGGGGAAGTAGGGAAACGGGCATCCCTGCCGGGGGGGGGGGGGGAGGAGTAGGAAACGGGCATCCCTGCCGGGGGGGGGGGGGGAGTAGGAAACGGGCATCCCTGCCGGGGGGGGGGGGGAGTAGGAAACGGGCATCCCTGCCGGGGGGGGGGGGGGGGCAGTAGGAAACGGGCATCCCTGCCGGGGGGGGGAGGGAGTAGGAAACGGGCATCCCTGCCGGGGGGGAGGGAATAGGAAACTGGCATCCCTGCCGGAGGGGGGGGGGGGAATAGGAAAACGGGCATCCCTGCCGGGGGGTGGGGGGGGGGGAGTAAGAAACGGGCATCCCTGCCGGGGGGGGGGGGGGGGGGAGTAGGAAACGGGCATCCCTGCCGGGGGGGGGAGTAGGAAACGGGCATCCCTGCCGGGGGGGGAGGGAGTAGGGAAACGGGCATCCTGCCGGGGGGGGAGGGAGTAGGAAACGGGGCATCCCTGCCGGGGGGGGAGGGGGGAGAGAATAGGAAACGGGCATCCCTGCCGGGGGGGGGAGGGAATAGGAAACGGGCACCATCCCTGCCGGGGGGGGGAGGGAATAGGAAACGGGGCATCCCTGCCGGGGGGGGGGGGAATAGGAAACGGGGCATCCCTGCGGGGGGGGAGGGGAATAGGAAACGGGGCATCCCTGCCGGGGGGGGAGGGAATAGGGAAACGGGGCATCCCTGCCGGGGGGGGGGAGGGAATAGGAAAACGGGCATCCCTGCCGGGGGGGGGAGGGAATAGGAAACGGGCATCCCTGCCGGGGGGGGGGAGGGAATAGGAAAAACGGGGGCATCCCTGCCGGGGGGGGAGGGAATAGGAAACGGGGCATCCTGCCGGGGGGGGGGAGGGAATAGGAAACGGGCATCCCTGCCGGGGGGGGGAGGGGAATAGGAAACGGGCATCCCTGCGGGGGGGGGGGGGAGGGAATAGGAAACGGGCATCCCTGTCCGGGGGGGGGGGGAGGAATAGGAAACGGGCATCCCCTGCCGGGGGGGAGGGGAATAGGAAACGGGCATCCCTGCCGGGGGGGGGAGGGGAATAGGAAACGGGCATCCCTGCGGGGGGGGGGGGGAGGGAATAGGAAACGGGCATCCCTGCCGGGGGGGGGAGGGAATAGGAAACGGGCATCCCTGCCGGGGGGGGGAGGGAATAGGAAACGGGCATCCTGCCGGGGGGGGGGGGAGGGGAATAGGAAACGGGCATCCCTGCCGGGGGGGGAGGGAATAGGAAACGGGCATCCCTGCCGGGGGGGGGGGGGAGGGAATAGGAAACGGGCATCCCTGCCGGGGGGGGGGGGGGAGGGCATAGGAAACGGGCATCCCTGCCGGGGGGGGGGGGGGAGTAGAAACGGGCATCCCTGCCGGGGGGGGGGGGGGGGGAGTAGGAAATGGCATCCCTGCCGGGGGGGGGGGGGGAGTAGGGGGTAGGAAACGGGGCATCCCTGCGGGGTGGGGAGGGGGGGGAGAATAGGAAACGGGCATCCCTGCCGGGGGGAGGGGGGGGAGAATAGGAAACGGGCATCCCTGCCGGGGGGGAGGGGGGGGAGGGGGGGAATAGGAAACGGGCATCCCTGCCGGGGGGGGAGAGAATAGGAAACGGGCATCCCTGCGGGGGGGGGGGAGAATAGGAAACGGGCATCCCTGCCGGGGGGGGAGGGAGTAGGAAACGGGCATCCCTGCCGGGGGGGGAGGGAAGTAGGAAACGGGCATCCCTGCCGGGGGGGGGGGGAGTAGGAGACGGGCATCCCTGCCGGGGGGGGGGGAGGGAGTAGGAGACGGGCATCCCTGCCGGGGGGGAGGGGGGGAGGATAGGGAGGAATCGGGCCATCCCTGCCGGGGGGGAGGGAGTAGGAAACGGGCATCCCTGCCGGGGGGGGGGAGGGAGGGAGAATAGGAAACGGGCATCCCTGCCGGGGGGGGGGGGGAATAGGAAACAGGCATCCCTGCCGGGGGGGGGGGAATAGGAAACGGGCATCCCTGCCGGGGGGGGGGGGGGAATAGGAAACGGGCATCCCTGCCGGGGGGGGGGGAGGGAGGGAATAGGAAACGGGCATCCCTGCCGGGGGGGGGAGGGAATAGGAAACGGGCATCCCTGCCGGGGGGGGAGGGGGGGAGAATAGGAAACGGGCATCCCTGCGGGGGGGGAGACTAGGGAAACGGGCATCCCTGTCGGGGGGGAATAGGAGACGGGGATCCCTGTCGGGGGGAATAGGAGACGGGGATCCCTGTCGGGGGGGAATAGGAAACGGGCATCCCTGCCGGGGGGGGAGGAATAGGAAACGGGCATCCCTGCCGGGGGGGGGGGGAGAATAGGAAACGGGCATCCCTGCCGGGGGGGAGGGGGAGGGAGTAGGAAACGGGCATCCCTGCCGGGGGGGGGGGGAGTAGGAAACTGGCATCCCTGCCGGGGGGGGGGGAGGGGAGTAGGAGACGGGCATCCCTGCCGGGGCGGGAGGGGGGGGAGAATAGGAAACGGGCATCCCTGCCGGGGGGGGAGGGGGGGAGAATAGGAAACGGGCATCCCTGCCGGGGGGGGAGGGGGAGGGGGGGGAGAATGAGGGAGAGAATAGGAAACGGGCATCCCTGCCGGGGGGGGAGGGGGGGGAGAATAGGAAACGGGCATCCCTGCCGGGGGGGGGAGGGGGGGAGGAATAGGAAACGGGCATCCCTGCCGGGCGGGGGGGGAGGGGAGAGTAGGAAACGGGCATCCCTGCCGGGGGGGGGAGGGGAGGGAGAATAGGAAACGGGCATCCCTGCGGGGGGGGGGGGGGGAATAGGAAACGGGCATCCCTGCCGGGGGGGGAGGGATAGGAAACGGGCATCCCTGCCGGGGGGGAGGGGGACTAGGAAACGGGCATCCCTGCCGGGGGGGGGGGGGGACTAGGAAACGGGCATCCCTGCCGGGGGGGGAGGGACTAGGAGACGGGGATCCCTGTCGGGGGGAGGGAATAGGAGACGGGGATCCCTGTCGGGGGGAATAGGAGACGGGGGGATCCCTGTCGGGGGGGGGAATAGGAGACGGGGATCCCTGTCGGGGGGAATAGGAGACGGGGATCCCTGTCGGGGGGGAATAGGAGACGGGGATCCCTGTCGGGGGGAATAGGAGACGGGGATCCCTGTCGGGGGGAATAGGAGACGGGGATCCCTGTCGGGGGGGAATAGGAGACGGGGATCCCTGTCGGGGGGAATAGGAGACGGGGATCCCTGTCGGGGGGAATAGGAGACGGGGATCCCTGTCGGGGGGGAATAGGAGACGGGGATCCCTGTCGGGGGGAATAGGAGACGGGGATCCCTGTCGGGGGAATAGGAGAGGGGGATCCCTGTCGGGGGGAATAGGAGACGGGGATCCTGTCGGGGGGAATAGGAGACGGGGATCCCTGTCGGGGGGAATAGGAGACGGGGATCCCTGTCGGGGGGAATAGGAGACGGGGATCCCTGTCGGGGGGGAATAGGAGACGGGGATCCCTGTCGGGGGGAATAGGAGACGGGGATCCCTGTCGGGGGGAATAGGAGACGGGGATCCCTGTCGGGGGGAATAGGAGACGGGGATCCCTGTCGGGGGGGAATAGGAGACGGGGATCCCTGTCGGGGGGAATAGGAGACGGGGATCCCTGTCGGGGGGAATAGGAGACGGGGATCCCTGTCGGGGGGAATAGGAGACGGGGATCCCTGTCGGGGGGAATAGGAGACGGGGATCCCTGTCGGGGGGAATAGGAGACGGGGATCCCTGTCGGGGGGGGAATAGGAGACGGGGATCCCTGTCGGGGGGAATTGGAGACGGGGATCCCTGTCGGGGGGAATTGGAGACGGGGATCCCTGTCGGGGGGAATAGGAGACGGGGATCCCTGTCGGGGGGAATAGGAGACGGGGATCCCTGTCGGGGGGAATAGGAGACGGGGATCCCTGTCGGGGGGAATAGGAGACGGGGATCCCTGTCGGGGGGAATAGGAGACGGGGATCCCTGTCGGGGGGGAATAGGAGACGGGGATCCCTGTCGGGGGGAATAGGAGACGGGGATCCCTGTCGGGGGGAATAGGAGACGGGGATCCCTGTCGGGGGGAATAGGAGACGGGGATCCCCTGTCGGGGGGAATAGGAGACGGGGATTCCTGTCGGGGGGAATAGGAGACGGGGATCCCTGTCGGGGGGAATAGGAGACGGGGATCCCTGTCGGGGGGAATAGGAGACGGGGATCCCTGTCGGGGGGAATAGGAGACAGGGATCCCTGCGGGGGGGGGGGAATTAGGAAACGGGGATCTCCTGAACTCTGCTCTTGTCCCAATCACCACAGCAAGCAGGTGATAAGATGGAAGTACTAAGTGTTCCTATAGTCAGATTCTATGCAAACCAGCCATCTGTCTGACATCCCATCCCCCCCTTCCAGACAGGTGTGCCCTCACATACAGCAGGTCCCTGTCCCCAGGGACTGCCAATAATAATACAATGGCCGCGGGCGCCGGGTGCACCTCCCCCATGTCTGTGTCCGCTGTGACACCTCGCTGAGCCCTCAGTACACAAAACACAATTACCGTGTGGACGGTCCGCAGCGGTAGCAGTTGTACAGCACGGGACAGGTGGCTGCTTCCAGGAATGAACTTCCCCAGGTTACAGGGCGGCCAGACAATACAAGTCTACACACTGCACTTTCCGCACACAGCGGCCATCAACCGTATTCGAAATCTCCAGCCAAACCTTAAGGGCGGCTGTGATTGGACAAAACTAGGGCACATGTCAGGGCCTCTGTCATTGGCCGAGACGCTGCTTGATGATTGTTATGTATCTGAGGATTGGTGAAAAATGCTGTGTCGCGGAACGTCATTCCGATGCTGATTGGTGGACTTACATTTAAACGATTGGATGATATGAAATAATATGAACTACAGAGCAGGCTTCAGCTATGGCGTGACGTACAGAAGAAACAAGCTCGTGATTGGCCAGCGATGTTATGGCCTGCTGTGCGTATGGGTGTCTAGCAGGTGAGGTGCAGTAGTTAGTGTGCACGGTGCTCACCGTATAGTCAGTGCCAGGCATGGACAGGACAGCCTGGACCGAGCTCCCAACTGTCCTTTATTCGGCGCGAAGTCCTTCATACTCCTCATTTTGCTCTGATTTATATAAAATGCACTATTTATCGCTCAAGAAGTGCTAAACCTTACCTCAAAATTTTAAATTGCTGCATTTGTACCTTTCAAGAGTCGGCATAATAGAATAGTACTTTAACCGCTTGAAGACCAGGCCTTTTCTGACACTTGTTGTTTACAAGTTTAACACAGTCATTTCTGCTACAAAATTACTTATAACCCCCAAACTTTATATATATATATATATATATATATATATATATATATATATAAATCTTTTAGCAGAGACCCTAGGGGATAAAATTGCGATCATTGTAATTTTTTTATGTCTCAAGGTATTTGCGCAACGATTTTACGATTTTACAAACACAATTTATTAAAAAAAAAAAAAAAAAATACACTTTAACCACACTGGCAGGGAAGGGGTTAACATCAGGGGTAATTAAAGGGTTAAATGTGTTCCCTGGGAGTGTTTTCTTACGGTGTGGGGGAGCGTGAGACTAGACGAAGAGAGAGATCTGTGTTCCTGATCATTAGGAATCACAGATCTCCCTCTCGTCCAATCACAGCGGGAGCGAGTCGTAGTTTCGCACAGTCGGGCTGCCCTGCAGTATACGTACAGTCAGATCTAAAACAAAAATAGATATTTTTTTTATTATACTCACCAGAAAGAGCGGTTCCTATGCGGAACTAGCTCTTCTGCCTGTTCCTCCACCCAAAATTTATTTTTTTAAGTCAGCAGCTAATAACACTGTAGCTGCTGACTTTTAATAAGAACACTTACCTGTCCTAGTCGCCTGCGATGTTGGTCCCCCGACGGCAATCGCTCGGCTCGATCCTAACTAAGGGAAGCAGGCAGTGAAGTAGGGTGACCATGTGTCCCCGATTGCCCAGGACAGCCCCGCATTCTGCAGGACTGTCCCGGGCACCTTCACTCTGGGACAATACAGTGTCCCAGAATGAAACTGAAACAGGTCCCAGCATGAACCCCTATAGAGCTTAAGATGTGACACCACCACCCCCAACTAACAGGTCCCAGCATGAACCCCTCAGAGCTGAAGATGTGCCCCGCCCCTCAAAAAAGTGAAAAACTACAGGTCCCAGCATAGATCTGTGAAAACTTTGGGATCACACTCTAGGTCTTACAGGTTCATGCTGGGAGTTTCAAATTTGGGGGGGTCACACCCTTAGATCTCAGGGGTTCATGCTGGGACAGGTAGTCCTTTACTTTGGGGGGTGACCTCCCCAAAGTTAAAGCGGAGCTCCACCCGCGTTTTTTTTTTTTTTTCAAAGTCGGCAGCTACTAACAGTGTAGCTGCTGACTTTGAATAAGGACACTTACCTGTCCTAGGTGCCCGCGCTGATGTCCCCCGCGGATGCCGATCCTCGATCCCGGCACCGCCATCCACAGTCAGGGAAACAGGCAGTGAAGCCGTGCGGCTTCACTGCCCGTTTCCTACTGCGCATGTGCGAGCAGCGCGGCGCTTTGTGAATGGTCCGGCTGCTTTCTGGGATACACACAGTTCCCAGAATACAGCGCGGCCCATTCACAAGAAGACACCGAGAAGAGGAGGAGGAAGAAGAAAACCACACCGCGGATCATGAGGGCAGATTCGGGACTTTCGTATAGCAACAGCCTATTTAGGGTGAGTATTTTTTTTTTTTTTTTTTTTTAGATTTTTGGAAAAAAAATAAAAATCAGGGTGGAGCTCCGCTTTAAGGACTTCAGCTCCCAGCTTGACCCCCCACCTCCAGAGCTAAAGATGTGAGACCCACCGCCCCCCAAATAGTGAAGAACTACAGGTCTTAGCATAAACCTGTGAAATCTATGGGATCACACCATTAGATCTCAGGGGTTCATGCTGGGTGTTGTAGTCCCTCAAATTTGGGGGGTCACATCCTTAGATATTATGTGACCCCCAAAAGTGAAGAACTACAGGTCCTAGGATGAACCCGTAAATCTATGGGGTCACAAAAAAAAGGTATAAAAAATTATCTTTTTTTAGGAGGGGGGGGGGGTGTCCCTGAATGTCAGTTTGGAAATGTGGTCACCCTACAGTGGAGCCTTACGGCTTCACTGCCCGTTTCCTACTGCGCATGCGCGGCGCTTTGTGAATGGGTGGCTGCCTCCTGGGATACACACAGTTCCCACAGAAGGCAGCGCGCCCCATTCACCAGAAGACACCGCGACGGAGGACAAGGCAGAAAATCCACCGCGAAGGAGGAAGAGGCACAAGAGCTACTTCCATAGCAAACGCCCATTCAGGTGAGTATAATTTTTTTTATACTCGCCTGAACTTTTAAATTCACTTTAAGCACGATCAGTGCTATTTATACCTCCGATTTCTTTGCGGCTTGCAACTTCATCTAACAGAGGTCTATGCAAGTCGCAATGAAATAGACAAAAAGTAGTGCAATTTGAATGGCCCCATTGCTGACAGTGGGGTGCGACTTGTCATGCAATTTGACAGTTCCAAATCGTATGACAAATCGCACTGGTGTGAACAGGCTAGAAGAACAGAAAAATAAAATCATCTCCCACATTAGAAGGTTTTTCTTTTAAATTCTCAAAGATGCGTATATGGGACTGACCTGAAACTGTGGGTATGAATGGACTCACTATGAGGTACAATGAGGAAACTTGTGTAAGGGTTTGATCCAGGACTGTGGGTGAAAAAAGAAGACATATGCATGTGTTGGAGGAAGAATTATTGGTGAGACCTGAGAGCTAGCAGCAGTACAAAGCTGTGCTGTATCATTTAGAACATCAGGAGAGGTGGCAGCAGAGGGGGGAGAAGGAGCCTACAAAGTAGCAAACTATGATAGACAGAGAATTATAACAGAATTAGTGGAGAAATGAAACATTTTATGAAAAGTAGTAGACTATGCAAGACAGAAGGTTGTATTGGACCACAGATCAGCCTGAATGCAGAAGGGGAAACATTGCAGGATAGGCAGAGAGAGGGAGAGCTACATCTAAGTATGTTTATTGATGTAGATTTCTTATGGGATTTATAGTTTATATTTTGATGAATTGTTATATCACAGTATTGATGTACAGCAATCAAACAAACAAATATTGCGCAAAAAAAAAAACAATTGCAGCCTTAGTGTGCCTATCAATTGTCGCCACTGTAAGACACGTGTAAGTGTTAACCAGGGAACGCACACCCCCTTGCGTCCCCTGGTTAAAGTGGTTGTAAACCCCACTTTTTCACTTTTACCTACAGGTAAGCCTATAATAAGGCTTACCTGTAGGTATAAAGTATATCTCCTAAACCTGTATGGTTTAGGAGATATTACCCCCGCAATGCGCCGCTGATTGCAGCGGCGCATGCGCGGGGGGGATCCTCGGCTGAAGGGCTGCCCGCCGCCGACCCTTACCAGAATGAAATCTCCTGCGTGCATGCGCTATTGTGACGTCATCGCCGGTCCAGCCAATCACAGCGCTGGAGCTGCGATACCCGGAAGACATGCCGGCGTGGACCAGGTAAGTTCACTTCTCCTAGTTCTGAGGTAAGTATTTCATAATGAGCTAATATGCGGTGCATATTAGCTCATTATGGCTTTTGCCTTGCAGGTGTAAAAAAATAAATAAAAAAATGTATATGCGGGTTTACAACCGCTTTAACTATTTGGAAGCCGATTTCAGCCCTCAGACTGTAATCGGGAAGCCTATCGGAGCCAATGGCTCTGAGAGACACTTCCAAAGCCAATCAACTGCTGTTATTCAGATGGCCGGCGCTCACCAGGGGGCCAGCCATCTGAATAGTGGGTGGCAGCGACAGCAGCGCCGTTGACAATACATAGATTCATGCAATGCATGAATCTATGCATTGTTTCAGTGGCGGTGCAGGAGAGAGGGGGCGGCGCTCCTGCGCCCACTATCGATGCAGTGATATATATATACACACACATGGGCGTCCCCAGAACTTTTTTCAGTGGAGGGGGCATAATTTTAAGGTTACCCATGCTCCGCCCCTTTTTGGCAACGTCATCACGGTCAGAGACTGCAAATGTAGTACAGGAGACGGTCAGAGACTGCAAAGTACGTATACATTACACCCAGATACATTACATCCCCCATACACACACAGATTACACACCTATACACACAGATACATTACATGCCCCATACACACACAGATTACACACCTATACACACAGATACATTACATCCCCCATACACACACATTAAACCTAGATACACACAGATACATTAAATCCCTCATACACCCAGATACATTACACCCTCATACACACACAATCATTAGTAAGGAGAACTCCCCTCCAATACATCCAATACATTTCTATATTGCAAGCTTCAGGTGACATTAGAGAGAATTAAATGGATTACTAACCCCAGAAAAGACAAATAAAAGGCTCCAACAACAGCTGCACTTGCCAAGCAGCTCAGATGAGGCTGGAGCCCCATGCGGTGACTGTTCTTGGCCCCTATCTAGAAGGGAGTGCTAGGCCTCTTACACATGTCTAGGCAGAGCACACACAGCCGGCAGTCCGAGCCGAGGAGGATGAGAGGCGATGATCTGGTTGGGCTGAGTGTTAGCAGATGCTGTATGCGGCACGTGAAAGGTAACAGGACTTCCCTCAGCTCAGGGGTCTCAAACACCATCCCTCCCTGACACACACTCCATTTTGTGTATGTGATGGCCCTGGGACTTGCCTATAGGTAGCACCAGCCCTGCCTGGGGGGGGGGGGGCACTTGGTCCACCTTGCCCTTACATGCAGACGCCCATGTGTGTGTGTGTATATATATATATATATATATATATATATATATTATGATTTATTTATGTCACATTCCACTTTTCTGTTCTCTAGCCTTGAGGAAGAGGGAAGCTTTCTCCTGAAACACGTTGGCTTGGTTTGATACCTTTGTTCAATAAATACTTTGATTTTATCTTTTCTGTGTCTTGTACTTTTGTGCTGAGTGCTCCTTAGTAACAACCCCCGGGTTTTCTCTTTAAAACAGGTAGCGGTGCTCGCTGCTCTCTGAAAAGCATTTCATGGTGAAACACTTTTCAGAGGGCATTATGGCAGCGGCTGACAGGCATTCAGGAGTACTGCCTGTTTTTTTATTTATTTTGTAATCACTGAATGGCAGCTTTACATTGTGGGACTGCTCTGCGTTTATAAGCCAAGCATTTGGCCCGCGGTTGTGGTGTGGCCCAATTGATCTCTACAGGTAGTGATGCATGAGACCCAAGGTAAAAATGCTGCCACTGCAAAGCATCGTGGTCACAGCATTCACACTGGGGCCCAAGTGTTATCGGTAAAGCTCCACTAGCTTTAGCGGCCTTTACCGCTGTTTAAGCGGCACTTTACGGCCTCTAATGGGCCGCTTTTAACCCCTGCTAGCGGCTGAAGAAGGGGTTAAAAGCATTCCGTGTTGCGGCACTTCTGAAATGCTTTTCAGGCCCTTTGGAAGAGCTGCCCATTCATTTCAATGGGCAGAGTGTTCTGGGAACGCTATATACAAACAGCTGGTCCTTGAACCCACGCTGCCCCTGAAATTGGGGGCCCCATGATGGCACTAAGAGTGATAGATACACAGGGGAGGCAGTCTGCCTCCTACCTACTTGATGTCTGTTTACCTGCACTGTAATCATTGTAGGGGCCCCAGAGCATTACTTTGCCCAGGGGCCCATGATACTATTCAGACGGTCCTGGCTGCTTGCAGGACTTTTCCTAAAATCCTGCAAGTGCAACACCCCAGTGTGAAAAGTCACACTGAAATGAATGGGTGGTGTTTTTTTGGCGCTTTACAGGCGCAAAAATGCCTGAAAACCTCCTCAGTGTGAAAGGGGTCTTGCTGTATACAGCGCTGTCAGGCTGTAACATTAGCATTTGGGTGGGTGTTTATAAAGTGACTTTTACAACACCCCCCCCAGACAGGGATATACACATGCCACAGCTGTGATGTTTTGTTGCTGTAGCCTTTTTTAAACTCAGGCTGCAGAGTATGACGGGCAATAATCTGATTTTGTTTGGTTTACCAAATCACTTTGCCCAAGGAATGGAAATGCTGTGCAAGTCTCTGCAGCCAGGATGTGTTCATAGTGTGTGCCTGATAAGTGAGTAATGCTTACACTCAGACAGCAGATGGCGCTGTTCCACATGTCCGTGGTTACTATAGACATACAATACATACCGTGCTCTGCAAGGACATGACACTGGCCTGTTTGACTTCCTATTTGTGGCTTTGCCGGATTGGATGACGCCGATCGAACAATGAAATCATCAAGCTGACAAAAACTTGGGCTGTGTAGAGTTTGCTTATGCAGAGCTGTGAAGAGTCAGCCATGAAAATGAGAGCATTGCCTACCCTGATCACTGCACTGACAGCCTTTACTGCCTACTATGTGTACAGCCCACTCCCCAGCACATTATCAGAGCCATGGAAACTCATGCTGCTGGATGCCACCTTCAGATGTGCCCAGGATCTGGTGAGTACTGAGATATGGGGGGTCCATCCTGCAGGGTACAGCTATGCCTGGCTTCCCACAGTCAGAAGTAGCACTGTCTGTGTAATCCTGGCTGAGTATAGACTGAGATCAGTGAAATCAGGTCAGTCCAGGCTCTGCTATGGATTTGTCATCTAGTGTGATGTATATGTTTACATTGTGTAGTCAAACAATAGGCACAGGGAGTGACACTGGAGATCTCACCCACTGGGGTGATATGAACTGGACTCTACTGGAGCATTGTGGGAGTATATCATATAAATAGACTAGGTGATCTTTAGGGGCCCATTCACAATATATGGGTTAGGAAGAGTTGGCCAACTCAGTCCAAATGCATAGATGAGGCTAATTGAATTAAATCCTCCACACTATGGCTTGTGGGCCACCTATGGCTCGCTACAAGATTTTATCTGACCCACAGCGAGGGCCAGTAGGGCTACGTTTTTAAACCTACCCCCTATTTAACAGGGGACTCTGATATATGGGGGGGGGACTCTGATGGGGACCACAACGCAAGGGGGGCCTCTAATGGAACCCTGATGTAAAAGGGACTGTTGTGGGGGGCCTTAATGTGATGGGGAGTCTTATGGGGTCCTGATTTAAAGGGCACTGTGATGGGGACCATCTTGTAAAGGGGCTTACACCAATGAGACCCTGATGTGATGGGGACCCTGATGTAAGAGGGCACTCTGCTGGGGGTTCTGATGTAAAAGGCACTGTTGCAGGGGGCCTTAATGTGATGGGGGCCCTGATTTAAAGAGCACTGTGCTGGGTACTTCATATAAAGTGGACTTATGCTTATGAGACCCTGATGTGATGGGGCAGTGATGTAATGGAAACTCCAATGGGGCCCTCATGTGATGGAGACCATGATGTAAAAGTGCGCTCCGATGGGGACCATGATGTAAAAGTGCGCTCTGCTGGGGACCCTGATGTAAAAGGGCGCTCTGCTGGGGACCCTGATGTAAAAGGGCGCTCTGCTGGGGACCCTGATGTAAAAGGGCGCTCTGCTGGGCACCCTGATGTAAAAGGGCGCTCTGCTGGGGACCCTGATGTAAAAGGGCGCTCTGCTGGGGACCCTGATGTAAAAGGGCGCTCTGCTGGGGACCCTGATGTAAAAGGGCGCTCTGCTGGGGACCCTGATGTAAAAGGGCGCTCTGCTGGGGACTCTGATGTAAAGTGGGACTCTGATGAGGATTGTGATGTTCTGCCCACAAATCCTTTTAAAATATGTGATGTGCCCTCGCACTGAAAAGTTTGGAGACCCCTGTCATATTGTTTCAATTCCCACCAATGTGCTGCATTAGTATACACTGAAAAAAGTATGACAGTATGCATTTTTTGCAGCAAGGCACATTGCAATCCACTCTACCGCATCACAGAGTTCAAAGAAAATAACATTTTGTGACAAATTTTATAGAGTTTTAGGGAAAAAAGATAAACGATGCAATATGTTGTACCAACACATTGTACTACACCTAACACAGTGCACACCATCAGGTATGCATTATACAGAAACGGATGTGTGGGTTTCATTAAAGTGCAGCTCCAGGCCAAACATTTTAGAATTCAGAACATTTGTGTCTTTTTAAAGAGATTTCTCCTTGTTTCTTGTTTATTTAATGAATATTGGACAGAGCAGGAAATTAGGGGCCTTCCCTTCATATTCTTCCTATTTGATAGGGGTCCGATGGAACAGGACATACAGAAATCCCTTTCAACGGGGGGCACAAGCGGCAATAAAAACAAGTGTCCCTGTAGGTAGATTTCTCCACAAATTCCCTATGGAAATGGGTAGCGAGCTCCTGGAGTTTGTTCACACTATATGTAGCAGCTGCCATGTTTCTGTACCTGAGAAATGCCATTGACTGCAATGGCACATAGAGAACTGTTTTTTATGTGCCCTGTTCACACTACGATTCACTTTTCTGCAGGGTCCCCATCTCCTAAAGTCACGGTCGGTATGTGACTGGATTTGGGCTTTATTGACACATCACTGGACCTATTCCTCTGCTTGTGATGTTTGTTATTTGAGATGCATAAAGATTATGTCAAGTCTCTAATGTGAGGCCAAATGGCAGGGAGGGCGCCCCTGAGTGCAGCGCTCCCCTGCGAGTGATACAGGGGATACGGTGCCCAAAGGTGCACGGGTTGCCAGTAGTGCTGCAACAGGCTGGTAAGCAGAATGTGGCTAGGGTGCGCTGGGTAGCGATGTCAGTAGCCATGCAAGAAGAAGTCCTGAGTAAGCGTTTGCAGGATAAACCAGGAGCGGGGTTCACAGCCAGGCCAAAGGTCATATACCGGGAGACAGTCCAAGAGCAAACCGGGTCATAAACAGTGGGTAGTGGATCCAAGAATAATCAGTAAAGCCAAGGTCAGAGCGAGAAGATAATCGGGATCAGCGGTCAAGCCAAAAGCAGAGGTCAAGCCAGGAGTTACAAGGTAAGCTGACCACAATCCAGCAACTTGGGTTAGACAGTGGCAGCCTTTTATAGGCCAGCAGGTGGATCCACCTGTCGCATGATGTGCCTCTGGCGGCCATTTCTTCTACTGGCAAGATTGCCATTTCTTCTACTGGCAAGATTGCCAGTACTTTCATGGCCATTTCCCTGACGCAGCCTTTGGCCATTTCTTCTACTGGCAAGATTGCCAGTACTTCCACAGCCATTTCCCTGACAGATTACCTAGAGCTGCAAGTAATGGGATACATTTTTTTTTTTTTTTTACCAAGTGCTTTGTGCTTTCTTTATAATTGCTCAAAAACCTTTAAGACTCCATAAGGAATACCCAGAGTGAGGCATGTGGGAAGGTCATTGACCTGACAGCTGTCATAGGTTTGCTGACTGATCACCCACTAGCCTGACCTCTAGTAAACCCTGATCAGTGAGCTAAAGTCTGTAGACTGCTCACACTTCAATATTTTGCATGCTGTGGTTTTTAAAACCTCATACATTTTGCAATGATGTTTTCAAAACAACTGGCACCCAAATGTATCCTTACACAACCCTGTAATTCTAGGTGCCTGGTGATCTTCTTTCTTTTTTTTGCTGACTTCTTGTATGTTTTGTAGATTCCAGCCATGAGGTTCCCACCATAGCTCTTCCTGACCCCACTCACCTTGGAATTTTGGTTGTTCTGACTCCTCCTTTTACATTCTCCGTTGTATACAATAAATGGAGAACCAAACGGCAGAGACGGACCAAACCTATATGTCTGCCATTGGCATTGCTATGTGGGTGTGGGGGGTGCAGCCCGCACCGGATGACACCGGGCTCACCGAGCCGCTAAACACTGTACTGTATTGCTTGTAGCGAGTGGTGCGAGCAGGGCATCCAGGCTGCCTGTAACATTCCTCGGTCAGGCTAATATCCCAGATTGAGCTGCAGTTGGTGGGCAGAGCTGGGCCTTCCCTGTACCACCCCAGCCTGCCCCATGCCACCCTAATTTTTCTGTACCACCCCAACCTGCCCTATTCCACCTTAACCTGCCCTATTCCACCTTAACCTGCCCTATACTACCCCAACCTGCCACTATACTACCCTGACCTGCCACTATACTGCCCTATACTATCATTTACAGGGGCTGGTTGGGGTGCGCCTTGTGACCGTGCAGTGCCTGCATGGTGCTGGGCAGCCTAGACGGGGGGGGGGGGGGGCACTATGTTTTACTATATTTAAAAAAATAAAATTACAAAGATAAATTATTTCATAACTTTATCCACCTTTTTAATGTGATCTATAAACTGTACAACTCAATTGAAAAACAAACTGTAATCTTTTAGGGGTGGAGGAAAAATTAAAAACTATAAAATAATGTGGTTGCATAAGTGTGCACACCCTCTTATAACTTGGGGTGTAGCAAAATTGGGGTGTTCAAAATTAAGCAATCTCATTCAAACTCATGTTAAATAGGAGTCAGCACACACCTGCCATCATTTTAAAGTGCCTTTGATTATCCCCAAATAACATTCAGCTGTTCTAGTACTGTAGGTCTTTCTTGACATTGTCTTATGGCCCATACACACGATCCGAATATCGGACGAAAACGATCGTCCGATGATGGATCGTACGATTTTCGGATCGTGTGTACACTACTTTCGAGAGCCGATCACGACCGTTCATCCGATTTAAATTCGATCGGACAAGCGCGAAAATTTTTCTCGTCCGATTTTCGTTTAGTCAGTACAGCCGTCGTCCGATAATACAATACAAATACATTTCAACACGTGACATCACGTCCGATCGTTTTTTTCTATCGTACGATAATTTTCGTGAGTTTAAAAACCTATTTATTTTACTCGCGATTATTAAGCGAAAAAAGTCGTACGATCCGTCGGCCGATATTCGGATCGTGTGTATGGGCCATTAGTCGAATCCTACAGCAGAAGCCATGGTCTGCAGAGAGCTTCCAAAGCATCAGAGGAATCTCATTGTTAAAAGGTATCAGTTAGGAGAAGGGTACAGAAAAATTTCCATGGCATTAGATATACCATGGAACACAGTGAAGACAGTCATCATGAAGTGGGCAAAATATGAGACAACAGTGACATTACCAAGAACTGAACGTCCCTCCAAAATTGATGAGAAGAAAACTGGTCAGGGAGGCTGCCAAGAGGCATACAGCAACAGGATTATCTGAGGTACATGTGACAACAATCTCCCGTATTCTTCATATGTCTGGGCGTTTTTTACGTAGAAAAACTTTCAAGCCTGGCTAAATTTTTTGCAAAAACACATCCCAAAAGCATGTGGGAAAATGTGTTATGATCTGACAAAACCAAGGTTGAATTTTTTTGCCCATAATTTCAAAAGATATGTTTGGTGCAAAAACGGCACTGCACATCACCAAAAAAAACACCATACCCACTGTGAAGCATGGTGGTGGCATCATCATGCTTTAGGGGTTTTATTATTCAGATGGAACAGGGGCCTTAGTCAAGGTAGAGGCAATTATGAACAGTTCCAAATACCAGTCAATGTTGGCACAAAACCTTCAGGTTTCTGCTAGAAACATGATGAGGAACTTCATCTTTCAGCAAGACAATGACCCAAAGCATACATCCAAATCAACAAAGGATTGTCTTCACCAGAAAAAGATTAACGTTATTGAATAGCCCAGCCAGAGCCCAGACCTGAATCCGATTGAAAATCTGTGGGGTGATCTGATGAGGGCTGTGCACAGAAGATGCCCTCAAAATCTGACAGATTTGGAGTGTTTTTGCAAAGAGTGGGCAAATATTGCCAAGTCAAGATGTGCCATACTGATAGACTCATACCTAAAAAGACTGGGGGCTGTAATAAAATCCAAAAGGTGCTTCAACAAAGTGTATTAGTTTATGGGTGTGTACACTTATGCAACCATATTATATATACATGTTTGTTTATTTATTTATTACTTCCCTCCACCTAAAAGATTTCAGTTTGTTCAACTAAGTTGTACAGCTTATAGGTCACATATAAAGGTGGAAAATGTTCTAAAATGATTTATCTTTGTCACGTTTATATATATATATTCACAGAAACCTGACATTTAACAGGGGTGTGTAGAGTTGTTATATCTACTATATACTCTGAAAGATTTATTTTTTCATTGTATTGTATTGCAGAGTAATCATTCACCTGTTTCTGATTTCCTTGTCTCTTGTAGACTTGCAGTGAAAGGGGTAATGTTTTGCATGTTGCAGTCTTAAAGCCTTTTACTGAGTTGGAATTCTTAGGCCTATGTGCAAATGACCTTTCCCCTAATTCTTTCCCACTCACTATAACCTTACACCAGAGATCCTTCAACTGCTAAGAGCTGCTGTCATGAGATATTGGGTCCTGTACCAAGAAGTCATTTCCTGGCACAATTGATCACATTGTACCAATGTTTAAATTGGCAGTATAAACCTGGCTAAATAAACTGTATGGGCCAGATTCATAGAGCGATTAGGCCTGTCTATCTCGCGTTAGACTGGAGTACTTTCGAATTACGCGCGTTTCTTCACTACTCTGAACTCTCAAACCATGAAAATACTGCTGCGGGCTTCAATTCGACTGGATTACGTGTTCGTACGCCTTCGGATCTACGCTGCAATAAAATTGCGGCCACTGGGTGGACTTCCCGACGTTTTCCGCGTCGGGGTATGCTAATGAGCTTTTGCCGGCGATCCCAGAAATTACGATCTTCAATCGCAATCTCTTACGGCATCTTTAGTCATCTTTTTGCTGCGTAAAACTATACCAGCTTTTAGCTGGTCTAATATTAGACAGCCCATGTTAAGTATGGCCGTCGTTCCCGCGTCGAATTTCTACGTTTTCCGACGTCTTTTTTAATTTTTGACGTAAAACGTCCGGGAATAGGAATGTCCGTAAACGACGCTACTCAAACAACGAATGACGTATCGATGTTATTTCGCGCAATGCACGGCAGGAAATTTCTGAACGGAGCATGCGCCGTTCGATCGCCGCGGGGACGCGCCTAATTTAAATGCTTCACGCCCCCTAATCGCGTATTTCGATTACGTGGCGAGAAATAGTCTACGCCGCCATATCGTACGGGCAAAAATCTACCATAATTCGTCGTAGAGCCTGGTAAAATGCGGCTGCGTAGCGTATCTCGGATACGCTGCGCAAATGTACGTGTACCTGAATCTGGCCCTATATCTCCTGCTGTGCCCCTCTTTTGAATTATGCATACTTGCATTGTGCCAAGCTGAACCAATGTAACTGTGATAAATATCATACTTGGAGCTCAGCTTTAAAGGGGTTGTAAAGGATTTTTTTTATTATTTTTTTCATAATAAGCATCCTTTACCTGCAGACATTCCTCCTTTTCACTTCCTCATTGTTCGTTTTTGCTCAGAAGCTTCTCTATTTCTTCTCTGTTCTGTTCACTTCCTGCTTGTCTGATTGTTACTCACCACCGTGAAGGGAGGTTTTACTGCGGTGGTCAGTGATGTGCTCACCCCCTCCTGGGAACTACATCTGTGTGGCAGGATGCTCTCTACGTGTTAGAGACTTCAAGGAGGTGTCAAATACTGGGCATGCTGCAATGCATACTGGGAAATTTAGTTCTTACACGAACAAGTGATGCAAACCAGGAAGTGAATGCGAGAACAAAAACTAGAACGCCGGAGGTGAAATAGATGAAGGAATTTAATAGGTATTTACTCGTTTTTTAACTGAATCATTACACTATTCTATCTGTCTACCTTGCAGACATTAAAGGGTTTGTAAAGGAAATATTTTTTTTTATCTTAATAGCTTCCTTTACCTTAATGCAGTGCTGTTTTCATGTCCTCATTGTTCGTTTTTGCTGTAATTCTTCTCTGATCTCCACACTTCCTGGTTGTCCGTTTCCTGATCACCACAGTACTGGGAGCTTTCTCTCTGTGGTCACTAATCAAGGAGGTGTGATTACTGTGTGTCTGAAACCCCTCAGCACCAATCAGTTTAGTTTTACAAACCATCACTGCCCTGTATTGGCTCTGTGGCTCTGTACATCACAGAAGCAGGAAATGGCATGCAAAAACTAAACTAGAAACTGTAGGTACATTATATGATTGATTTTTACCTATTTTTAATAATTTTTAAAAGGAATCCGTTAATTATTATGTCTCTATACCCTGTAAACGGTCATTTCAGCAAAAAAAAAAATGTTCCTTTACAACTTTTTTTTTTTGTTTTAAACCAACCTGAAAACTAAGACATTGCAGCTTAACAATCACTAAATATAGTGGCTGCATTTGTTTAATTTTTTTAGCCTTTTTTTTTCCCCTTTTGTTTTCACCTTGTGATCTAGTCAGTAACACATTTTTTATGGTCTTCACTGTGGATGGAGAGCAACTGTGACACCCTGGGACAGCAGCATTGTCACTCTCGACAGAGGGTAGTATTAGACACCATACATTTTACAATCTTTGTACCATCAACTTTGGATTTACTAGATGTGATACGGGAACCTAGCTAATATATTTAGTCAGTTTGTATCCAATCAAATAGACCAGGGGTGGCAAACACAAAGCCCGCGGGCCGAATTCGGCCCGCCAAGCCTTTTCATGTCGCCCGCCAACCTCCACCGCTTGTTCCAGTGCCGCCCGCTCAGGCCGCACAGCGGGAGGTTAGCGGCGCCCGCGGCCTGGACAGGGTTAACACAGGTCGCGGCTGCCGCTCAACAACCGCTATGCGGCCGTGCCTGTGTCATCTCTGGGCTCCGGCGCGGCTGATTGGCTGAGCTGAGTGTCTCTCTCACACACAGCTCAGCCTCAGAATCCAAGCTGACAGTTCAGCTTGGACACTGCTCCTCTTTTTCCCGCCTCTCTACACTGTGTGGCACACCCACACCCCCTGTGTCTTCCCCCGCTCACACATCCCTGGGAAAATGTGAAGGAAGATGCAGGCAGCCCGCCCCTGACCCTCCATCCTGGGGTGAGTAAGCTCACCCTCTCCCACCTCCCAGTGTATGTATTAAATGAATTTAAGGGGTGCTCTGTGGACTCTGGTGCAAGAGGGGGGCTTTGGTGGGCAGAGCCCCCCTTACATCAGAGTTCCCCCCTTTACATCCGAGTCCACAGCATTATAAGGGTGTCTGTGCGGACTCTGATGTAATGGGGGTCTGTGCGGACTCTAATGTAATGGGGGTCTGTGCTGACTCTGATGTAATGGGGGTCTGTGCGGACCCCTGAATCCCTGCACTGTGTACATAACGTACCCCCTGAATTCCTGTACTGTACGTAGCATAATCCTGACGTAATCCTGACCTCTGCATTCTGTACGTAGTGCGACCCATATACAACTGGCCCTTTGAGGGCAACCACACTGCTGATGAGGCCCTCGATGAATTTGAGTTTGCCACCCCTGAGATAGACCCTTGCACTAATAGATGTTGATAAATTTAAAGGAGATTGAACAATCGGACTGTAAGGCTTCGTTCACGTTTGGCGTTTTGGGATCTCGGGCAGAATCTCTCAGATTCCGCCCATGATCTCAAATCGCACTGCAATCAAAAATCACATGTTCAGGTGATATTCCTTTTCAATGGCACCTAAAATGTGGTGTGGTTTTGGCGCAGTTATCACGTGGCAGTTGCGTTAAACTGCAGTGTACAAAGCTTGTCGCCCAAAAGAAGCTCCTGCTCCTTCTTGGGCGGCAAGCTTTGCGCGTTGCATTTTGTCATGATTTATCGCATGATAATGTCACAAACATCGGAACGTGTTTTAGCTACCATTGAAAATAAATGGCACCTGAACATGTGTTTTGCGATTGCAGTGCGATTTGAGACCACAGGCCAAATTGCTACAATTCTGCTCAAGATCCCAAATTGCCACCTGTGAACAGAGCCTCACATGTGTGCTTTAGACACTAACAAATTATAGCGGTATTAAACCCAAAACCAAAAATGTAATTTTGCAGCTTACAAATTATTAGATGTGGCTGCATTCTTTTTTTTTTCCTCTCTGCTTTCACCTGGTGATCTGACCAGTAATACAAGTTTTTAATTGTAGGGCAGTTGGCATCATCCCGTTAATAAACAAAGGTAATGATAAGAGTAAAAAATTAAAATACATATGAATTTTATTGTTGTTTACATAAAGATAAAAAATGATGTACATCAAAAATTTTTGTGTTGAAAAACACTTTGTACATAGAAAGAACCTTGTGGTAAATTCAGAATTACATAAAACATGGTAAATACTGTATTTATTGGCATATAACACTCAGGAGGGGTTTAGCCACACCGCTGCAGAGCACCTCTAGAAGGGGAAAGCAGGGAGACCAAGACACACAGCCGCTCCAGCAGGACAAGTGGGAGAGAAAGTAAACGGGCACAGGAGCACACAGCCAGCAGAGCACCCAGATATATATATATATATATATATATATATATATATATATATATATATATATATATATATATATATATATATATATATATAAATTAGTGTATGTATCATACCACGGGGATCCCTGTAGAAAGCACCACTACTCTAGTGATTAACAGTAGCTTCCGTGTCCCATGCCAAGCGGCTGCCTTGCATATTGTGAACACATGAGGTTGATCGTTCAGCACAGGCGCCATTCAGAGGTGGAACAGTGACATTCCAATCTCCACCTCATCCAAACACTTTCCCCCCAAAGCATAATGTTTCCACCTCCATGTTCGATGATGAGGATGTGTTCTTGGGGTCATAGGCAGCATTCCTCCTCCAAACACGATGAGTTGATGCCAAAGAGCTAAATTTTGGTCTCCTCTGACCACAACACTTTCACCCAGTTCTCCTCTGAATCATTCATGTTCATTAGCAAACTTCAGACAGGTCTGTACATGTGCTTTGTTGAGCAGGGGGACCTTGCGGATGCTGCAGGATTTCAGTCCTGTAGTGTGTTACCCATTGTTTTCTTGGAGACTGGTCCCAGCTGCCTTGAGATCATTGACAAGATTCTCCAGTGTAGTTCTGGGCTGATTCCTCACCGTTCTCATGATCATTGAAACTCCACAAGGTTTGATCCTGCATGGAGCCCCAGACTGAGGGAGATTAACAGTTATTTTGTTTTCTTCCATTTGCGAATAATCCCACTGTTGTCCCCTCTCAGCTGCTTGGCGATGGTCTCGTAACCCATTCCAGCCTTGTGTAGGTTTACAATCTTTGCCCCGACATCCTCGGACAGCTCTTTGGTCTTGGCCATGGTGGAGAGGTTTTAATCTGATTTGATTGCTTCTGTGGACAGGTGTCTTTAATACAGGTATCAAGCTGAATTTGGGAGTGCTCCCTTTAGCCCAGGTTCACACTGGGTACGATTTAGTTTGATTTTGAGATGCGATTTCACATGTGAAATCGCATCTCAAATCGGCGGCAATTGCCGGCAATGACACCGTCCTAATCGGTGCGACGCCGCATCTGCGGCGCTGCACTGATTTCAAAAAGTAGCTCCTGTACTACTTTTTGCGATTTCAGGACGCGATTTACATTGACATCTGTGCACAACCCTGCACAGATGTCTCCTAAATCGCGCCTGCCAGAGGGAGTGAAATCGCGCAAAATCAGCTGAAATCGCGCGATTTCACTCCCGCAGCCCAGTGTGAACCAGGGCTAAGAGAGTGCTACTTATCTCAGCTTGTTACCTGTATAGAAGAGACCTAGGTGGCAGAAATCTTGCTGATTGATAAGGGATCAAATACTTATTTCACATGCTGGACTGCGGGAATGAAGCCTTGTGAGATCAGCTGAACTCGCACGATTTCACTCCCATTTGTCAGTCCCGATTTCGGCCACGATTACAGAGACATCTGTGCAGGTTTCTGCATTGTAATCACCCCTGTCATGTTAAAGTGATTGTGTAACAAATGTGATTAGTAACACGGTGTGCTTATAAAATCGATAAACCTATTCATAAATATTACACATATGACAAATGCTCAAACATTATATTCATGCCAACATTACACCAAGTTAAATATTTAAAATGTAATGTTTTTTTGGAATCATCCCAACATATAACTGTGCTCAAATAGTCGTGTCCGTGAATCATATACAGTCCTTTATATCCACACAGTGCCGTGTTCTTAACAAAAAGTAAACTCTGTGTTTTCAGTACTAGTATATCCAGCAGTGTGAATTGTAGGCCTAGAGCCAGATCCCACCCCCTCTACACTGGCTATGATTGACAGCTGCTGGAGCCAATGGCTACTGCTGCTGTCCTATGAGCCAATGAGAAGGGAGAGATCTGAAGGAGTTTCTGCTCTCATGCACAGCGCTGGTTCGAGATCAAGCTCAGGTAAGTATAAGGAGGGCTGGTGGGGAAGCTGCATGTGGAAGTTTTTTTTTTTTTACCTTTTAAAGTGGTTGTAAAGGCAGAAGGATTTTTATCTTAATGTATTCTATGCCTTCTGTGTGCAGCAGCAATACTTGCCTGAGCCCCCTCTCTATCCAGCGATCTCCCTGAGTCCCTTGGCTATCTCTCCCTCCCGGTGCCATTGGTTCCTGCTGCTGTCAAACTTAGCCAATTAGGTGAGAGAAGGGGTGGGGCCGAACTGCGGCTCTGTGTCTGAATGGATACACAGAGCTGCAGATCGGCTTGGGTGCCCCCATAGCAAGCTGCTTGCGGTGGGGGCACTCAACAAGAGGGGGTGCCAGGAGCTCCAGCTAGTACCCGAGAAGAGGAAGATCCGGGGTGTTCTGTGCAAAACCATTACACAGAGCAGGTAAGTATAAGGTTTTTTTTAATAGAAAAAAAAAACGAGACTCTGAAATCGCCATAATGCATATAAGGCATTAAAGTGTTTGTAACCCTAAAGAAAAAAATGGATCCTGTTTCCTTAAAGCGGGGGTCAGCAACTTGTCCATTCCAGGCTATCTGTCAATCGTGTGTGCAGAGCAGGCACATGGGCATTGAATTCCAGGCTACCGAGAATGCCTGTAGTCTCCGAGATCGTTCAGGCTCTTCTCTGAGCACGCCCAAGCTCTCTCTTCCACGGCCATCCCCACTGGCCCTCCTCCCCGATCCAAGAGGCTGATGACAGGTCACGTAGGTTTTCAACTGCTTCTTCCCTGCACCACTCTGCATTGAAAAAAAGCTGTGCTCTCCAACCAACCCCCCTGACACCTCACCCCTCCTGATGCCCTCCTGACACTCACCCCCTCTGATGCCGTCCTGACACCCACCTCCATGATGGCCCACTGACTCTCCAGCCCTTCTAATGCCCCAGCGCCATGCCCAGCAATACTGATCCCACTGTACTGTGGTTTCCTGACCCCCCTGCACCCGTGACCCCAGTACTACCTGCCACTGACCTCTGAACACTGCACTACCTACTACTGACCTCTGTCCACTGCCCTACCTACTGCTGACCTCTGTCCACTGCCCTAACTACTGCTGACCACTGTTCACTTCCCTGCATCCTACTGACCTCTGTACACCGCCCTTTCATCTTACTGACCCCTGTACACTGTCCTGCATCCTACAGACCTCTGTACACTGCTCTGCATCCTACTGACCTTTAGATTATGTAGAGTAGATAGCCAGGCCTGAAGCTAGTCACCGGATGTTCTATTTTCATGGTGAACTTTGGCATCAGATTTGTGAGGGTGACCAATTACTCCCCAGGCATTTAAAAAAAAATGTGAATGAAAGTGAATGCCAAGTTTCTCACTGAAGCTATCTTTATAGTAGGCAAAATTTTTATATTTTTAAAATGACATTAGTTTTGGTAGATATTTCCACGTTTTCTTTATGCCGTCTTTACTTTTGATTGGGCGGTTGCTAGGAAATTTCAAGCAAAAGGGTGGGGGCACGCGCTGCATCCTAGTGATCTTTGATATCTTCAATGTTGTTCAGGTAGATTTCCATCTCTCAAAGGTTGGCCCCCTGTATCACCTGAAATACCTGGCTGATCCTGCCTGGTTCTGCCCTCCCCACTGTAAACTGACCACGGTTTGCCATGGCTGCTGAGCCCTGGTTAGTTTACGTACCTCCGTCATCCGCAGCTCTGCTCTGTCATCTCTCCCCCGCTCCCTCCCTGCCTGTCAGCTCTTGCCAGTGCTGCTCAGCTCCCCTCCACACTGCTACAAAACAATGTGATATTAATACAATAGCTTCTGTTAAATAACAATATGCTTCAGTTTCTGTGTCTTTTAAAAAAATTACAATTTCTACCGTATTTCACAGTGCCTCCCGATGCTTACGTGACTGCTCGCCTCTCTCTCCTCATCTTCTCCCAGCTAATGTTATTGGGAGTTCTCGGGCCCCTCCTGCTGTAATTGTCAGACTGGGAGAGGAGATAGTCAGGTGAGCACTGAGAGGCACTCTGAAATAAGGTAGATATTGGCATCTTTTTTTTATAAAGCACAGACAATGGGGCACATGTTCTTATCTAACAGAGGGCATTGTATTAACATCATATAGTGGTCTTACAACCACTTTAATGCTGCGTACACATGATCGAAAATTCCGACAAGAAAACCGTGGATTTTTTTTCTGACGGAATGTTGGTGATGTTCAACACTACAACAAGCCGAGAAAAATTAAGTTCAATGATTCATGTTTTTTTTTGAGAACCAGCTCTCATATTTTTGCTGTCGGAATTTCCGATCCTGTGTACGCGGCATGAGATAAAACATTTCAGGCTTTACAACTACTGTAGATGGTATGTCTCAATACTCTGACTGCTACTTTTACTGGACATTTTCGTCTGTTAAAGTCAGGATCACCAGGTGAAAAAAAATGAAGGAAACTAATGCAGCGACTACATCTAAGACCCCTTTCACACTGAGGAGTTTTTCAGGTGGTAAAGCGCTAAAATTAGCGCTGCTATACCGCCTGAAAAACTCCTGCACTGCATACTCAATGTGAAAGCCCAAAGGCTTTCACACTGAGGCGATGCGCTGGCGGGACTGAATCTCAGGTACTGCCAGCAGCTTCTTTGGAGCGGTGAGAGAAGCGGCGTGTATACCGCTCCTTCCCATTGAAAACAATGGGAAACCGCGACTCTGATGGGTTTAATCCCCTCATTATTTCCCTGCAAAGGTAAAGCATAATGGCCAATGCATAGTAGCCCATTATGTGTCACTTACCTGAAACCAAAGCCTGTGATGTCACAGCTGTCCCCACTGGCTGGAAGTGTCCATCTTCACCCCTCTTCCTTCTAGAGCCGCAAACTCCAGCTCTGTGACTGGCCGGAGTCACGTGATGTCACTCCCGCGCATGTGCCTGGGAGCCGCCAGTCACGAGCGTGCCTTTTCTAAAGTTTGCATGCCCCAAAGACATCGGCGCATTGTTTTTTTGTAGATACCACGGTTTAGGAGATCTTTCTAGCACCTACAGGTAAGCCCGCCGCATTCCTGAGATACCGATGCGCGTGCCTGGCGATGTCCACCAGGCACTCGCAATTGGCGGTTACAGGGACAAGGACATGGATCTCTGTGTGGGAGAGAGGAGACCGGTCTGTGTCCCTTGTACATAGGGACACAGCATCGGTCACCTCCCCCAGTCACCCTCCTCCCCCCACAGTTAGAACACACCCAGGGAATACATTTAACCCCTTCCATGCCCCCCTAGTGTTAACCCCTTCACTGCCAGTCACATTTATACAGTAATCGGTGCATTTTTAGAGCACTGATCGCAGTATAAATGTGAATGGCGCCAAAAGTGTCCGATGTGTCCGCCATAACGTCGCAGTCCCAATAAAAATCACAGATCACCGCCATTACTAGTAAAAAAAAATAATAATGAAAATTAATTTGCGCTAACCAGTCGCTTATTGCAATTTTTTTTTTTTACCAAAAATATGTAAAAGAATACGTATCGGCCTAAACTGAGAAAAAAATGTTTTTTTTTTTTAAATGGGCTATTGATTATAGTAACAAGTAAAATATATTTTAAAATTGTCGCTCTTTTTTTGTTTATAGCGCAAAAAATAAAAACCGAAGTTTAGTTAAAAAAAAAATAAATAAAAAATCTCTATAGCTTTAGTGAACTAACTTTCCTGTAATGAGGTTTGTCCTACGTCGCCCAAAGAGCTGGATCCTGTAATTCTGTAGTGATCTTTACTGAAGGGATGCCCATTCCTCTTCCGCCTCTACCGGGGTCAATAGCTCTCAGCTTTTGTTAAAGTCGCAGAGAGTGTACCTGCTCCCTTCTCCATTGGGAAAAGTTGTTTCATAGTGTACATTCTATGTGACATGATCATTGAATGGAGGAAGAGTCACAATTGTATCTCCCATTCATGTTACAGCAATCAAATAACTTTTTTGTCATTGGAGAAGTAAGGGGTGGGTCACTGTTGGGAACTTGTTCACTGCAGCTTCATGGAAGACTCTGAGCTAATAACCCCTGCAGCATCGGAACGTCACTAGCAGGAAGAAGACCGCCATCCCTGCACATAAAATTTCCACAGGTTCCAGCTGCCTGCATGACTTAAAACGTTTTTAAAGCGGAGCTCCGCCGTACAAAAAATATTAAAAGCCAGCAGCTACAAATACTGCAGCTGCTGACTTTTAATATTAGGACACTTACCTGTCTTGGAGTCCAGCGACGTCTTGTCACTCTGCTGCCCACACCGCCATCCTCAGTGAGGGAATCAGGAAGTGAAACATTGCGGCCTCACTGCCCGGTTCCTTATGGCACACGTGTGAGTCGCGCTGCGCCGTGCTCACTGGTCCCCGCTGTGTTCTGGGAGCCGAGTGTTTTCCAAAACACAACCGGGGAGGAATGAGATATGAAGTTGTGGCCGGAAGTGGGTGTCTTAGACAGTTATCTGCACCCCCCTCCCCCCTGAAAGGTGCCAAATGTGACACCGGAAAGGGGGGGTTCCGATGAGCAGAAGTTCCACTTTAGGGTGGAGCTCCGCTTTAATTATAGGCAAGTTGAGTCAATAAAACTAAAGAGAATTTTTTTTGTTTGGCTAAACTTCAGCTATTAGTTTCTTGTTTTTATTAGGTTCTTGTTTGTGTGTATTTGTACAGAGATGTACCCTATATCTGCAAAACATATTGTGCTGTTTTTTAGAAATAAAGAAGCAAATGTACAACTCCAAAAAGTTGTCCTGGGCCTATCCATTATAACAGAATGTTGCTGTAAATTATTTGAACAAGGTCCATTGCACCCTTATGTAAAAGACAAAGGGAGTGAACAAAAGGTAGTGACTCACGGAAACCAGTAAAATAATTCCATTGGCATGACTGTCAATATCTGCCTGATTGCTTCACCTTGTACTACATTACGAAAATAGAACTGTAGGCAAAAATTTTTTTATTTTTTCTTTGGATAGAGTAAGGCCATCTGTGTCCCATTGCAGAGATTTCCTTCACTTCCTGTCCCATAGCCAAACAGGAAGTGAGAGGAAATCTCTGCTAATTAACAGAATTTCTTGGGGACCCCGGGTCACCAGTAATAGTGTCCCAATTGGAAAATTTTCCTTCTATTATTTTTCTTTTACTTTCACTTTCATTGTAAACAGGACAAATAAAGAGGATGAATCCCCATAACGGTGGCACAGATGGCAATAAAAAACTGACACGTTTTCTAATCCCTTCCACTCTATCCAAAACTAAAAAAATAAGTTTCCTTTAGTTATACTTTAAATAAAACGATGACTTTAAATAAAACGATGACCCTATCTCAATAAAAAAAAAAAAAAAAAAAGTTATGTAAATAAACCTGTCCATTATGCAAAGTTTTAAATATATTGCGTGATTATATTGCGTTTATTTTCTTTTTTTCTTTTCGTAGAGCAACTTGGCACATTATTTTGGTCTCAGTCACCATTTGCGAGTCTTGAACTTCATTTCAAATTACTTTGATCAAGTGGACCCGGTATCATCTACAAATATAAAAGTCACAGACACCGTGTTTGATGGTGTGGAGGTCAGAATCTTTGAGCCAAATACAGGACCTGGTGGGGCATTAAGACGCCTCATTATTTACATCCATGGCGGAGGATGGGCCCTTGGAAGTGCAAGTATGTTACCATTGGGGATTTTATACAGGTCAAGGGAGTGACATAATTTCTCCTTGGTGCATGATGGGACCTAGGAAGTGCAGTATACAGTACATTCGGAAAGTATTCCCAAACACTTGACTGTTTCCATATTTTGTTATGTTACAGCCTTATTCCAAAATCGATTAAATTCATTATTTTCCTCTAAATTCTATAAACATTGCACCATAATGACAAAGAAGTTTGTGTGAAATCTTTGCAAATTGATTAAAAATAAAAACCTTTAAATTCACGTGTTACACAAGTGTTCACAGCCTTTGCCACGACACTCAAAATTCAGCTCAGGTGCATCTTGTTTCCAATGATCATCCTTGAGATGTTTCTACAACTTGATTGGAGTCCACCTGTGGTGAATTCAGTTGATTGGACATGATTTGAAAAGGCACACACCTGTCTAGATAAGGTCCCACAGTTATGGCCCATACACACGATCCGAATATCGGACGAAAACAATCGTCCGATGATGGATCGTACGATTTTCGGATCGTGTGTACACTACTTTCGACAGCCGATCACGACCGTTCATCCGATTAAATTCGATCGGACAAGCGCGAAAAATTTTCTCGTCCGATGTCCGATCGTCCGATTTTCGTTTAGTCAGTACAGCTGTCGTCCGACAATACAATACAAATACATTACAACACGTGACATCACTTCCGATCGTTTTTTTCTATCGTACGATAATTTTCGTGAGTTTAAAAACCTATTTTATTTTACTCGCGATTATTAAGCGAAAAAAGTCGTACGATCCGTCGGATGATATTCGGGTCGTGTGTATGGGCCATTAGGGTCCTTTCACAGGTCCGTTCCATTCGTCCGTTTTTTGGACATCCGGTAACGAACCTCAATGCTTCCCTATGGGAGCGGATCCGTTAGCGGATGATGCATCCGCTAACGTCCGCTAGATCCGCATGCGTTTTTGCGGACGGAAGAATGTCCTATTTCTTTCTCGTACATCACGGGACACAGAGCAGCATATTCATTACTATATGGGTTATATGGAGTACCTTCAGGTGTGGACACTGGCAATCTCAAACAGGAAGTCCCCTCTCTATATAACCCCCTCCCATAGAGGAAGTACCTCAGTTTTTTCGCCAGTGTCTTAGGTGTTGGTCACGGAATAGCTTTGCCTCCACATCCTTGGGATTAAGGCGGGCTAACCGGATCTGTCCAAGGAGCCTCAGTGCCAAAGTGGACAGTACCCGGGCCCCAAACCGTGGGGTTTTGCCTATAATGCTCCTCTCTAGAGGGCTGGACCCTGGGCCCAGGACTTGGAGTTTTCTAAACCAAAAGATCCTGTTTGCCAGGGTGCTGTATAGGTCCAGGACAGCGGTTCCTTCCAGGACCCCAGTGCCTGAAGGTCTACTACGCTACCCACGGAGATGGGAGAAGATTGGACCGTTTTGCAAACGTCCTGCGGCATGGAGCAGGTAAGAGGGGAGCCTGCGGGACTTGGTTCGACAGCAGGCTCTCCAGGGGAGATCTTAAGGGGGGTAGCCTGAGTATGCTCTGCATTGGCACCATGGTCACTATGTCTGATGGACAGGATGCCCTGAAATGTTCCCCCCCCATCACTTGATCCCCCTACCTATCTATGTATGTTTGCTAGCTACCTGCTGCTCGCTGGTTGAAGATCTTTTAAAAAAAAAAAAAAAAAAAGACAGATCTGTCTCTAGGCTAAAGGGACTCCTTAGGGGCCTGTTTTTAGCCTTACCTAGCCGGGATTCAAATCTGCCGCCTGATGCGTCCTCCAGCCTGCATTCCTGGGCTCCAGAGTGCATCTCCTCCTGGGCTCTCCTCCCCCGACAGTCGCACACGCGCATGCATATAGAAAAATTTTCGCGCCGTTCGGGAGGGGGGGGGGGGGGGCGGGGAGCGTGACTGCAGTGTAGAGTGGGCGTGCCTTCAATTGCTGTTATACACAGCAGGCGCGTTAGCTCAATTCAAAGCTGAGCTGGAAGAGAGAGGACGTAGAGCTGGCAGCACAGTGACTCCCGTTGGCGAGAAGGGGTACTACATGCTGGAGTCAGCTCCAATACTTTTTGTTAAGCCAAAAATCCCCTTGGCAACAGGTTGAATGCTGGCAAACATGTTGGGGGTGGGGCTGTTTAAAGGAAAACATACTGAGCCCCACCGTTTTTGGGCATTAGTGATCCTATTGTCCCCTAAACCTTATTTTTTTGTACTCCTGGCTATAACAGTCTGTTGTTGTAGGCGGAGTCCCTCGGTTTTGTATTATGGCTTCCAAGGGTTCAGGATCAAAACACAAAAAAAAAAAAAAAGAAAAGGCAAAGACAAAGGGGTTCCTCCTCTGGTTCTGATGATATGCCAATACTTTCCCCACAGGTTATTCCTATAGGGGTCACCTTGGATAAGCCATTAAGGGGGTCTGGTGCTGAGGCTGGCCCAGGTCGGCCCAACCCTGTGTTATCACAGAGGAGATGCTAGCCGTCACCCTAGGGGGGCTAGAGAAAAAAGTTAACAGCTATGATCGCTGGCTCTTTTTCTGGCAAGAAGCGGACTAGATCTCCATCGCCAAAAGGTGTATCCTCGGATGCTGAGATTCTCTCTCCGGAGGAATTAGAATTTCAGGAGGATCGGTTGGACCAGAACCTAGAGGAAGGATCTACCACTGAAGAATCGTTTTCAGCCTCCCAGACGGAGAGTCTGTGGGTCCAGTCTTTGACAGACATGGTCCACTCGGCATTTAATTTGCCATTTCCAGAGCCTCAGGTTCCTGCGGTATCCTCTTTGGGTTCTTTTAAAAGCGCCTTTAAGCAACGCAGCTTTTCCGGTCCATCCTCTGTTAGAGGAATTGGTTTTTCCAGGATTGGGACGACCGGACAGAACTTTTTCTGACGCCTAAAGCTGACGATAGGGTAGTCTTTATGCACGTCTGCCAGGAAATATTTGTGCTTTCAGGCACTCTTTCCCCTGACCAATTGCTCTTTAAAAGGGGCCCGGATGGCTCAGTCGGTAGAGCATCGGACGTTTGGTCTGAGGGTCCAGGGTTCAAGTCCCGGTTCGGGCGCTGCTTTTCAACTATATCAAGCAAAGCAGTGCAGCGCAAACCTAAGTTACATAATATTAAAATAAATATGCTCATAACAGTGAACACATAAGTAATTAATAACAGTGTGAAAATGAATAAAAGAAAGTCCAAAGTTGCAATGTGCAAACAAATTGAAAGAAAAAATCCTGTGATCAAGACAATCAGAGTATCTTCACCATGTGACTGGAAAACCAATATTACAAATGTGATCCCTTCACCAGTGTAGATGGGTACTCTCACCTCACACAAAGACCCTTGTTTTACCAAAGGTCTAATAAGCTTAGATCAAATGGTAGGAAATCCAGATGGCTCAAAGCTGTATACTTTTCGGCTGTAGGACCCGGAGATAAGCAAGTATCCTCAGTGGCACCAACGGACCAGTATGCAAAGAAAAAAGGCCAAATCTAAGAGCTTCCATATAAAACCAGGTCTCTTTAATGAGTATAAAAATGTGCAGGGTACTCACATTTAAGTAGAAAATACAGGCATATAACACCATAAAACAAACAGCTCGAATGAAGGTGTGGGACATCAGCGAGTGACGTGGGATGGTTCCTGACGCCGGACGCGTATCGTAATACTACTTCCTCAGCAGGGCCAGGGCTGCTTTTCAACTACCCGTGAGGTTCTTGCGCCACATCACCCTGAAAGCGCCCGATCTCGTCTGATCTCGGAGGCTAAGCAGGGTCGGGCCTGGTTAGTGCCTGGATGGGAGACCGCCTGGAAGGTTTTCTGTCATTTACCCTATGGAAAAGAAATTTTTCTAAGAAAGGGGCGCTCCCAACTGTGGACGCAGCCATCTAATGGGTGAATAAATCATTAACTGGCCTGAGGGGAAACATACAAATGTTTAAGGTCCCGGTCGATAAACGTTTAGAGACACTTTTTTTAGCATCCTTTGCTACGGCAGGAGCAGTGGTACAGCCAGCAGTGGCTGCAATTGGAGTTTTGTCAGGCGTTAAAGAACCAGACAAAACAGATGCTTAAAGACATCCCTGCCCAATAGGCAGAGGAGTTATTGGATATTCCCAGAGCTCTGTGCTTTGCGGTAGAGGTTATAAAAGACTCCATCCAGCAGGCGTCTCGTTTGTCACTATTTTTAGTGCATATGAGAAGGCTCTTATGGTTGAAGAACTGGGCGGCCGAGCCCCATGCAAAAGACTACTGGCAGGTTTGCCCTTCCATGGAAAGATCTGGATAAATACATTCAGACTGTTTCAAGTGGCAAAAGTACCCTTTTACCAGTCAAAAGAAGTTCCGGGGTCCTGCGTTTAAAAGGCAGCTCCCCCCTGTTCCGGGGCCCTCAAATTCCAGGCAGTATCGGACCTCCTGCGCGATCAAACTTTTAACAATGGATCGCAAGGACAGGCCTCTGGGGGCAAGGGGCCATGGTATCTATCCCCGACAGAGGGGGTCCGATCATCTGTGGCCACAGGCTACAGATTAGAATTTCTAAAATTTCCTCCACAAGGAAGGCCTCAATGCGGGCGGCATTGGATCATCTGCTTTACCAGGGCATAATGGTAGAGGTACCAGCCCAAGAACAGGGGCTAGGTTTCTATTCCAATCTGTTTGTCATACCAAGGCCCATCGGCGATGTCAGACCAATTTTGGACCTAAAAGGTTTAAATGCTTACCTAAGGGTTCGCTCTTTCCGGATGGAATCCGTTCGGTCAGCAGCCGCCACACTCCAGAAGGATCTGGCTTCTATAGACATAAAGGATGGTTACCTTCATGTACCAATCTTTCAGGCACGTCAAAAATTTTTTTTTTTTTTACGCTTCGCAGTGATACAGCGTCACTTCCAATTCGTGGCCCCCCCCTTCGGGCTGGCTACGGCCCCCGGGTATTCACGAAGGTCCTAGCTCCAATTCTAGTCAGTCTAAAGGATCCAAGGGGTCTCGGTCCTAGCATACCTGGACGACCACTTAATCATAGATCACTCGCTTCCTTGGTGGAATGCGCAGTAGCCCTCATGGTTCAGTACCTCGAGAGGTTCGGCTGGGTCCTAAACCGGGGAAAAATCAGCATTTCAACCTACAAAGCAGTTGGAATATCTCGGCATGAGATTAGACACAGAACAGAAGATGGGTGTTCCTGCCCCTGGTAAAGGTCGAGGCTATCAAAAGATTGATTCAGTTGGTTCTAAGCAAAAGAGAACCAACTATTCGCCTATGTATGCGATTACTAGGCAAACTAATGGCCATGTTCGAGGCGATACCGCACGCTTCCACACTCGTGTCCTACAGACAGCAATTCTAGCAGCTTGGAGCAAGGGAGCAAAGGCCTTGGAGTTTCCTTTGACGCCGTCATTAAAGGTCCGGCAGAGTCTATGCTGGTGGTTAAACCCTCAGAACCTTCTGAAGGGGAGTCTTTCTGCCCAGTGGTCTGGAAGGCTGGAGAGCGGTCTTGAACGGGTTCACTCGCCAAGGAACTTGGGCAGAGGCGGAGAGGCAGCTGCCCATCAATGTCTGGGAGATCAGAGCGGCTCGGCTAGCCCTCCTGGCATAGACATCCAGATTACAGGGGTCCTCGGTGAGAAGTCATTCAGACAATGCCACAGCGGTGGCATATATGTGAACCACCAAGGGGGAACCAAGAGTCAAGCCACTCAGAGTGAGAGGAGCTTGGTTTTTCGGTGGGCAGAGGTTTATGTACCCTGCATATCGGCGACATTCATTCCCGGGGTGGACAACCTGCAGGCGTACTTCCTAAGTCGCCAAACCCTGTCGCCGGGGGAGTGGTCTCTGCATCCACAAGTTTTTCAGACAATCTGCCAGAAGTGGGGAGTGCCAGACGTGGATGTCATGGCATCAGGATTCAACAAGAAGCTAGACAGGTTCATGTCTCGAACGAGGGACCCTATGGCCTGCGGAACCGATGTGTTGGTTTGCCCGTGGCATCAATCATAACTTCTATATGCATTTCCCCCGCTGCAGTTACTACCCCGCCTGTGGCGCAGGATCATAGCACAGGCCGGTTATCCTGGTAGCCCCAGCTTGGTACCGGAGGGCATGGTACTCACTAGTCCTGAAATTGGCAGCGGGAGGCCCTTGGACTCTTCCTCTATGGCCAGACCTACTCTCACAAGGCCCGATCCTCCACCCTGCATTACGGCGTCTAAATTTGACGGCCTGGCGGCTGAATCCCTGATTCTCAGGGGTAGAGGTCTGTCTAGGCAGGTAATCCCTACCCTCATTTAAGGCTAGAAAGCCGGCCTCCGGGGTAATTTTGTTACAGGGTTTGGAGGGCCTACGTAGGCTGGTGTGAGGCTAAGAGATGGTTTTCCCGCAAGTATACCATTGATAGAGTATTAAGTTTTCTCCAGCTAGGAGTGGATAAAGGCCTGGCATTAAGCACGATCTAGGGACAGATTTCAGCCTTATCAGTGTGGTTTCAGAGGCCGCTGGCCGCCCACTCGCTGCTTAAGATCTTCGTACAGGAAGTCTTACGTGTTAATCCTCCGGTCAAATCACCACTTTGTCCATGGGACTTAAATCTTGTTCTGTCAACTCTACAGAAACAACCCTTTGAGCCGTTGGCTGAGGTACCTTTGGTTTTACTGTGGCTCACGCATGCGTTTGCAAATGCGTGCGGACAAAACCCCTGTTTTTAACGCACATTGTTAGACAGGTTAATTGGTTGTTCTGCTAGCTGGTCGGTAAGTAGGCTTGGTTATTCCCTGGGCATTCCCCAGGTTCTTGTTGTTATCTGCTTTAGCCTTCCATTGCTACTTACTGTGATTGCCAGCCATAGATGGGGGCGGTGGATACGTTTTGTTTCACCTGTGGTGTTTATTTTGGTCCAGCAGTGCACCAACACCTTTGCAGCCATTGTGCTATATGCTGGGTGCTTGGTGTGGTTCTGTACCTTTAAGGAGGGGTGGCTCCCCTTCAGTCCACCTGCCCCTATCTATCCATTAAAATGCATGTGCCTCCATTGTGAGGACACTCACTGTTAGTGTTAGGACCACAGAATTATGGGGTGCCTTGGCGCGGCTCTGTGGCTCACGCATGCGTTTGCAAATGCGTGCGGACAAAACCCTTGTTTTTAACGCACATTGTTAGACAGGTTAATTGGTTGTTCTGCTAGCTGGTCGGTAAGTAGGCTTGGTTATTCCCTGGGCATTCCTCAGGTTCTTGTTGTTACCTTTGGTTTTACTGACTAGGAAGTCGGTATTTCTGATCACCATAGTTTCGGCCAGGAGAGTATCGGAATTGGCAGCCTTATCTTGTAAGGAACCATATCTCATTTTACATAAGGATAGGGCGGGTTTCCGTCCTCATCCTTCCTTTCTACCAAAGGTTATAGCCAGTTTCCACTTGAACTAGGATGTGGTACTTCCATCCTTCTTTCCAAAACCCACCTCTAGAAAGGAGGGGTTGCTGCATACGTTGGATATTGTCAGGGCCATAAAGGCCTATCTTAAAGCTACAGAGAAGGTTCGGAAAACAGATGTGGTGTTCGTTTTACCGGAAGGGCCCAAGATGGGTCAGGCAGCTGCTTGATCCACCATCGCAAGATGGATTAAACAATTAATCGTTCAGGCCTGCGGTTTGAAGAGGTTGCCTCCTCCTTTGTCGGTAAAGGCCCATTCTACCAGGGCCATGGGCACCTCCGGGGCAGCACATCATCAGATCTCTATGGCTCGAATATGCAAGGCAGCAACGTGGTCGTCAGTCCACATGTTTACAAATTTTTTATCAATTGGACGTAAGAAGGAATGCAGATACAGCCTTTGGACAGGCAGTACTACAGGCCGCGATTCAAGCTCCTCAGGATCTGAGGGGGCTCCCTTGATTTAGATTTGAGATTTACATTTCTTGTCTAAGTTGGATTTACTAGTATTTGAGTATACCTCTAAATTAAATCCTTTTTTGGAAGATGTCTCCCTCCCCTCATTAAAGCATTGCTTTCGGACATCCCATATAGTAATGAATATGCTGCTCTGTGTCCCGTGATGTACGAGAAAGAAAAAGAGATTTTTTAATACAGCTTACCTGTAAAATCTTTTTCTTGGAGTACATCACGGGACACAGAGCTCCCACCCCTCTTTTGGGGAACATTTTTGGGAGGCATACTGCTTGCTACAAAACTGAGGTACTTCCTCTATGGGAGGGGGTTATATAGGGAGGGGACTTCCTGTTTGAGATTGCCAGTGTCCACACCTGAAGGTACTCCATATAACCCATATAGTAATGAATATGCTGCTCTGTGTCCCGTGATGTACTCCAAGAAAAAGATTTTACAGGTAAGCTGTATTAAAAAATCTTTTTTTCTTCCGTCCGCCCAAACGGATCGGATGAAGATGGACAGACGGTCCGTTTCCATCCGACTCCCCATAGGGGAGAGCGGAGGAGAGACGAGGCGGTCCCTGCACAGTGTGCGGGGACCGCCCCGTCCGCCGACAGCTGAGCGGAGACCCCCCTGCTGAGCTGACGGACACACAGAGCGGACCGAAAAACGGACCGCTCCGTGTGAAAGGACCCTTATTAGTGCATATCAGAGAACACACCAAGGCATGAAATCCAAGGAATTGTCAGTAGACCTCAGAGATAGGGATTAAACCCGATGTTCGAGTCAAACGTAAGTTCAACACGTACATCAGGTGTTTGCCAAATAGTGAACATTATGCAGTGTTTGCGGCAAATTCGAAAGCCGCAGAGCGCTGTTTAATAGTCTATGGGAGATTAAATCAAAAGTGCTAATTTTAAAGGCTTATATGCATGGTATTGTCATAAAAAAGTGTTTGGGGACCTGGGTCCTGCCCAGGGGACATGTATCCATGCAAAAAAAAAGTTTTTTTTTCAGGAGCAGTAATTTAAAAAATGCTTAAAGTGAAACAATAAAAGTGAAATATTCCTTTAACCACTTGCTTACTGGGCACATATACCCCCTTCCTGCACAGGTGAAATTTCAGCTTTCAGCACTGCGTCGCTTTAAATTAAAATTGCGCGGTCGTGCGACGTGCCTCCCAAACAAAATTGACGTCCTTTTTTTCCCCACAAATAGAGCTTTCTTTTGGTGGTATTTGATCACCTCTGCGGTTTTTATTTTTTGCGTTATAAACAAAAATAGAGCGACAATTTTGAAAAAAACACAATATTTTTTACTTTTTGCTATAATAAATATCCAATTAAAAAAAAAAAAAAAAAAAAAATTCTCAGTTTAGGCCGATTATGTATTCTACATATTTTTGGTAAAAAAAAAAAAATCGAAATAAGCGGATAGTAATTGGTTTGCGCAAAGTTTATAGTAGCTACAAAATAGGGGATAGAATTCTGACAATTTTTTTTTTTTTTACTAGTAATACGGCGATCTGCGAATTTTGTCAGGACTGCGATATTGCGACGGACACTTTTGACACATTTTTGGGACCATTCACATTAATACAGTGCACAGCGCTATAAAAACACACTAATTACTGTATAAATGTGACTGGCAGGAAAGGGGTTAACACTAGGCGGCGAGGAAGGGGTTAAATGTGTATCCTGGGTTCTAACTGTGTGGGGGGAGGGGACTGACTGGGGAGGTGACAGATGCTGTGTCCCTATCTACAAGGGACACAGCATCTGTCTCCTCTCCCTGACAGGACGTGGAGCTCTGTGTTTACACACAGAGCTCCACGTCCCTGCTCTAAAACTGCCGATCGGCGGGTACCTGGCAGACATCGCGACCGCCAGGGGTACGTGCGCGCGCCCCCCAGTGGCCGGAGGACACAAAGACGTCAAATGACGGCGGCTGGGATTTTTAGAGCCACCTTGCCGCCGTCATTTGACTATATGCAGGGGCTCAAGCGGTTAAAATTTGTGCATTGGGGTGTCTATAGTATGCCTGTAAAGTGGTGCATTTTTCCCTTGTTAAGAACAAAATGACATTTCTAATGGGAAAAGGTAATTTAAAAAGGCTGTAATGAATTTTCAGGTCTCGGCAATACAGATAAAAATAATTGGAAAAAAAACGGCAGTCCATTACCAGGGACTTTTGGGTCTGGTATGAATATTAAGGGACATGTGGCTTGGTATGGTTCCGGAGGGTGGGGGGTGCTCCCAATAAACCTGCAGTTTTTTTTAAACTTTTTTTGCGTTGATACATGTCCCCTGAGGCAGGACCCAGGTCCCCAAACACTTTTTATGACAATACCATGCATATAAGCCTTTAAAATTAGCAATTTTGTTTTTTCATGTTCATGTCCCAAAGACTTTCAACAGTGTTCGCATCTTCGAACACATTTTTTGCCTGTTTGTAAGTTCTAGTGAGAACCAAACCGGGGGAGGGGGGGATTGTTCGGCTCCTCCTTACTCAGAGACAGGATTGTATTGAGGCACAGATCTGGGGAAGGCAGCGTTGAAAGTCCCAATGAGCACAGTGGCCTCCATCATCCATAAATGGAAGAAGTTTGGAACCAAAAGGACTCTTCCTAGAGCAGGCAGCCCGGCCAAACCTTAATCCTATAGAAAATGTATGGAGGGAGCTGAAACTTCGATTTAGAGAAGGTCTGTAAAGAAGAGTGGATCAAAATCCCTACTGAGATGTGTGCAAACATGATAACCAGCTACAAGAAATGTCTTATCTGCACTTGCCAACAAGGTTTTCTAAAAGTCATGTTTTGCTTGGGGATCAAATACTTATTTTACTCACTGATAAACATAAGTGAGCACACTTACAAAATCTGCAGGGGAAATAATTATTTTCTCCACTGTATGTACATTTTTTTTTTTAATTTGTAAAGATTTCAAACAAACTTCTTTCGTGTTGTCATTATGGGGTATTGTTTGTAGAATTCTGAGGAAAATAATGAATTTAATACATTTTAGGCACTGATTTTTATGATTGACCTGTAATAATAAATCGAGAGAAAATTTAATTTGCAACAGTTCCAGAGTAAAAAAAAAACTACCGCTAATGACGTATGACTCCTTGTGTAGGCAGCTGGTTCCTGGAGAAATTTATTTGCATGGATGCCTATCCTCTTCTTGTCTCTAAACTTTGGCGCTGCAGTGGTTAATGGCTTCAAGTCTTCGTCTTCAGGCAGAACTGATGGTCCAACAGGGAAACTGCCCATCCTTCCCCCTCCTCCATTGAGAACAGTTCTTTAATTTCAGTGTTGGAAATTCAGAGCCAGGAAGAGGACAGGCATTCCTTAAGAGCAGGATCCAGCTGCCTATACAACATGGGGCATACTTCATTACATGTAGGTGATGTGACTAAAGCTGTAGAGATTTTTTTTTAAACTACCACTTAAAATCTTTGAATATATTTAAATACAATCACTGGTTTGGATGTTCAGATTATTTAATTACTCTTAGAAACGCACTGACAACTGATGTCGACTTTGCTATTAAATCATGCTGAATATAAAAATCTGAATTTTTAAAATGACAGTGGGGGATTATGTTAATACATTTTAATTCATCACATGAGATTTACACATTTCCTGTAATTAAAATCACTGACGTTAATACAGTGAGCTTATTGTGCAGCTATTCATGGGATTGTCAAAGCTATGATTAAATAATTCTTAAAGCGGAGTTCCAGCCTTTTTTTATGTTAAAAGCCAGCAGCTACACTTTTTGTAGCTGCTGACTTTTAATAAAAACACTTACCTGCTCCACTGTCCAGCGATGCGGCCGCACGAAGCTTCACTCCTCTCCCCCCCTCTCCGCCGGCACCTCCGTTCTAACTATGGGAACCTGGCCTGGAAGCGGCCTGGAAGCCGAAAGCTCACTACGCATGCGTGCGTGAGTGGACAGGTGATCGCCTACAGGGAGAGGTCTGCCAAAAAGCGATATGACGAGTCGTCTAAGCAGTCCCCTCTACTGAAGCCCCCACTTCCCCCCCCAAAAAAAAATACATGGCAAATGTGGCATGTAAGGGGGCGAGAAGTGGGTTAAGTGGAAGTTCCACTTTTGGGTGGAACTCCGCTTTAAAGGGTCACTAAAGGAAAAAATAATTTTGGTGTGAAATGACTGTTTACAGGGTATAGAGACATAAAAGTTAACTGATTCCTTTTCAAAATGATTAAAAATAGATAAAAATCAATCATATATTGTGCCTGCAGGTTAGTTTCACTTTTGAACTGGCTTCATGTTTCTGTGAAGTAGAAATAGACACACAGAACAAAAACAAACAAGTTTTAGACACACAGTAATGACAGCTTAGACCACCGTGAGAAAGCTTCCAGCACTGTGGTTATAAGGAAACAGACAAGCAGGAAGTGTGGAGAACAGAGCAGGATTACAGCAACTTCAAAGCAAAAACGAACAATAAGGACATGAAACCAGGACTGCAGTAAGGTAAAGGAAGCTATTTAGCTAAAAAATATAAAAAATTCCTTAAAGCACAATTTCAGAAAAAGCAGCAAATTTCTCACTTGAAATAAGGTAGCCCAAAGATGATAAGATTTTCGTCAGTGTTAATGGGGGAATGCCTCCCGCACGCTATTGTCTTCTGCTGGTGGGGAGCCTTCCCTGCCAGTAGAACACCATGATTGTAAAAAATTTGACAGGCTGGTTATACCCAAGTTGAATGATGGATTGCCTTGGGTACAATCAGCCTGCCCATACATAGATCGAATCTCAGCCGCTCCATGCTGAACTGGTCAAGATTCATGTATGGCCAGCGTAACATTTGTTTGCTGTTTTACCTACCATAGGGTTTGAATTCTTGTTTACTCAGTTCTGGGATTTATGCACCACTGAGATACTGTATAGACAGGCAAGTAAAACAATCATTTTTATGTTCAGCAGTGCATCCTCCTTTTATTGTCCCTACCTCCCACTTGCTTGGTGCACAATGGATGCACATCATCACCTCTGTCCAGTCCCTGCCCTCAAGGAGCTTACAATCTAAAGTCCTTCTCTCACATGCCTACATATACATACAAAGGCTAGTTTAGACAGCAGTCAATTAACCTACGAACTTGTATTTTAAAGTGCGGAACGAACCTAAACAAGCGCATGCAGACCGTGTCCTGACTGGGATCCAAATCGGGGACCCTAGTGGTGGAAGACAGACGTGAAATCCCATAGTTGCTGTGAATGCAAGGACAGGCAAGATGCTTAATGGCAACGGGGATTGTCTTGCATACTAAAAAGAGTGGTTGTGTGAAGGACTAGTCATCCAGGAATATAATTGACTAGTCCTTCACACAACCACTCTTCTATCTCCCAGCTTGACATTTGTTTTATCTCTTAAAACCAATATCCTGCTAATAAAATATCTCTAAGTGGGACTTGCAGTATGGCCGACTCCTTATGGGTTATTACTACAGTACTGTATGTGTATGACCAATTACATTTCTTCTGCTTGTTTTAGGAGCAAGGTCCTATGACACTCTGTGCCGGAGGTTTTCTGAAGATGTGAATGCCGTTGTTGTTTCTATCGAGTAAGTCTGAACAATGGGAAGCCAATCCATTTTGCATGCTGATTTGCCAGATCAGAACACAAATATTTGGTGACTGCAATAATTCACCTTTTCACGTGCATAGTTTTTGTGGTGTATGTTGGTTGACGTGGTCACTAATATGGCTTACCAAAAGTTGGTCTTCGCCTTCAACACCATGCTGCCTGCCATGATACAACGTAAAAGCATTCATTTAGACATATATATATATATATATATATATATAATAAAATAAAATAAAATTCCCTGCTCATTTTATGTTTACTTTCTCAGGATAGATGAATGAACACTGGGTGATTAACCTCATGTTCATTAAGGACAGACAAAGGATCAGTAAATACCGATCCTCTGCTCAGTCATCCAGAAAGTTTGTATCCTCTCCCTGGGTACTGGCAGGCTTCTTTCTTTCACACTAAATTAGTGTGAAAGCGAAGGATGACTAAAATAAATATACACTCCCCAGCAGCTAGTAACACACTGCCCTCCTAGGCAAGTTAAAACATAAATACCAAAGACCCCTACCCAAACTATCCCAATGTCCAATCGGAGTCCAGATAATCAAAAACAAAAGAAATAGTCCCAATATGCAACCAAGAAAATGGATCTTTTCTCTTTGAATCCTCACCGGATGTTCAAGTGAATATGTGCCACCAACCCGTGTTCTTCTGTGTACATCTATTCTTCCCCCAATAATCATTATGATCTTGCACATATCCTATGACATATTATCGGGTAAGAATAGATGAACAAAGGGGAAGCGGTGTGCATGGTGGGACACTGAGTTGGTGGCACATATTATACACTTAAGCGTACCACTTTTTCAGTCATATCTCAAACATGGTTAGGGCATGTGGTCACTCTGACCATGCTACTGTTTGGTGCATGTGCTGTTGACCAAAATGCCATAGGTTGGTTAGGTTATGAGTGATTATGTCACGTACCTGATATGGGAATGAAATGATAAGGTTGGTCTCATATGTATCTCCAGCCCAGGCCCCACTGAAGGTGGAACAGAAGGTACTGAGGGACAGGAGAAACATGATATTGCTGGAAGAATTTGCAGCAGGAGATGCGATTCCGGGGAGGCTGGCGAAACAACTAGCGGATCAGGAACCGTAGTAGTGTTTAGAACTTTCTAGCCCAGGTTAAAGAGGCACTCCGCCTACGCTGTTGGTTCAAGACATGCAGCTTGTCAGGGCTCCTAGCAGACTTAAGGTGGGAACACTCAGCAGTGCACAGCACTGGTACAGCAGACAGCCAAACAGGCACTTGAGCAGGATGGGAAAACAGAATCAGATGCAGAAGTGCGGTCACAGGAATAGCCAGGGTCGTCCAGCAGACGGGCAGTGAGGTACCAAATCATGAGCAAAGCTGAATTCGGGAACAAAGCTAGGTCAGGAATAAACAAGTCCGAAATCGAATCCAAGATAAGTTCAAGAGTTAGCAGAGTCAGCAACAAGGGAATAATACAGGATAAATGCAGGACACAGGGAACAGCTGAAGAGCAGCTAACATAGAACATGGGTATGAGCACTGTTTAAATGGCCTGTCTGGCGCCAACAGGGATTGTGTGCGTGTTCACATTCCCAAATTCTTGTTTGCGCCTGCTAACCATTCTGCGACAAATGCCATACGCATATCTGAGCATCAGAAGACTCACAGGGATTCCCTGACAGATGAGTAGATAACTTTGCCGGGGGGGGGGGGGGGAGTTGGCTGCCTAACCATATTTGAGATGTGAACATAACCCCCCTTTACTCCCCCTGAGGAAGCCCTTTCTGGGCAAAATGCATTGGGGGTTCCCTCTAAAATATTCATGGTTCTATCAACACTGTATGGACCAAGTTGGGACTATAATGGCTGTGGTGCCATATTATAAGTGTTGGGATTAGAATAATTTTACTCATGAAAGAGTTAAGGTTCTTGGAACCAGTATGTGATATGCTTTAATGTGAGACAAGGGGTGGATATATCCCATCTGTGTTATTTTAATGTAACAACAATGGAATAAAATTGTCTGTTTTTTAGATTGTTGTTCTCCTCCTGGCTATTAATCTAAGAAGAGCTCACTCCCTAGCACACAAAGCACACAAACCCAGTCCGCTCTGAATCATTTTTTAATCTCCCCTCTTACCACAGACCTTTCCAACAAGCACAGGTGGAACCAGATACTTCAGTAATGGTGTTGGAATGGAGAAGGCATGACAGGGAAATCATATTATGAAAAGGTTAAAACCTTAAACAAATGTCAGCTACCATATGCCCGACATCTTTAGAGACATTCTATGAGCCTATGGAGATAATTTCCCTGCATGGTCCCTGTAAGGCAAAACTGGAAATATAACTTTTCTAAATATTTGAAATGAAAGCCACTGTACAATGGTGTCCTTGTTTCACACAGGTTTGGATATTCTGTGAAATTTTATTTGTATAGTCTAGGGCTGCAACTAACGATTATTTTCATAATCGATTAGTTGGCCGATTATTGTTTCAATTAATTGGATAATAGCCTTAAAAATAAAAACGATTTTTTATTTTTTGGCAAATTTGATGTTGGGCAGATTACAAAACACAAATTGCCGCAGAAACACATTACATGTTTTTCTGCAGCTTCTCCATTGAAGTATATTGAACCAAAAAACAAACAAAATAGCACCGTTTTGCATTAAAAAGTCCTTTCCAAATGCGCAGCAGCTAAAAAAAAATCATGGATATAAACGTGTCACATAGGAAAACATGTAAATGAACAGTAGTGTGTTTCTGCAAAAAGCACCAAAAACAGAGGTGTGACCCCAGGCTTGAGATGTTTAGTAACATAATGGGGTTAAAAAAGCAAAACTAAGTACAAAAAGAGCAAATAATCGCTACTGTAAGCTGTCCATTTTTTTACTGTGGGACAGTGAAAGTAATATTTACAATAGCGTTTTGCTTTTTTTTGTACAGGGCTAATTTTAGTTTTTTTAACCCCATTATGTTACTGGTCGATTAATCGATTATGAAAATTGTAATCGATTCATTTCATAATCGATTAGTTGTCGATTAATCGATTAGTTGTTTCAGCTCTAGTATAGTCTATAACATTGACTTACAATTTTAACCATAGTCCTTTATGGAGTTTAGCCTTTTTAGTTTTATTTCCAAAAAAATAAAAATTTGGTTTGTTCCTTGCATAGTATGTTGACTTATTTCATACAGAACAGCTGAAGATTACAAAATTCTTGCCTGATTGAATGTGTTTGCAGCTGACAAAACAAATTGTTCTGTTAATCCTCTTAGTAAAGCATGTGAAGTTTAGATAAACTCCACCTCTAGGCATGTTTTGGTTGAAGATAATTTAACTAGACATGACATCGCTACAAAGGCTTCCTGTCTTTTTTCTGCAATAATCTTCTAGAACAGCACAAGAGAGAGAGAGAAAGAGAGAGAGAGAGAGAGAGAGAGAGAGAGAGAGAGAGAGAGGCTCCACCCACCTAAAACTGGAAACACATCATCCAGAAGCATTAAAAAGAGCATAGGCACTTTTTAGTTACAGTTGTGTGAAAAACTATTTGTCCCCTTTCCTTTTTTTTTTTTTTTTTGCATATTTCTCACACTTAAATGACTTAAATGATTTAGATCATTAAACAAATTTGAATATTGCACAAAGATAACCCGAGTAAATCCAAGATGCAGTTTTTTAATTATTATTTCATTTATTAAGGGAAAAAAGTTGTTCAAATCTGCCTGGCCCTATGTGAAAATGTAATTGCCCCCTCCCATGATGAATCAATAATGAACTGTGATTAACCACAATTTTTTTGGAAAGCTGAGTTAAATTTGACTTGCCACACCCAGGCCTGATTACTGCCAGACCTGTTGAATCAAGAAATCAAATAAATAGAAACTGTCTGATAAAGTGAAGCATGCTAACTGGTCACAAAAAGCCACACATCATGCCACAATCTAAAAAAATCAAGAACAGATTAGAAACAAAGTAATGTACATGTATCAGTCTAGGAAGGCTTTCAAAGCCATTTCTAAGGCTTGTGAACTCCAGTGAACCACATGGAGAGCCATTATCCACAAATGGAGATAACTTGGAACTGTGGTGAACCTTCCCAGGAGTGGCCAGCCTACAAAAGTTACTTCAAGAGCACGACGACGACTCATCCAGGAGGTCATAAAAGAACCCAGAACAACATCTAAAGAACTGCAGGCCTCACTTGCCTCAGGTAAGATCAGTGTTCATGAATCAACAATAAGAAAGAGACTGGGCAGATATGGCATCCATCGGAGAGTTCCAAGGCCAAAGCCACTGCTGACCAAAAAGAACGCAAAGGCTCATCTGACATTTACTAAAAAACATCTTGATTATCCCCAAGACTTTTAGACAAATCTTCTGTGCCTGATGAGACAAAATTTAAACTTTTTTGAAGGTGTGCCATCTGTTATATCTGGCATAAAACTAATACAGCATTTCATAACAAGAACATCATACCAACAGTCAGACAAGGTGGTGTTAGCGTGATTGTCTGGGGCTGTTTTGCAGCTTCAAGACCCAGAAGACTTAACATAATTGATGGAACCATGAATTCTGAGCTCTACCAGAAAATTCTAAAGGAGAATGTCCGGCCATCAGTTTGGCACTTGGGTTATGCAGCAGGACAATGATCCGAAACACAACAGCAAGTCCACCTCCAAATGGTTCAAACAAAGCAAAATGTTGGTTTTGGTGACCTAGTTAAAGTCCGAACTTAAATCCAATTGCGATGATGTATCATGACTTTACACAGGCAGTTCATGCTGGAAAACCCTCCAATGTGGCTGCGTTAAAACAATTCTGCAAAGAAGAGTGGGCCAAATTTACTCCACAGCAATATGAAAGACTCATTGGCAGTTATCGCAAATGCTTGATTGCAGTTGTTGCCGCCAAGGGTGGCACAACCAGTTATTAGGTTTAGGGGCAATTACTTTTTCACACAACTGGTATATGTGTTTTCTCTGTGCTAACCGGAACATCAAAACGTATATAGCGCTACATATGTGAACTGAATTGCCTCAAAGCGCTTTGGTATGCATTTCCTTCTGATTTTTGTCTTCAGAATAGGTGGGTCTTGAGTTTCTTTCTAAAGGCCTGGTGATTTATTTCCGTTCGGATATTGGTTGGTAATACGTTCCACAGCCGGGGTCCTTGGACTGCAAATCTCTGTTCTCCTTTTGTCTTATAATGGGCCTTTGGAATTTGAAGTAGATTTTGGTTAGTTGACCTGAGAACACGATTGGTGTTGTGGTATTTTATTTTCTCACATAGGTATTGGGGAGCGATTCCTTGAACACATTTGTGCGTCAGGCAGAGGGCCTTAAATGTGATCCAGTCCTTCATGGGCAACCATTGAAGGGACCTAAGGGTGGGAGTAATTGATTCACAGTTTTTTTTTTACCTGTTATCAGTCGTGCTGCCGTTTTCTGGACGATTTGTAGACAAGCAATCTGTACTACTTGCAGAGGCCTTCCAGTATATACCAACCATGTGTATCCACCTTGGCCCCAGCATTCATAGATGCCATGATAAAAGCACAAGGGTGGGGCATAGTGTCAAAAGCAGGCCTGAACCTTTCCATAAATCCAAGGAGTGTTGCAGCAGACGTGTTGTGGTCAGCAGTTCTACACCATGCAGTCTGATTCCGCCACACCAGCTGCTACAAGTTCGGCAGATTTGGGCACAAGTGGATGTCTATTGTTGTGGATCTTTTTGCACACTAATTGCACTGCTTACAGCCTCCAGGATAAAAGGTTTGCCATTTCCTCTTTCAGTGTCAGCCATTTCAGTCATTAGGACCTTTTATGAAGTGGAAAACTATGACCATCTCCCACCTTGGCGTAGGCTAAGTAAATCTACTCATGTACTGTGGTGTATTGGCTCTACTGGATAGATTTATAACAGATAGGTAGCCAGTGACTTGGTTATACCTATGATATCTTATCATTCTAACTGTCTGCTTTGTGTCATAGTCCTGAGAGGGGGCATAGTCATTGCTTCTTGTTGGGTCTTTCTTCATGAATACACCACAAACACTGGCCTCATGCTTTCTGTAGTATGCTCTCTCTCTCTCTTTCTATGTTTGTATTTAAATATGCATCATTGAGGTTGATTCAGTCTCATGCGTGTATCTTTTTTTTTTTTCTATATTCATCTTGTAGTGTTTAAATCATGCACATCGAATTGGATCAATACCTCTATCAGCTGAGGTTTGACTAGGTTATCTTTATGCTACGGCTCATATTTCTTCATATATAAAATTTACAACCTATTAGTATGAATACACATCAACGCTTGCCTTGTTTTCTACAGTGGGCTCTAGCTTTATGTATTCATTTACATACGAGTCATGTATCATTTTGATTATATTCAGGTTGTATTAGTCTCTAAATTTGTACATGGATCAGATGCCTAGGTTTCATGCAGCTTAGGTTTCATGCAGAAGAGAATCAAATGGCTCCCTATGCTTGAAACTGGTAGGGTTATAGTTCCAATCATCCGCCATGTGAGAAATTGTAGAAATCCTCTTGGTAAAGCATTTAACACAAGTGGTGGATGGTGCTCAATATATTGAGGGGGGCGGCAAATACCCCCCCCCCCGGATGGGAAGGTGGCAATCTGTGGCCTTACCTTCCAATGATGAGGTGGTGCTGGATCTGGGGTAGGGCTCCTCTAAGTGGCTGTTGCTGCCCCTCCACCCGCTGCTCCTCACTCCAACTTGCCAAGAGAAGAGCCATGGCCATTGCTTCTCCCAGCCGAGGAGGAAGTGGGTACTGAGACCCGATTGGCCAGGAGTCCTAAGCTTTCTATTTGGTCGGGAGGAGTAGCGAAAATAATTTGCTAATGTCACACAACTGGGTGGGCTCAGGGCACAGTGCCCTGCGCCCCAAGCCCACCTTTTTTTACAAATAAATATCTGAAAACTGTGACGTGCATTTGTATATTCAGCCCACCTGAGTCGATCCTTGTGTAGAACCACCTTTCACTGCATTTACAGCTGCAAGTCTTTTTGGTGATGTCTCTACCAACTTGGCACATCTAGAAAGTGAAATGTTTGCCCATTCTTCTTTTCAAAATGGCTCAAGCTCTGACAGATTGGATGAAGAGCGTTTGTGAACAGCAATTTTTAAGTCTTGCCACAGATTCTCAATTGGATTTAGGTCTGTACTTTGACTGGGCCATTCTAACACATGAATATTCTTTGATCTAAACCATTTCATTGTAGCTCTGGCTGTATGTTTGGGGTCGTGGTCCTGCTGGAAGGTGAACTTCAGCCCCAGCCTCAAGTCTTTTGCAGACTGTAACAGGTTTTCTTCTAAGATTGCCCTGTGTTTGGCTCCATCCATCTTTCCATCAACTCTGACCAGCTTCCCTGTTGCTGCTAAATAAAAGCATCCCCACAACATGATGCTGCTGCCACCACCATGTTTCACGGTGGGGATGGTGTGTTCAGGGTGATGTGCAGTGTTTAGGCCAAAAAGTTAAATTTTTGGTTCAACCTGACCAGAGCACCTTTGCTGTGTCCCCCAAATGGCTTCTCACAAACTGAAAATGGGATTTATTATGCCTTTCTTCTTGCCACTCTTCCATAAAGGTCAGATTTGTGGAGTGCACCACTAATAATTGTATGCCTGAATTTGGTGTGTTTGGTGATTGCATGTGTGATGCACAGCTGCGATTCCCTTTGATTTTAATTCACAACGTTGTCTTTTTTAACTGTGATACAACCCTGTTTATCTGCCATTTTCTATATGTTTTTTGTTGCACCAATTTTTCTACTCAATAAAATCCATTGTCTGTCTATTCCACAGTGTTCTAATATTGGTCTTCTTCTGGGGGATTATCAATTTTTACTCTCGTTTTGTTGTCACCACTAATAGTTGTCCTGTGGACAGATTCTTCCACATGAGCTGTGGATCTCTGCAGCTCCTCAGAGTTACTATGGGCCTCTTTGCTGCTTCTCTAATTAATGCTCTCCTTGCCCAGCCTGTCAGTGTAGGTGGACGGCCATGTCTTGGTAGGTTTGCAGTTGTCCCATACTCTTTCCATTTTCAGGAGATGGATAGAACAGTGCTCCGTCAGATGTTCAAAGCTTGGGATTTTTTTTTATAACCTAACCCTGCTTTACACTTCTCTATGTTATCCTTGGCCTGTCCGGTGTGTTCCTTGGCCTTTATGATGCTGTTTGTTCACTAAGGTTCTCTAACAAACCTCTGAGGGCTTCATAGAACAGCTGTATTTATACTGAGATTAAATTACACACAGGTGACTCTGTTTACCAATTTGGTGACTTCTGAAGGAAATTGGTTCCAGTAGATTTTAGTTAGGGGTGTCAGAGTAAAGGGGGCTGAATTCAAATACAGCGCAACACTTTTCAGAACAATTTTTGAAAACCATTTATCATTTTCCTTCTTAGATTCTCCATAATCACTTTTGTTGACCCTTGATTTCCATAGCCTCCCCATTACTACCATTGTAACCCCATAATATTTCATACTGATACCAAAATGACCCATATCACTCCAAAATAATTCATAGTAACCCTATAACTACCACTGGCATCAACTCCTATAAGCCCAGCTTTATTTCCCTGCAACAGCCTAATAACATCCTGACACCCTCTTACTGCTAAATAACACCACGATGCCCAGTAATGCCTTGAGGACACTGTTTAGAACGCTAAATAGTTGCATGCTTGGCCACTGCTTGTACCTCCTCATGGGAGTCTGCCATTGCAGCCACTTGCACCATTGCTGGAGGTTACTGCCAATGACACCAATGCTTGGCTTCTTTTACTCCCACACTACAAGCCATATATGATGAAACATCACCCACTTTATTGGCCACGGCACCTGGTGGTTGGTAGGTGGCACTCTGTGTGCACTGAATATTTATTTTTGATACTTTTGAGTAACTGTGCCTACATATCTTGCCTCTTAAATTAAACTCCTGTTTATTTTGTCATGTACCTTGAATGTGTACCTCTTGTTACAAAAATCTATAACTAACTGCTGGCATGTTAAAAATGAGAGCTTGATTTTGTGGGTGTGGCTAAAAATGGGGCAGATTTTGTGTGCATGTTGTCAGTAGAATGTCCCCAAATCTTATTTTGAAAATCTGGTAACCATATGTTGATAATATGTCATGACTTGCTCTCACTTGAACCTTTTATTCACGACTTTATATGTTATGGGGCTATATGTAAAAATTAAATTTTTTTTTTTATTATTTTTTTTTTTTATACAACAAAATCCTCATAAAATAACACTGTGTAGCAATTCAGTGTGAATGTTTACTTCTGTACCATGTGATCCTGTGCAGGCAAACACAAGGCATTTTCCACCTGTTTTCGGGTGTCATAAATACCTGCTGCTGATCATAAGTGCAGTGCCTTTTGAATGTGGTGCTGGTAATGCACACCACGTTCTGGTGTGAACTGAACCTAATGGCTTATCTCATTGCTTGGGTATATAGAGTGTGTGTATAGGTGTATGTATTTTTATATATGTTTTAATTACATTTTTGCTCTTAGATACAGGCTGGTACCAAATGTTCATTTTCCAGAGCAAGTGAATGATGTCTATGCTGCCACAACATATTTACTGCTGCCAGAGGTGCTTGGAAGGTACTCTATTGATCCAGAAAGGATTGCGATATCGGGAGATAGTGCTGGAGGAAACCTGGCTGCTGCTCTGTGCCAGCAGGTAACTTAGATGTGCTTGTTTATTTTTCACTGCGATAATATCAATTGATTTATATGTGTACAAACAAATAAGATTGTAGCAAACAATTCAATTGTGTTCTTAAAATGAAAAGTACTTACCTAGCTGTATTTCTCATGTATTTACCTTTTACTCTGTACCTGTGCCAATAGGTAATGTAACTTAGAAATGGAAATGCATGGAGCTTCAATGGACAATCTTGCTTATAGTTTAGTGCCCATGCACTCTAATGCGTTCTCAGGTATCTTAGCAAAACACGTTTGCATTTTAGCACACTGCATTTCACAAATGTGAACTATTAAAGAGGCTGTAAAGCTATATATTTGATCCCGAAGCAAAACTTGACTTAGTACTTGGTGGAGAAACCCTTGTTGGCAAGCACAGAGGTCAGACATTTCTTGTAGTTGGTTAACAAGTTTGCACACATCTCAGTAGGGATTTAGGTCCACTATTCTTTACAGAACTTCTCTAAATCCTTTAAAGCGTTTGTTACCCCCCCCCCCCCCCCCCCCAAAAAAATGGATCCTGCTCCTTTAAAGCATGTTTTGACACAGTGCTTGTCCTGTGTCATTTGGCCGCCCTTTAATACCTAAAATACCTGTCTGATTCTGACAGTTTTTACCCTTCCCTTTGTAAACTGTCCATAGTGTATCATGGCTGCTAAACCCTGACACTGCGGTCAGTTTACATGCCTCCATCATCCGCAGCCTGCTATCTGCTCTCCTCTCTGATCCTGTATCCTCCTCTCCCTTCCCTTCCCTCTCTGTCTGTCTGTTCATGACATTGCCACCCCTCCCCCTCCTGCTCTCATAACACTAACCCAGTGTTTCTCAATTCCAGTCCTCACGCCCCCCCAACAGGTCATGTTTTCAGGATTTCCCTCAGATGAAAAGGCTGTGGGAATTACCAAGGCAGTGAAACTGATCAAATCACCTGTGCAAAATAATGGAAATCCTGAAAACCTGACCTGTTGGGGGGGCGTGAGGACTGGAATTGAGAAACACTGCACTAACCTGTAGACACCATCAGCACTGCCTCCCATTGCAGTATCCCCCCTCTGTGTATGATTTATAAATATAAATGCTGTAAATACCTAATTTAAGAGTCAAGATTGCGATCACAGGACCAGCCAGCAATTTCCTCCTCTCCTCCTCCCTTCCAGACTGACGTCAGCAAGGAAATCTCAGCCCCGCCCACTGCGTTTCTCTTTATTTTTATAAATCGTACACAAAGGGGGGACACTGCAATAGGAAGCAGTGCTGATGGTGTATACAGGTTAGAGTGGCTTAACGACCACTTTAAGGTTTCTTGGCTATCACTTGGCAACTCAAATTCTGCTCCCTTGAGCTAAATGTGCTTCTTCCTGAGTCATTCCTTTGTAGCCTTGGGGGTATGTTTTGTGTCATTTTCATGCCGAAAGACCCATCCATTAAAGCGGAGTTCCACCCAAAAATGGAACTTCCGCTTAACCCCTTTACCCCTTACGTGCCACATTTGGCATTGTAATTTTTTTGGGGACAGAGTGGGGGCTACAGGAGGAGTGGGACTTCTTGTCCCACTTCCTCCTTCCGCCAAGGGGCTGGTTAGGCGATTAAGCTTAATCGCAGTGCCGATCGCGAATGCGCAGTGGGTGCCCGGCCGTGAAGCTGGAGTCGCTGGAACCATGGACACTTTTTGTAGCTGCTGACTTTTAATAAACATTAAAAACGACTGGAACACCCCTTTTCACCTATCTTCAGTGTTCTGGCTGATGGACGAAGGGTCTCATCCAAGATTTTAAAATACATGCCCCATCCATTGGCCCCTCAATGCGGCAGTTGGCCTGTACCTTTTCACAGAGAAAAGGCCCCAACGCACCATTTTCCACCACCGTGCTTGACTGTAGGGTTTCTGTTCTTGGGCTCATAGTCAGCATTTTTTTTCCCCTCCAAACACGGTGAGTCAAGTTAATGCCAAAGAGCATTTTGGTCTCATCTGACCACAGCACTTTCTCCTAATCCTTCTCTGAATCATTTAAATGTTCATTGGCAAACTTCAGATGGGCCTGTACACATGCCTTCTTGAGGAGGAGGACCTTGCAGGTGCTGCAGGATTTCAATTCATGGTGGCGTATTGTGTTACCAATGGTTTGTTTGGTGACTGTGGTCCTAACTGCCATGAGATCATTCACAAGCTCCCCCCGTGTAGTTCTGATACCTTACTTTTCTCATGATCATCGTTGCCTCATGAGGCGAAATCTTGCATGGAGCTCCAGACAAAGGGTGATTGGTTATTTTGTATTTCTCGCTCCAACAGTTGTCTCCTTCTCACCAAGCTTCTTGCTAATGGTCTTGTAGCCCATTCCAGCCTTGTGCAGGTCTACATCCTTGTCCCTGATGTCCTTTTGACCCTTTGACCGCTCTTTGCCCATGAAGTTGAGGTTTAAATGGAAGAAAGATTATTTTAGAGGTATCTTTTATACATATAACAAGTTGTTGTTGGGAGCACCTTCTTAACCGCTTAAGGACCCCTTACCGACGATATACATCAGCAGAATGGCACATGGGGTGGCAAGCGCGCCGTGGGACCCGATCGCTGCCGGTGTCCCACGATCGGTCACCGGAGCTGAAGAATGGGGAGAGGTGTGTGTAAACTCACCTTCCCCGTTCTTCATTGTGGCAGTGTCGGTGATCGTCTGTTCCCTGATATAAGGAAAGACGATCACTGATGTCACATGTCCAGCCCCCGCCCCCCCTACAGTTAGAAACACATATGAGGTCACACTTAACCCCTACAGTGCCCCCTAGTGGTTAACTCCTAAACTGCAATTGTCATTTTCCGTTCATGGACGGACACAGCAGCAATCGACCTTAGGGTATTATATCCTTCCTTCCAGGAGAGACTAGGCAGAAAAAATCACTGCAAGTGTTAAAAACTCTTCTCAGTATAGCTCCTCCCAGGGGACGGGCCCCCCAGGTATATCCCTCACTCTGCCTTGGCAGCACCAGTTTTTTTCTACCTAGCGTCAGAAGTAGACATGGCCTTGCTGGAGTCCATGTACTCTGCAATTTTCTTGTGATTTTTTTTTTCGCTTTTATTTTGTTCTGATATCTACTATCAACTACCGACTGGGTGACAGGCTGGAACTTGTTCCTTGTAGTCCCCCCATGCTCGGCCATCGAGCATGTGCCGGCCCTCAGCTCAGCTCTGTGGGTGTCTACCTTGCAGTACTAATGAGGCATAACGGTGGGTCAACATGGAGTCTGAACAGAGGCTTCTGCCCTAACCATGCCTGAGTTAACCCTTAGTGCCCCTGCCGCCTCTGTAGAGGCTATGATGGCAGTCCCTGAGGCGCTTTTTCGCCAGGATTGAAGTGACAAGTGGCCAGAAGGGGGGTAAAAACCCCCTCCCTGCGCCTGCTTCTGGGGATGGCTCTGACACGGAACCATACCACTGCTGCTGGCTCTGGTTCTGTCATGTCAGATATGCAGGCTTAGCCCACACGGTCTGTGAGGATGACTCTGCTCAGGGTCATCGCTTGAGGTATTTTGTTGGAGCTTTTATCACTGTGGTGCTGGATACTCAAAAATTTTAAGGATGGCGGAGACATCAGAGACGCCGGTCCCTTTTGGGGTTCCGCAGGGCCGCCCCGCACCGCAAAACAGTGTTCCCTTGTGTTCCATACCTGGACAAAGTATTATACAAGGATTGGGATTGGCTGCAGAAAGTTTTTGATGTACCAAATTACTTTGCGGTCCGTTATCCTCTTGGGGGGAGACTTTCAAAAAAGTCCTCCATCAGCGGACCCCCCTGTGCTCAGTCTAAACAAGTCTAACATGTTATCTGTGAAAGGGGCTCCCACCTTTGTGGACCCCGCAGATAGGAGAGCTGAGGCTGTGGCCCGCTCCATGTTCACAGTAGTGGGGTCGGCAGTGGCCGGAGCTCTAGTGTCACAGACAATTACCAAGCGGGCAATGTCCCTGCTGCAGGAGCTGGAGGCGCATAATGCTCCTGTGCTCTGTGTGGACCTGATTGACCAGTTTGGTGCAGGGCCTGTAGTTTGTCTGTGAATTGGCCCTGGATACGCTCCCCTTGCTCTCCAGGGCCTCCACCTACGCGGCGGTACTACGCCGCCTTCTGTGGCTGATAGGTCCTCAAAAAAGGCTTTGGTGGATTTACCCTTTAAGGGTGAATGGCTTATAAGGGGGTACAAACAGATTTTTTCCTTCCAACCTCCAACTTCCTCCGGTTCCCCAGAAGGATCTGTCAGGGACTGTCCAGGATCTACTGGCCAGGGGCGTGATTGTGCCGGTTCCCTCGATGGAACGGTTTCAGGGGTTTTACTCCAATCTGTTTGTAGTCCCCAAGAAGGAAGGGGTCCATCCAGTCCTGGACCTCAAGGCCCTCAATTGTTTTGTCAAAGTGCAAAAATTCAGGATGGAGTAGTGGCAGCGCTCCATCAGGGGGACTTTATGGCGTCCTTGGACATCATTGACGCATACCTGCATGTTCCCATATGCACAAAGCACCAGAGATTTCTGCGCTTTGCGATCGGAGAGGACAACTTTCAATTTGTGGCCCTCCCGTTCGGACTGGCCTCGGCACCAAGGTGCTCGCCCCGATTCTAGCCCTGCTGAGGCAGCGCGGGATCGCTATCGTAGGATACCTGGACGACCTTCTCCTGAGAGCTTCCTTAAGTTCAGAGCTAGAAGAGGATGTGTCCATCACCTGCCAGACCCTCTGAGAATTCGGCTGGCTTCTGAATGTCCAGAAGTCAGTGTTGGTACCGTCTCAGCGACTGGAATACTTGAGGTTAGTCCTAGATTTCTCCCACCGGAAAAACTTCAGACACTACAGTCTGCGGTGCAGCAGTTGACGACTCAGAAGTGGTCATTGCTTCCATTCTGCATGAGGGTTCTGGGTCTAATGGTGGCCTCTTTCGAGGCAGTCCTGTATACCCAATTCCACACCCGTGTGTTACAGAAGGAGATTCTGTCACGTTGGGACAAGCTCCCTTCGTCTCTGGATTACTGGTCAAGTCCTCCCTGGTGTGGTGGCTAACGTATCCCGTGCTTCGGGACGGGAAGTCGTTTCTGCCGTGCCATTGGACAGTGGTCACGACGGATGCCAGCCTCTCCAGCTGGGGGGGTGTCTGGGGTACCCAGTCAGCCCAGGGGCGCTGGACTCGGGAGTCTCGCCTTCCAATCAATGTGCTGGAGCTCCGAGCAATCAGGTTGTGCCTCGCCAAGTGGTCCCTGGGTCTACAGGACCTACCGGTCAGGATCCAGTCCGACAACACCATGGCCGTGGCGTACGTCAATCATCAGGGAGGCACACGGAGCTCGGTTGCAGCGATGGAAGTCGCGCACATCCTTCGGTGGGCCGAAAGGTCCGTTCCGGCTCTGTCGGCCGCGTACATTCCGGGGGTACAAAATTGTCAAGCCGACTACCTTAGTCGCCAAACAGTAGACCAAGGAGAGTGGTCGCTACACCCGGAGGTGTTTCAGAGTCTGTGCCAAAAATGGGGCACTCCAGACGTGGACCTTCTGGCATCCCGTCTCATTTAGAAGGTGTCACGGTGCGTGGCCAGGTCAAGAGACCCGTGGGCGGACGCATCAGACGCGTTGGTGGCTCCATGGGGTCACTATCGCCTAATCTATGCCTTCCCTCCTCTGAAGCTTCTTCCACGCCTGCTGCGCAGAGTGGAAGCCGGGGGGATTCCAACGATCCTGATTGCCCCAGATTGGCCTCGCCATTCCTGGTACGCGGACCTGGTGCGTCTGGTATCAGACGTCCCTTGGCGTCTACCCCTGAGAGAAGATCTTCTATCGCAGGGTCCGATCTTTCACCCTGCTTTACAGTCTCTGGCTTTAACGGCGTGGCTGTTGAGAGCCAGGTGCTGAAGGACCATGGCCTGTCAGGCTCGGTGATCACTACCATGCTGCTTGCACGGAAGTCTACTTCACGTAGGATTTATCATCGTACGTGAAATGCCTACATCTCTACGTATGCAGAGATGAAGGGCACCCCCGCACATGCGTGCTGTCCAGGATGCTGCTGTTCCTACAGCGGAGAGTGGATCAAACTCTCACCTTAAGTATGGTTATGGGTCAGATTTCGGCCTTGGCTGGTTATTTCCAGTGACCACTGGCGACGCACTCCCTGGTGCGTACGTTTGTACGGGGGGTCAGGCATGTGGCCCCTCCTGTACGTCCCCCACTACCACCTTGGGACTTGAATTCAGTCCTCTCGGTGCTTTCAAAGGGCTTTGTTTGAGGAAATTTAGGAGATTCCTCTGTTCCAGAAGGTGGTCTTCCTAGTAGCCATTTCTTCGGTCAGACAAGTTTTTTGACGTGGCGGCCTTGTCTTGCAGGGCTTTTTTATAATGAGGACATTGTTTTACTATCCTTATGTCCTCAGCCGAAGAACTCGAAGGAGGCCACGTTACTTTACTTTGACGTGGTGCGAGCCCTACGGGCGTACTTGTCTGCTACGGCTCCATTCCGGAGATCGGACTCACTGTTCGTGTCAGTGACTGGTCCTAGGAAAGGTCTGGTGGTCCCGTCGGCCTCCATTTTCAGGAGGAGCAGACAGGTCGTGCTCCAGGCCTATGCCCTAAAGGGGCGGGTGGCTCCTTTTCTGGTTACGGCGCATTCGACCAGGGCGATTGATACCTTTTGGGCTTTCCGCCATCAAGCGTCTGTTTTACAGGTGTGTAAGACAGCGATCTGGTCATCAACCCACACCTTCTCAAGTTTTACAAGGTGGATGTGAGTGCATCTGCGGATGCCTCCTTTGGCCGCAAGGTTTTGCAGGCGGCTGTTTAAGTTTGAAGTTCCTCCGTTGATTTGCTTAATTTGCTTTTTTGACAGTGCTTGGGGACGTCCCTAAGGTCAATTGCTGCTGTGTCTGTCCATGAACGGAAGAGAAAATAGGATTTTTGTACTCACCGTAAAATCCATTTCTCTGAGTTCATGGATTGACACAGCACCCTCCCCTCCTTTGTTTGTACTGCTTGTTACAAACTGGTGCTGCTGAGGCAGAGTGAGGGATATACCTGGGGGCCCCGCCCCCTGGGAGGAGCTGTACCGAGAAGTGCTTTTTCTCTGCCTAGTATCTCCTAGAAGGAAGGATATAATACCCTAAGGTCAATTGCTGCTGTGTCCGTCCATGAACTCAGAGAAATGGATTTTACGGTGAGTACAAAAATCCTATTTTTCACAGTAATTGGTGCATTTTTTTTAGCACTTTTTGCTGTGAAAATGACAATGGTCCCAAAAATGTGTCAAAATTGTCCGATGTGTCCGCCATAATGTTGCAGTCGTGAAAGAAAGCGCCGATCGCCGCCATTAGTAGTAAAAGAAAAATATTAATAAAAATGCAATAAAACTATTCCCTATTTTGTAAACGCTAGAAATTTTCGAAATCCACCGATAAACGCTTATTGCGATTTTTTTTTTTTTTTTTTGATTTTTTTTTATTTTTATTTTTTTAAACTGAGGAAAAAAAATGTTTTATATATATATTTTTGGAGACATTTATTATAGCAAAAATTAAAAAATATTGCATTTTTTTTTCAAAATTGTTGCTATATTTTTGTTTATAGTGCAAAAAATAAAAACCACAGAGGTGATCAAATACCACCAAAAGAAAGCTCTATTTGTGGGGAAAAAAGGACATCAATTTTGTTTGGGAGCCACGTCGCATGACCGCGCAATTGTCAGAGCGACGCAGTGCCGAAATGCAAAAAGGGGCGAGATCCTTAACCTGCATAATGGTCCGGGTCTTAAGTGGTTAAATTGACAGTACTAATCTGTGTACCACATGAGCACATACTGTAGCCATTGTGTGGGAGCCAGAATTATTGTTGGTTGGTAGGGGTTCAAATACTTTTTTACTCGCTGAACTGCAACTTCATTTATAACATTTGTATCATGTGTTTTTCTGGACCCTTCATTTCTTTGTAAGTGGGCAAACTTACAAAATCTGCAGGGGATCAAATAATTATTTTCCCTACTGTATGTGTATGTATGTCAGGGCCAGATTAAGAACATCATGAGCCTGGTGCTGAGCATTTTGGCGGGGCTTTTTATAAAAAAAAATCAAATGCAATTTTTTTTTGTTATAACAAATTAAATTAGGTGGAAAGAAGGAGGATGAGAGAGGGGTGAGGGGTAAGGGAGGGAGGATGAGAGGGAGAGGATGCGCATGAGTGACATCAATGCAGCCTGGCCAAGGCAAATGACCAAAGGCACAGAACCTGGAAGACTGGGTAAAGATATAAGCCCCCAGGACCAGACGGATTGAGGAGTGATTGCGCTGGAGGGCTCCGTCTGACAGGTAAGTGTATCCTAATGTGTTAATATGCTATGTATACTTGTACATTATGGCATAACCAACCTTGGGTTCTCTAAAAAGTAGTAATGTTAGCAAAGTTTACGACTGCTTTAATATCGCAGGAGCCTCTTATGGGGCCCCCTACTGACACGTGGCCCTTGGGCAGTGCCCAAGTGCATAGTTGCCAACATTTCCAAAATATTTTCAGGGATACTTTTTTTTTTTTTTTTTTTAATAGGGGTATATTTTTAGAGTAGCTGACATCCCCTATGTTCCTCTATACATCACAATAGTAATCACATAATTAAATGAGTGCAAAAAATGGGCAGAACAAATATGAGGACTGAGAATATTTCCTTTAGTTGAAATAACAAAAGTGTGCCCATTCTAGAGCTGGTAACATTGAGGATATTCAATATAATTTTAATTATGAGCAATAATTAATAATTAAAGAACTGTTTTTGTGGGCAAGAGGCATAGGGGAGGAGTATGGATGATATAAAAGTGACAAGTATGTGCAGGTGAGGAGTGTGGAGGGGATGGCAGTGGGGCAGAATATATAGAGGAGGGGTGTGGAGGGTATGACAATGGGCGGTATGTACAGAAGAGGCGTGTGGAGGGTATGACAGTGGGCAGTATGTACTGGAGAGGAGTGTGGTGGGAGTTTATGAAAGTGGGCAGTATGTACAGCAGAGCAGCAGTGTGGAGGGTATGGTATGAGAGTGGGCAGTGTGGAGGGTATGACAGCCGGCACTATATACAGTAGAGGAGTTTCTAAAAGTGGTATAAAAAAAATGAAAAGCAGAAAAAGAAACAAAACTAGGAGCCTGATGGATTACATATGTGAGGGTTCCGCCATCAATAATGGTAGGGTGTGTGTATACAGAGAGCAAAACTTAGCACAAAAAATAAAAATGTTTCTGCACACCCATGGGTTATCTTCTCACTATTTATTATGAAAAAAAAATTGCAACAAAATACAGCTTGCCAAACGGTCCCTCCTCCCTCACATAAAATACTACATCCCCCACAAATAAGTTATACCCCCCCCCCCACTCGCTAACCTCCCCACCCCCACAGCACTATGAAATGTATTAACCCGTTCTCACTCCCCATCTCCCCTCAAATCATATAAAACACTGCTATAGACCTTCCCTAAAAACTACTAGAGCTAGAACCAACTGTGGCCCCCCCCCCCCCCCAAAAACATGGTACCCCTGATAACTGCACCAAATAATCAAATAATAGCCAATATAGTAATGGTAACCGATTACCTGTATATGGGGCTCAGCACTTTAAAGTCGCATATCGCAAATGCTGTAGCCCTATACCAGGTCGGCAGATCCTCAGATGGGTCAATCTTGCTGTGTTATGGTCGCTCAATGGATGGTTTCTAAATTAACTTATATTAGTCCCACCTGCATGATAAACAACCATTCTGATAATCCTATTAATGAAAATATACTGTATAACAAGAGATCAGTTCATGGCTGCTGGTTAGATGGTAAATTCGCTAGTCATGCCGCTAGAAATGCAGCATAAGTTATGCAGAGGTGAATGATATATAGGAACAGTCCCATAGGTGGATACCTGTAGAACTCATAGAACACCGTCAAAGGAAGCATTGATGAGTGTATATAGATCTGATCCGGCCAGTAGATAAATGGGTCCCGCCGATCCGGGTACTCCACTGCAACAGCCGATGTGATCGGTAATGTATATAAATGTACTCACAGCTTTACCATCTAACCAGCACCAATAGCCCCATGTTAATCTGGCGCTGAGGTGTGTGTGTGTATATATATATATATATATATATATATATATATATATATATATATATATATATATATATATATATATACACAGTGCAGAAAATAAGTATTTGAACACCCTGCTATTTTGCAAGTTCTCTCACTTATAAATCATGAAGGGGTCTGAAATTGTTACCGTACAGCTGCAAAGAAGTATTTGAACACCTGTCTATCAGCTAGAATTCTGACCCTCAAATACCTGTTAGTGTGCCTTTAAAATGTCCACCTCCACTCCATTTATTATCCTAAATTAGATGCACCTGTTTGAGGTCATTAGCTGCATAAAGACACCTGTTCACCCCATACAATCAGTAAGAATCCAACTACTAACATGGCCAAGACCAAAAAGCTGTCCAAAGACACTAGAGACAAAATTGTACACCTCCACAAGGCTGGAAAGGGCTACGGGGAAATTGCCAAGCAGCTTGGGGAAAAAAGGTCCACTGTTGGAGCAATCATTAGAAAATGGAAGAAGCTAAACATGACTGTCAATCTCCCTCGGACTGGGGCTCCATGCAAAATCTCACCTCGTGGGGTCTCAATGATCCTAAGAAAGGTGAGAAATCAGCCCAGGACTACACGGGAGGAGCTGGTCAATGACCTGAAAAGAGCTGGGACCACCGTTTCCAAGGTTACTGTTGGTAATACACTAAGACGTCATGGTTTGAAATCATGCATGGCACGGAAGGTTCCCCTGCTTAAACCAGCACATGTCAAGGCCCGTCTTAAGTTTCCCAATGACCATTTGGATGATCCAGAGGAGTCATCGGAGAAAATCATGTGGTCAGATGAGACCAAAATAAAGGGATTTTTAAATACAGCTTACCTGTAAAATCCTTTTCTTGGAGTACATCACGGGACACAGAGCGGCATATTCATTACTATGTGGGTTATATGGAGTACCTTCAGGTGTGGACACTGGCAATCTTCAAACAGGAAGTCCCCTCCCTATATAACCCCCTCCCCTAGAGGGAGTCCCTCAGTTTTGTAGCAAGCAGTATGCCTCCCAAAATGGTCACCCAAAAGAGGGGTGGGAGCTCTGTGTCCCGTGATGTACTCCAAGAAAAGGATTTTACAGGTAAGCTGTATTTAAAAATCCCTTTTTCTTTCTCGTACATCACGGGACACAGAGCGGCATATTCATTACTATGTGGGATGTCCGAAAGCAATGCTTTAATGAGGGGAGGGAGACATCTTCCAAAGAAGGATTCAATTTAGAGATAAACTCAAATCATAATAATTCCAACTTAGTCAAGAAAAAACTTTTTTTTTTTTTTTTTTTTTATAACCAAGGGTGTTTCTGATCCCGAGGATTTCAAACTGCAGCCTGTAGTACTGCCTGTCCAAAGGCAGAATCCGCATTCCTTCTCACGTCTAGTTGATAAAACCTTGTAAACGTGTGGACTGATGACCACGTTGCTGCCTTGCATATCTGAGCCATAGAGATCTGATGATGTGCTGCCCAAGAGGCGCCCATGGCCCTGGTAGAATGGGCCTTTACCGACAACGGAGGAGGCAACCTCTTCAACCCGTAGGCTTGAATGATTAATTGTCTAATCCATCTTGAGATGGTGGATTTTGCAGCTGCCTGCCCCTTCTTGGGGCCATCTGGTAGAACGAATAACACATCTGTTTTCCGGATCTTTTCTGTAGCTTTAAGATAGGCCTTCATGGCCCGGACAATATCCAAGGTATGCAGCAACCCCTCCTTTCTAGATGTAGGTTTTGGAAAGAAGGATGGAAGTACCAAATCCTGGTTTAAGTGAAATTTGGATATAACCTTTGGTAGAAAGGAAGGATGGGGCCGGAGAACTGCCCTGTCCTTATGCAGAACAAGATATGGTTCCTTACACGATAAGGCTGCTAATTCTGACACTCTCCTGGCCGAAACTATGGCGACCAAGAAAACCAATTTTCTTGTCAGTAAGAGTAAAGGAATCTCAGCCAGAGGCTCAAAAGGCTGTTTCTGTAGAGTGGACAGGACCAGATTTAAGTCCCAAGGACAAACTGGTGACTTGACAGGAGGATTAATACGCAAGACCCCCTGTAAGAAGGTCTTTACCAGCGAGTGGGTGGCCAGCGGCCTCTGAAACCACACTGACAGAGCTGAGATCTGTCCTTTGATTGTGCTTAGTGCCAGGCCTTTATCCACTCCTAGCTGGAGAAAACTTAACACCCTATCAATAGTATATTTGCGGCAATTCCATCTTTTGGATTCACACCAGCCTATATAATTCCTCCACACCCTGTAATAAATTACCCTGGAGACCGGCTTTCTAGCCTTAATCAGGGTAGGGATTACCTGCCTAGACAGACCCCTACCCCTGAGAATCAGGGATTCAGCCTCCAGGCCGTCAAATTTAGACGTTGTAATGTAGGGTGGAGGATCGGACCTTGTGAGAGTAGGTCTGGTTGTAGAGGAAGAGTCCAAGGGTCTCCCACTGCCATATTCAGGACTAGCGAGTACCAAGCCCTCCGGGGCCAAGCTGGAGCTATTAGAATGACTGGCTTGTGCTCCACTCTGATCCTGCGCAACAGGCGGGGGAGTAACTGTAGTGGAGGGAATGCATATAGAAGTTTGAATTGATGCCAAGGGCACACCAACGCATCGGTTCCGCAGGCCATAGGATCCCTCGCTCGCGACACGAACCTGTCTAGTTTCTTGTTGAACCTGGATGCCATTATATCTACGTCTGGCGTTCCCCACCTCTGGCAGATTGTCTGAAAGACCTGGGGATGCAGAGACCACTCCCCTGGCAACAGACTCTGGCGACTTAAGAAGTCTGCCTGCAGGTTGTCCACTCCTGGAATGAATATCGCTGAAATGCAGGGTACATGAGCCTCTGCCCATTGAAAAATCAAGTTCACTTCCCTTTGAGCGGCCTGGCTCCTGGTTCCCCCTTGGTGGTTTATGTATGCCACCGCCGTGGCATTGTCTGACTGGATTCTCACCGGGAACCCCTTTAATCTGGAGGTCCACGCCAACAGGGCTAGGCGAGCCGCTCTGATTTCCAAGATATTGATGGAGAGCTGCCTCTCTGCTTTCACCCAAGTTCCCTGGCGGGAGAACCCCTCGAAGACCGCCCCCCAGCCTGCCAGGCTGGCGTCTGTGGTAACTACCTTCCAGACAACAGGGCTGAAGGATCTTCCTTTTAGAAGGTTCTGAGGGTTCAACCACCAGGCCAGGCTTTGTCGGACCCTTGATGATAGCGTCAAAGGGGACTCTAAGGCATGTGCCCTCTTGCCCCAGGCTGCTAAAATGGCTGCCTGTAGGACGCGAGTGTGGATCTGAGCGTAAGGTACTGCCTCGAATGTGGCCACTAGCTTGCCTAGTAATCGCATACACAGGCGAATAGTTGGTCTTCTCTTGTTTATAACCAACTGAACCAACCCCTTGATCGCCTTGATCTTTACAAGGGGCAGGAACACCTTTTGACGTTCCGTGTCTAACCTCATGCCGAGGTATTCCAACTGCTTTGTAGGCTGGAATGCTGACTTTCCCTGGTTTAGGACCCAGCCGAATTCTTCGAGGTACCGAACCGTGAGGTTTACTGCCTTCTGCAGACCCGTCCGTGAATGATCTATAATTAAAAGGTCGTCCAAGTATGCTAGGACTGTGACTCCTTGGATTCTTAAATTGGCCAGAACTGGGGCTAGGATCTTCGTGAATACCCGGGGGGCCGTGGCCAGCCCGAAAGGGAGCGCCCTGAATTGGAAGTGTCGCTGCCCGACCGCGAAGCGTAAAAACCTTTGATGCGACTGACAGATTGGTACATGAAGGTAAGCATCTTTTATGTCTATGGAGGCCAGAAAATCGTTCTTCTGAAGCGCGGCGGCTGCTGACCGGATGGATTCCATCCGGAAGGACCGCACCCTTAGATAACCGTTTAACCTCTTTAGGTCCAAGATTGGCCTGACATCGCCGTTGGGCTTTGGTATGACAAAGAGATTGGAATAGAAACCTAGGCCTTGCTCTTGGGCTGGCACTTCTAAAATTACGTCCTGGCAAAGCAGGTGATCCAAGGCTGCCAGCATTGAGGCCTTCCTTGCTGGATCCCTTGGTAGCCTTGATTCTTGAAAATGAGGCGGAGGATACCTTAGAAATTCCAGTCTGTAACCTGTGGTTACAGATGCCCGGACCCATTTGTCGGGGATCTTGGCTTCCCAAACTTCTGAGAAGAGACGAAGCCTTCCCCCCCCACCCGTGAGAGTGGGGGCGCCCCTTCATAAGGCAGACTTAGGGGCTGCCTTTGACGGCTTGCGATACCACGGCTTCTTACCCCCAGGGGTTTGTCCCTGCGATCTACTGTTACCGTTGGATCGCGCAGGCGGCCGTCGATACTGCCTGGAATTAGAGGGCCCCGAGACAGGAAAAAGCTGCCTTTTAAATGTAGGAGCCCGGAATGTCTTTTTGACCGGTAAAAGGGTACTCTTGCCATTTGAAATAGTCTGAATATATTTATCCAGATCCTCTCCGAAGAGTCGCCCTCCATGGAAGGGAAATCCTGCCAGAAGCTTTTTGCATGGGGGTTCTGCCGCCCAGTTCTTCAACCATAAGAGCCTTCTCATGTGTACCAAACATAGTGATAAACGAGAAGCCTGCTGGATGGAATCTTTTATAGCATCTACCGCAAAACACAGAACTCTGGGAATGTCAGCAAACTCTTCTGCTTGTTGGGTAGGCATGTCTTTTAACATCTCTTTTGTCTGGTCTTTTAATGCCTGACAAACTCCAATTGCAGCTACCGCTGGCTGCACCACTGCTCCTGCCGTAGCAAAGGATGCTTTTTAAAAGTGTTTCTAATCTTTTATCAACCGGATCTCTAAACATATGTATATTTTCCACCGGGCAAGTTAGTGATTTATTCACACATGAGATGGCTGCATCCACTACTGGGAGCTTCCATCTCTTGGAGAATTTTTCCTCCATGGGATAAATGACCGCAAATCTTTTCGGTGGCAGAAAAACCCTGTCCGGCCGTACCCAATCCCGAAAGATCAATTCCTCCAAGAGAGGATGGACCGGAAAAACTGCGTTGCTTAACGGGGCTCTCAAAGAGCCCAGAGAGGATACCGGAGGAACCTGAGGTTCTGGTAATGGCAAGCTAAATGCCGAGCGGACCATGTCCGTCAAAGACTGTACCCACAGTCTTTCTGTCTGGGAGTCTGAAAATGGTTCCTCAGAGGTAGACCCCTCAATCCCTGAACCCTCTTGGTTCAGGTCCAGTTGATCCTCCTGTGATTCTAATTCCTCCGGAGAGAGAATCTCAGCATCTGAGGATACACTGCCTGGTGATGGGGATCTAACCCGTTTCTTACCAGGAATAGCTCTAGCAATCAATGCTGCTATTCTCTCTTCTAGCCCCCCTAGGGATACGGCTAGCATCTCCTCTGTGATAAACACAGGGCTGGGCTGATCCGGGCCAGCCTCCGCACCAGATCCCCCTAATGGCTCATCCAAGGCGCTTCTTAAATTAATAAGCTGCGGGGAAAGAATCGGCATATCAGAATCAGAAAGGGAACCCTTTTGTTTTTTTTTTTTTTTTTTTTTTTTTTTTTGTACCCTTTGACCCCGAACCCTTGGAAGCCATAATAAAAAATCGAGGGACTCCGCCCACACAACAGACTGTAGTGGCCAGGAGTACAATTCCAGAGTTTAGGGGAAAGTAGATCACTAGTGTCCCCACAAACTGATGGGCCTGTATGTTGGTCTTTTTTTTTTTTTTTTTTTAAATATTTTCTATGACCATACATAATGCCCCTAACTTAAGTTTGCCAGCCTCCAACCTGCTGTCAAATAAGGGGGATTCTTTGGCTTAACAATAGACATTGGGACAAAGTCCACATGTACTACCCCTTTTCCGCCACCGGGAGTCACTGTTCTGCCGCCCTGCGTCCTCTCTTGAAACAATCAGCCACAGACTGAGCCCTGACAAGGCCTGCTGTCTATAACAGCAGAAGGGCGCGCCTGTATGACGCCGCAGGCCCGCCCCCCCCCGCCCTCCTGTCCGGATGGCGCGAAAATTCGTCAATAAGACGCGCGCGTGCACGCGCGCGTACCCGGAAACAGGAAGAACATGGAGGAGCCGCGCTGCTGGAGATCCATGGCGCAGAAACGGCGGCAGATTCAAAAACTCCCGGCCAGGTAGGACTCTTTTAAGGCCCCTAAGGATCCTTTACTAGCCTCTAGGAAGAAACAGCAGGTTAGCTAGCAACACACTTTAGACAGGGGGGCCTAGTAATGGGGGGAGAAAGGGTGTCATCCTGTCTCTAAGACATAGTGATCACAGTTGCCCATGCAGAGCATACTCAGGCTATCCCCCCTTTTAGGTTACCCCGGGGAGCCTGCTGTCGAACCAAGTCCCGCAGGCTCCCCCTTACCTGCTCCATGCTGCAGGATGTTTGACCAGCAAACTGATCCAGTCTTCTCCCATCTCCGTGGGTAGCGTAGTAGACCTTCAGGCCCTGGGGTCCTATGAAGGTACCCACTGTCCTGGACCTATATAGCACCCTGGCAAAACAGGAACCTTATGGTTTTTGCAAACTCCAAGTCCTGGGCCCAGGGTCCAGCCCTCCAAAGAGGAGCATTATAGGCAAAACCCCACGGTTTGGGGCCCGGGTACTGTCCACTTTGGCACTGAGGCTCCTTGGACAGATCCGGTTAGCCCGCCCTTAATCCCAAAGGATGTGGAGCAAAGCTATTCCGTGACCAACACCTAAGACACTGGCGAAAAAACTGAGGGACTCCCTCTAGGGGAGGGGGTTATATAGGGAGGGGACTTCCTGTTTGAAGATTGCCAGTGTCCACACCTGAAGGTACTCCATATAACCCACATAGTAATGAATATGCCGCTCTGTGTCCCGTGATGTACGAGAAAGAAAGAACTTTTTGGTCATAATTCCACTAAACGTGTTTGGAGGAAGAAGAATGATGAGTACCATCCCAAGAACACCATCCCTACTGTGAAGCATGGGGGTGGTAGCATCATGCTTTGGGGGTGTTTTTCTGCACATGGGACAGGGCGACTGCACTGTATTAAGGAGAGGATGACCGGGGCCATGTATTGCAAGATTTTGGGCAACAACCTCCTTCCCTCAGTTAGAGCTTTGAAGATGGGTCGAGGCTGGGTCTTCCAACATGACAATGACCCGAAGCACACAGCCAGGATAACCAAGGAGTGGCTCTGTAAGAAGAATGGCTAGGCCACGCCAGAACCTTGATAGTCTCCAGACCTAAACCCAATAAAGAATCTTTGGAGGGAGCTCAAACTCTGTGTTTCTCAGCGACAGCCCAGAAACCTGACTGATCTAGAGAAGATCTGTGTGGAGGAGTGGGCCAAAATCCCTCCTCCAGTGTGTGCAAACCTGGTGAAAAACTACAAGAAACGTTTGACCTCTGTAATTGCAAACAAAGGCTACTGTACCAAATATTAACATTGATTTTCTCAGGTGTTCAAATACTTCTTTGCAGCTGTATCATACAAATAAATAGTTAAGAGAACTTGCAAAATAGCAGGGTGTTCAAATACTTATTTTCTGCACTGTGTGTATTTATATATATATATATATATATATATATATATATAATTTCGTCTGTTTTGGGCTCTTTGTAACAGAAGAAAAATAGGGCTTTCTTCTGTCTTAAAAAAACGGAGCTTAGCAGAGGCGTATGTTAGCTGGTGTCAGTGGATGGTCATCCGCTAATGTCCGCTATCACATAGAGATACATGTGTGTCTGTTTTTCATTCGTCAAAAGATGGAGGAAAAATGGACATATGGAACGCCTGTGTGAAAAGGCCCTAAAGGTAATAGTAGGCATCTTGTGTGGTGTCCTCCCTTTTTTATTGGCAATGTTTGATCTAGAGTATAGGTCTACTTTGACTAAAAGTATTTGTTTAAATGGTTAAGAATATAGAATTCACTTCAAGGAGCTTCCCTACAATATGTAACTGTTGGGGCTTGTCCTCCATTTAAAATAGGGGGGCTGGGGGCTGGTGGCCGGTGACAGACAGAAGTTTTTTCACCTGAATGCATAGGATGGTATGACCTAACATAGATCGATAATAAAGGCTAGGGTTGTAAAATAGGAAGGTAATAAACAAAGGACAATACATAACAAGATATCCAACATTGATATACAGCATGCATGGTTACATAAATAACATTATATTAGGGATCAAGACTGATTTATCCAGGTAATCCATGGCTGCCTTGACTACCTATCACGTTTGATGGCCAGCAATTTTATATAGACAAAATGGGTTTTAACTAATTTCAATGGCTTCAGAAGGATTAGGTTGCCAGCTGTTGCTTCCAGTATCTAGTGATCATTATTCTAGCGGCCAGTAAAGTGTGTGTAATAAGTGTGAAGGGCCATTATATGTTTTTTTAAATGTAGAATTGCAAGGGCTGAAGATCGATCAGTTAGTATACCAGTAATATTGGCCAACAATTGTAATATTTTCCTCCAGAAGCTATGTATGTGTTTTTACAGTGCCAGAAAATATGTATCAACATTCCTAGAAAACCGCACCCTCGTCAACATAATAAGGGCTGTGATGAGTAGAATTTGGCTGGCAAACAACATTTTTAAAGTACTTTCAAGCAACATTTGCAAAGTCATTAGATGTAATGAGAATTTTCCTGAATGGGTGTTTGTACGAGAATACTGTAGATACAAAATTTACTAGTGTATGACCAACATAAGACTGGAGCAGCTTTGCATAGTACCCAATCAGATTATAGCTTGTATTTTTATAGGAAAGGTTCACTTTTCAGAGCATGTTGCACATTACACCCATAATTTGGGTGTAACATGCTACAGACCTAGCACCCCAATCCCTCCTCTCTGTGACAGCTGGTGGGGGACCTTCTCCCCACACCCACTGTCACAATTTGAAAAGAGTGTGGCCGTGCGGGGCTCTACTCACACTGCTGCATCATCCATTCACAGAGTTCTGTGAATAAAAGTCATACAAGTACCGTCAGCCATTGTGGCTAATGGCTTGTAGTTCTCAATGGACTGCAAGGGTGCTGATGAGCAGGGTCGTAGTTCATTTACAAGTCTTGCTTATTTTAAACAGTCAGCTTGTATCAGGTATGAGCTGAAGGCTGCAGGAATTGTCTGCAGGATCCTGACATTGCTCCACTGATCATGTGTGTGTGATGCTTCCAAGGCCCCAGAAAAAACATTGTTTTTTTTTTCCCTGCAAAAAAATGTGGTTGCTCACAGCTGTTTCCATCTGGAGGCCTTGAGTTTTGTTCTTCTGTTTTTTTGCTATATCTATGTAATTCAGATGTTTATAGCCACATATTGATTCAAATTTTGTTTATTTCATTACATTTTGTATACTTCTTTTACATACTCTTTGTGTACTACTATTTGGGCCATTAAAGTGTCATACGGGGGAGTTCCTTCTCCACTCTACTGTCTTTTTGGGATGTAGGCCCAGCCCATCGGTCAACCATACCACTCCTCTCCTCTTTGTACCAAAAAAAAGTACAACGTGCTGCTATTTTCCATCACAGAACTTTACTGGAATGCAGTAAAACACATCAAAAAACATTAAATGGGCTTGCAAAAATGCATCCGGAACAGATCAGGAGGACGTTTGTGTGGTGTGATTGGGCACTAAGAAAAGAATGACTGTTTTATATAGAGAACAGACTCTTCTCACTTTTTTGTGTCTTGTGCATGGAATAGTGAATTCACATGTGATGTTTGAAGATATATACAATGGGGCTGATTTACCAAGCCTGTGCGCCATGACTCATGGTGCACAAGCAGGAGTAAAACTGTTTTTGACATTTACAAAAGAGATACACTGCCAGTGCAGTGTATTTCTTCATTTACTTAACTGCCTAATGCGCCCAGGAGAGGGCGCACAGCACGCCAGTACAGAGCTGGCGTACGGCATTTAGTTCTGTAAACATCGGGGATTCGGGCGGGAGTTTATGAGGGGAGGGAGGGGGGTGATGCAGGGTAAGTGTAGTGACATGTGTTTGAACGTGTGTGGCGGGCCGAATTGAAAGCGAAAGTGACTTTTGAGAAGCTATCCCTGTGCGCTTGCAAAGTACGCCAGAACCTCGGAAGGTTCATTTGCATACTGGGCATGCGCAGAGGGAGATTTCAGGGAATGCCGTGCGCTGCGTCAGTACGCCGAGAAATTCTTGGTAAATACCAAGCGGCGTAGCAGTGTTTTCACTGCGAGAAATGGCGCACGGCAATCTCCAAGCTGTTCTCGGGCTGCGCCGACACTGAAGGGGAACTCCGCGCCAAATTTCAAATTTGAAACCGGCGCGGGTTTCCCCCCAGGGGTATAATAGGCTCTCCGGCTTTGGTCCGGAATGTGAGGGGTTAACCCACGCCAAAAACGGCGTGGGGTTCCCCCCCAGATCCGTACCAAGCCTTATCCCAGGCACGCGGTCTGGCCGGACAGGAATGGGGGTGGGGACGAGCGAGCACCCCCCCCCCTCCTGAGCTGTACCAGACCACATGCCCTCGACATGGGGGAGTGTGTGCTTTGAGGGAGGGGGGCACTTCCCCCCCACCCCAAAGCACTCTTGTCCCCATGTCGATAGGGACAAGAGCCTCTTCCCGACAACCCTGGCCATTGGTTGTCAGGGTATGCGGGCGGGAGCCAATCAGAATCTGAGAGCCCCTTTAATAAGGCGGCCCCCAGATTCTGGACCCCCACCCTATGTGAATGAGTATGGGGTACATGGTACCCCTACCCATTCACCTGGTGGAAAAAGTGTAAACACAAATAAACCACACAAGAATAAAATAATTTATTAGCCAGCTCCGGGGGTCTTCCGCCAACCCACCCCGGTCTTCGCCGCCGCAGTCTTCCGCCGCCGCCCCCTTCACCACGAAGCTCCGTGCTTGTGGGGGAGGGCAGCGGGCTTCAAAGTTTTCGCCGGGGTGAGGGTCGCACATCCCACCCCGGTTTTCTAGTCGTCTTGTTCTTCTTCGCCGGAGCCGCCGCTTCCAATTGAAATCCCCGCTGTCTGCCGGACCACGCCCCCCTCTGACGCCATGGGCAAGCTCTTAGGAAAGTCCCCGTGTGGTGCATGTGCGTCAGAGGGGGCGTGGTCACATGTCAGAAAGCGGGCAATTCAATTGGACGTGGCGACTCTGGCAAAGACGAAGCCACGCACAAGCTTCCAATTGAATTGCCCGCCCTCTGACATGTGACCATGTCCCCCTCTGACGCACTTGCAACACACCCCTAAGAGCTTGCCCGTGGCGTCAGAGGGGGGGCGTGGTCTGGCAGACAGCGGGGATTTCAATTGGAAGCGGCGGCTCCGGCGGAGAAGAACAAGAAGAAGAAGATGCGGACGAGAAGGACAGCGTAAGGAGAAGAAGATGGAAGAACTTTCCGGGCAAGATGCGGGAATAGAAGACCCAAGACAGAAGCAGAGGAAGAAGAAGAAGATGGAGGAAGAAACCCCGAAGGAAAGAAGAAAAGAAGAAGAAAGAAGATAATAAAGGACTTGTCAAAAACCGGCTCTTGTCGTTTTTAACCCTTGACACTTTTATTTTTTTGGTGAAATGGTAGAGGTACAGTGTACCCCATTACCATTTCACACAGGGGGGGGCCGGGATCTGGGGGGCCCCTTTGTTAGGGGTCTTCCAGATTTCGATAAGCCTCCTGCCCGCAGACCCCCACAACCACCGGGCAAGGGTTGTGGGGAAGAGACCCTTGTCCTCATCAACATGGGGATAAGGTGTTTTGGGGGGTACCCCAAAACACCCTCCCAATGTTGAGGGCATGTGGCCTGGTGCGGTTCAGGAGAGGGGGAGCTGCGCTCTGTCCCCCCCTCTTTTCTGCGGCCGGCCAGGTCAACGTGCTCGGATAAGGGGTCTGGTGTGGATTTTAGGTATCGGTATCGGGACAACCCTAGTACACACGATCGGAATTTAACTTGTTGTCGGAAAATTTGAGAACCAGCTCTCAAATTTTTGTTGTTGGAAATTCTGACAGCAAATGTCCGATGGAGCCTATACATGGTCGGAATTTCCGACAACAAGCTCCCATCGAACATTTGTTGTCAGAAATTACGATCGTGTGTACGCGGCATTACAGTGGTGGCAGTGAAAGGGTTAAAGGGATCTACTGCTCAAATATTGGCATAAATGCTTTTATTAAATTCCCCCTTTTTTTCTTTTTTTTTTTATGTTTGGCATTTAATGCATTATTGTATGTACCTGTTATTCAACTTTTAGTGTGTCTGGTAATCTAGTTCTTGCCAGTACAGGTAGATTTTATACTGTTCTTAAATTTTTGTTCTTAGTAAAACACTTGTAGGGCCTTCATTCACCCATGAAAATCCAATCCCATTTGTGTTTGCTATAGCAGATCCATGCAGCTGGCCCATCAAGGCTCATTGGCCTTCCTGTGCCACATTTTAGTCTTTCTAGTCCGTGTATCTGATTTTTAACCATGTGTCCACAACATACTATGCACCTCGATGAGTCAATATATTTCAAAACAAACACAAGAATGAGATGTTTTAAATCATACAAGCATTCTACTTTTTTGCCACTGTGTGGCACTGTTGTATTAGACTTTAAATCTAAAGTACAAAACTAGATTGTGGATATTTTTAGCAAAGGTTTTAAGAAAAATTACAGCAAGTGTTGAAATAGACATACAGGTAATCCCTTTTTATATAGGGCGTGTGTCTCTTGCGACCCACCTAAAACAAACTGGACCACAAAGACAGGTACACTTGTTTTTATTATTTTTTATTATTTAACCACTTAAGACCGGGAAACATACGCTGCTAAATGACCCAAGGTGTTTTTACAATTCGGCGCTGCGTCGCTTTAACAGACAATTGCGCGGTCGTGCGACGTGGCTCCCAAACAAAATTTGTGTCCTTTCTTCCCACAAATAGAGCTTTCTTTCGGTGGTATTTGATCGCCTCTGCGATTTTTTTGTTTTTTGCGCTATAAACTAAAATAGAGCGACAATTTTGAAAAAAATCACTATTTTTTTACTTTTTGTTATAAAAAAAATCAAACTAAATTTTAGTAAAACATTTAGGCCAAAATTAATTCAGCCACATGTAAAAAAAAAAAAAATCGCAATAAAAAAAATAGCTACCTAGCGGGAACAGCGACACTAATACAGCGATCAGAAAAATGATCGCTTAGTGATGCTGGCAATAGGGAGTGAAAGGGTTAACTAGGGCAGTGATCAGGGGGTTAAAACTTTATTAGGGGGGGGTGGGGGGGCTATCCTGGACCTAACACTAACTGATTTTACACTGCCTGTCACACTGACACTAAATGCAGTGATTAGATCACTGCATTCAGTGACACTATGACAGGGGGGTGGGGGGGGGGGGGCGATCACAAGGGGTTAATGTGCCTATGTGAGTGTGTGTCAGTGTTGTGTTGGTGCACACTTACTGTGGATGTCTTCTCTCATCAGCAGCGGTGGGAAACACCGCTGCGATGAGAGGTGACATCATTTCCTCCTTCCTGTGTAAACACAGGAGGAGGAACTGAAACGAAGGGGGAGCGCTCCCATTGGCTGGGAGCGATCGCGGGGGGGGGGGGCGGAAAACACGGACATCCGCCCGCTCGTCGGCGATCGCTCCCAGAGCCAGGGGGACCCCCGCACGCCGCGGAGGGGGTCCTGATGGGACCTCCGAACCGCGCGAAGGCAGGGACGTAAATTTACGCCCTTGTGCCTGTACGAGCCATTCTGTGGCCGTATATGTGCGTGCGGGGGTCCTTAAGTGGTTAACTTAATGCATGTATTATAGATCGTTATTTTCTATTACTTTACCACTGTGATGGCGGTTATTCTAATTCAGATTTTAAATATTTTTATTTTGAGTATTGCCAAGATCTGTATATTACTGGCAGAATCATGGGTTCAGACATAGATAGGAAGGGCCAGATTCAGATACACTTAATTTTGCGCTGCGTAATCGAATTCTGGTAGATTTTTGCCCGTACGCTACGGCGGCGTAGTCTATTTCTCGCCGCGTAATCGAAATACGCAATTAGGGGGCGTGAAGCATTTAAATTAAGCGCGTCCCCGCGGCGATCGAACTGCGCAGGCTGCGTTCAGAAATTTCCCGCCGTGCATTGCGCGAAATCACGTCGTTACATCATTCATTGTTTGAGTAGCGTCGTTTACGAACATTCCTATTCCCGGACGACTTGCCGTAAAAATAATAAAAGACGTCGGAAAACGTAGAAATTCGACGCGGGAACGACGGCCATACTTAACATGGGCTGTCTAATATTAGACTAGCAAAAAGCTGGTATAGTGTTACGCAAAAAAAAGATGACTAAAGATGCCGTAAGAGATTGCGATTGAAGATCATAATTTCTGGGATCGCTGGCAAAGCTCATTAGCATACCCCGATGCGGAAACGACGGGAAGTCCACCCAGTGGCCGCAATTTTATTGCAGCGTAGATCCGAAGGCGTACGAACACGTAATCCAGTCGAATTGAAGCCCGCAGCCGTCTATTCATGGTTTGAGGTTTCCGACTAGCTAAAAAATGCACGTAATTTGAAAGTACTGCAGTCTAACACCAGTTAGACAGGAGTTACGGCTCTCTGAATCTGGCCCGAAGAGTCCAAAGACTTCTGGAATATTTCCCCATTTACAGGTATGCCACCAGATTTGTGTCTCCCCCCTCCCCCCCCTTGACGTCCAAACACAAATGAAGGAGGATGCCCTATCTGATCTTGGTTATCAACTTTATTCCTTGTCATCAAAATTTAAAAGAATGTCTAAATTCAACCCAGAATCTGGCTTCTTAATTGGGCTCTTTTGTATTTAATTATTGGCAGGGGATGGCTGGCAGAGGGGGCAGGGTGGAAATCTCCCCCCAGGCTGGTGACACCATGCACAGCCACCGCCCTCCACTACCAAATGCTGCTTTTGCAGAGCAGGAATATGCCTTCTGGAGCTCTGTTAACACAGGTCACGGCCACTGCTCACCTCCCACTGTGCAGCCGTACCTGTGTCAGCTCCGAGGTAGATGGCTGCAGAGCTGAGCTATGTCTCGTCTCACACATAGCTCAGCCTCAGCGGACACCAGTCTCTCCTGCCTCCCAGTGTATAAAAAGGGGTGTTCTGTGGACTTTTTTTTTAAAGGGGAGGGGGCAGGCTCTGTGCACACTCTGATGTAAGGGGGGGCCTCTGTGCGCACTCTGATGTAAGGGCTGCCTCTGTGCGCACTCTGATATAAGGGGGGCCTCTGTGCGCACTCTGATGTAAGGGGGGCCTCTGTGCGCACTCTGATGTAAGGGGGGCCTCTGTGCGCACTCTGATGTAAGGGGGGCCTCTGTGCGCACTCTGATGTAAGGGGGGCCTCTGTGTGGACTCTGATCTAAGGGGGGCCTCTGTTCGGACTCTTGTGATCATGAAAAATCTTAGACTGTTTTATTTGATCCATCACTTTTCCACTCTCTATGGGCCACTTGACTGGACTTGCCCCCCAGGCCTAAGGCTGCTAGCCCTCCCCTGATTATTAGCCTCTGTGGTACACCAGATGATCCATGATTATACAAGGGTTTCATTAATCTCCGGGCCTCCACATCCATCAATTGGTGATTGACATTACCTGTAGACAGTGCTTGGCTAATCCAATCTCCTGAAGAAGCTATTCTATTGGCGAAACATATGTAAAGAATTGTTCAAAGTCTGCACTGTCAACAAATTTGTATTGTAAAACAACTCTAAGAATCCGCGCTGAGGTGTCGGGTATGGGCTGCTGCGCCCCATGATACCCCAATAAGAGGTCTGGATAGTTGTAATGTTTGTGAAAGGGGTAAACGGCACTGACCTCTCCTGCGGTATAGATGGGGGTATAAGTGAGTGCTTTAATACTGGGAGTTGATAATAGGTTAGATGTCGGGTACCCAATGGGAGGGCAGACTTGCATATGTTTGTGAGCTCCCTTCAGTTCTCCAATTGTGCCGTAGGGGGTGCTGGTGTTTGTATTGTATATTGGATGGATATTTTATCTTTCTGTATTTTGATATTATAATACATTTTATATATTTTTTTGATATTCTTTGTGTATTTTTGCACCCTAAAAATAAAAAAATACCATCTTTACCTTCATAATAAATCCTTGTACTACTTCTCCTTTCTCCTCTTTGAGCTTTGCTGTACACACTATACAGTAGACGTCAAGAGACTGACACTAAGCCCTGTACACACGATCAGTCCATCCGATAAGATCGGTCTGATGGACCATTTTCATTGGTTAACCGATGAAGCTGACTGATGATCTGATGTGCCTACACACCATCGGTTAAAAAACTGATCGTGTCAGAACGCGGTGACGTAAAACACAACGGCGTGCTGAAAAAAAACGAAGTTCAATGCTTCCAAGCATGCGCCGACTTGATTCTGAGCATGCCCGGCTTTTTAACCGATGCTTTTGCATACGAACGATCGGTTTTGACCTATCGGTTAGCCGTCCATCGGTTAAATTTTAAAGCAAGTTTTCATTTTTTTGGACCAAAGGATAACTGACCGATGGGGCCCACACACGATCAGTTTGGACCGATGAAACGGACCATCAGTCCGTTTTCATCGGTTTTGACCGATCGTGTGTACGCCGCCTTAGTCAAATTCTGGTACTTGCATTTATTTGATATCTTACTTTTGCAGTCAGCTGTACAGCAGAGTGCAGGCTGGAAGAAGGAGAGGTAGCACCAAGGAGCCATGTGCTAGAGTTTATCACAGTGTATCAATGATTACATAGTGGCATTTTTATTTAATTTAGGTGATAACATTTTTTTTTTCTAAATATTTAACATGAAACTTCAGCCTTGCGTGGTTGTGACCTACCTGCTCATGTCTTGGGTGCTTGGTAAAAAACTTCACAGCCGAACTCTGGATAAGAAAATATTGTTTATATACAAGAGAATTGTTCTTACTTGAAACGTGGTGTGCCTGGTGTGTATTTTTGCAGTAATCTTGTGTGAAATTTTAATATAGCTTCCTTTAATAAAGACCTTTTCTGTCTGGAGTTCAGCTTTAATCTCCCCTCCCATCCTTTACTACTGAGTGCTTCCAAATTTTCATTAACCACTTCAGACCCAGAAGGATTTACCCCCTCACCTGACCAGAGCATTTTTTGCGATAATTGCGTGGTCATGCAATGCTGTACCCAAACAAAATTGATGTCCTTTTTTTTCCCCTCCTAATAGAGCTTTCTTTTGGTGGTATTTGATCACCTCTGTGGTTGAAATGTGTTTGCGCTATAAACAAAAATAGAGCGACAATTTTGAAAACATTTTTTTTTACTTTTTGCTATAATAAATATCCCCCAAAAATGTATGAAAATATATATATATATTTTTTACTAGTACTGGCAGAGATCTGCGATTTTTATTGGAACTGTGACATTATGGAGGACACATCTGCCACTTTTGACACTATTTTGGGACCATTGTCATTTATACAGCGATCAGAGCTACAAATAGCCATGGATTACTGTAAAATGACACTTAGGCCCCGTACACACGATCGGATATATCCGATGAAAACGGTCCGCGGACCATTTCCATCGGATATGTCCGATCGGGAGTTTGATCCGATGGCGTGTACACACCATCGGATCAAATTCCCCGCCGCCGGACGGCGCGGTGACGTAGTGGTGACGCGGCGGTGACGTTGACGCCGCCGCGTCACCGCCACGTCACCGCACCAGGAAGTAAAACACTTCCGCGCATGCGCCGAATCCATTCGGCAGCGGCGCGGCGGTGGTGGGAGCCGACATGTCTGCTGGTAAGTGTACTAACCAGCAGACATGTCGGGCGGACAGATTCCCACCGGATAGATTTCAAAGCTTGCTTTGAAATCTGTCGGGTGGACAAATCTGTCCGCTAGCCCATACACACGAGCGGAGATGTCTGCTGAAACGGTCCATCGGACCGTTTTCAGCGGACATATCCCCTCGTGTGTACGCGGCCTTAGAGGCGCTCAAGGGGTTAAGTGTGTCCTAGGGATGTGTTCTAACTGTAGGGGGGATGGTCTTGCTACAACTTACTACAACATGACAGAGATCACTGCTCCCGATGACAGGGAGCAGTAGATCCCTGTCATGTTGCTAGGCAGAACAGAGAAATGCAATTTTTTTTCATAGACATCTCCCCGTTCTGCCTCTCTGTGTCACGATCGCGGGCCGCCGACGAACATCGAGTTTGCTGGATCCACTAGGTGGCAAATTTAAAGGGACATACAGGTATGTCCATTTGCCTGCCCCTACCATTCTGGCGACGTAAGTCGGCAAGTGGTCAAAGGGAATTGCAGCAGTCATTTCCTGCCTGTCCTGAGTCTTGCAAGACCAACTGGTTGTCGGACAACTCCCTGGCCTACAGGGGTGTCAAGAACCGCTGCTGTGTCCCCTGTGGTCCTCTTAACTTCCATAGCGCCAGTTTCATCTGGATAAGAAAGAGTTGGCTTAAAGAGGAGTTCCACCCTAAAAAATTACTTTTGTTTAATCCCCTCCCCCTTTTTTTTGGGGGGGGGAGTGGGGGCTTCAGTAGGAGTGGGACTTCCTGTCCCACTTCCTGCTTCCGCCGAGGGGCTGGTTAGGCGATTAAGCCTTAATCGCCTACACCAGCCCCTCCCTGTAGACGATCACATGGGACACATGACAGGTCCCATGCGATCGCCTCTCCAATCAGCGGCGAGCCGCGCGCGCATTCGCAGTGGGTGCCCGGCCGTGAAGCCAAAGGCTGTCACGGCTGGGTGCCCACAGTCGGGATGGAGACACCGGCTGGGGAGGGGGGGAGAGGAGCGGAGCCCTGGTCGGCGCGTCGCTGGAACGCAGGAGCAGGTAAGTGAGTGTTTATTAAAAGCCAGCAGCTACACTTTTTGTAGCTGCTGACTTTTAATAAACACAATTTTTGGCTGGAACACCCCTTTAACTATACCCGATTAGAAATCCTTCTGGTAGGCATAGGCTGGAGTGTTTCGTCCTTTCCCCTTCTCTTCCCCTTCCCTCCTTTCTCTCCTTCTTACATACCTTATTTCTTCTGAGAAATCCTCACTTCCTTTTCTTCTGTCTGTAACTCACCACCGTAATGCGAGGCTTTCTCCCTGGTGTGGAGAAAGCCTCTTGAGAGGGGAGGGGGCGAGCAGGAGTGTCAGGACTCCCACTAACACACAGCTCCTTTCTCTTATCTGCAAAATAGAGAGTGTCCTGACTTGCCTGCTCGCTCCCTCCCCCCCTTAAGAGGCTTTCTCCACACCAGGGAGAAAGCCTCGCATTACGGTGGTGAGTTACAAACAGAAGAACAGAAAGTGAGGATTTCTCAGAAGAAATTAGGACATTTAAAAGCAAAATGGAAGGATGAGGTAAGTAAAGGAGGACTGCACTAAGGTAAAGGAAGCTATTTAGGGAAAACATTTTTTTTTTCCCCACACCTGCAAGGCAAAAGTCATAATGAGCTAGTATGCACCACATATTAGCTCATTATGAAATACTTACCTCGGAACAAGGTGTAGGAAACTTACCTGGTCCACGCCGAGCGAGATCTCTCGACTCGGCGTGTCTTCCGGGGTATCGCCGCTCCAGCGCTGTGATTGGCTGGAGCGGCGATGACGTCACTCCAGCGCATACGCGCGCGGGAGATTTAAATCCGGCCAGGGCGTCGGTGGCCGGTCCTTTGGCCGTAGATTCCCCCCTGCGCATGCGCCGCTGCGCATTGCGAGGGGAATATCTCCTAAACAGTACAGGTTTAGGAGATATTCTTTATGCCTACAGGTAAGCCTTATTATAGGCTTACTTGTAGGTAAAAGTCAATAAAGTGGGTTTACAACCACTTTAAGGATGGTCTTGTGAGCTTATGTTTTATCTCCAGTTTTAAGGTAACAATAATAAAGAAAACAAATAATTGGGGCCAAAAGCTGCACAGCAAGTGGTTATATTTGGTTTAGACCACAGATGTTTTTTTGATGCCTGTTTGTAAAGATTTTGTAATTTATGTTCCCTACAGATTACTGGAGATCCAAGTGTAACCACCAAAGTAAAACTGCAAGCTTTAATTTATCCCGTACTTCAGATACTGGATTTCAACACTCCTTCTTATCAGCAAAACACAGACATGCCAATACTGTCTCGATTTGTGATGATTAAGTTTTGGCTGGACTACCTGAATGGAAGTCATGTCTTTGCCCACGCAATGCTGGTTAATAATCATACATCTTTGGACATAAGTGAATCTGTTGCACTACGGAACCGATTGAATTGGGATTCATTACTACCGGCATCATTCAAAAAGGACTACAAACCTATATTTCAGACAGTAGGTAGTCCAAGTGTTGTACATAATGTACCTGCTTTACTTGACATCAGAGCCTCTCCACTGATTGCACATAAGGAAACACTCCAGCGGCTTCCAAAGACCTATGTCCTGACTTGTGAACATGATGTCCTCCGGGATGACGGGACCATGTATGCAAAAAGGCTGGAGGAAGCAGGAGTTGATGTTACTCTTGACCATTATGAAGATGGCTTCCATGGCTGTATTCTTTTTGCTTCTTGGCCTACATATTTCTCAGCCGGTGCTAGAGCAAGAGATGGTTATATTAAATGGCTCAGAGAGAACCTATAATGTACAGAAGTGGAATCATTTTGGTTATCTTCCAATTCAGGTTAAAACATGTTACATGGTGTTTCCACTGTAATACCAAATAGCTGTTACCTTTTTTATTATTAGAATGGTAAACTACCACTGCGTGTTTTCTAACGTGCAATATCGAATACATTCACTCAAACGCACAAAAGCTAAACTGGAAAATGTAATCCTAAAAAACGTTGTCACTTGGCATATGCACATTGTACATAGCTGGTCATAGGCTTCTCTATTATGAAACTTGATTCAACAGGTGATGGTAAGATTTACTTAAATGGAAGTAGATACCCTTGTGAAAAAATCCCAGAGTAGTTTAACTGTGTGGGTATCCAATGTTTTATATAAGGAAATTTACAAATATTGTAATGTCAGCTCTGAAATTCTACTTTAGAAAATAACCTTTTCTGTCATTAACTAGTCTGTATACTTACAGTAGAACACAAAATTGATCATACGAAAGACTTTGAGGTTCCTCTACAGAAATTCTGAGATTTTAACTTGCTAATTCATATATTAAAGTGGAGGTCCACCCTAAAAAAAAAAAAATTGGCAAAAACTTTTTTTTTTTTTTTTTTAATATTTACCAGAAATGGCTGTTCTGCCCCTTGCTTGTCTGCGGTGCTCCTCAGTCTCGTCGTCCTCATGTTGTCTTCTGGGGAATGGGGCGTGCTAACTTCTGGGAACTGTGTGTCTCCCAAAAGTCAGCCGCCCATTCACAGAGTGACGCTGTAGGAAACAGGCAGTGAAGCCGCAAGGCTCCACGGCCTGTTTCGCTTAGGGAGGATGGCGGCGCTGGGACCCGGTCCAAGGGACAGATCAGCTTTGGGAGGCCGACATTGCGGGCAACCAGGACAGGGTAGTGACCTTATTAAAAGTCAGCAGCTACAGTGTTTTTTTTTTTTTTTACGCCGGACCTTCGCTTTAAGTTAATTTTTCCTCCTGCAAAATGTATTTCTTGGTGGCCTACCTGTCAAGGGATGGTTGCTGTGTAAACCAGCCAGTGTTACCCTTAAAAGCTGTCTTTTGTAAAGAAGTATTGCACATAACAAACATGTAAAGGATATGGTAATCATACATGCATTATATAAAAAAAAAAAAAAAAAGTAAATGTAAAGCATACCTGACATTCATTTTATGTTCAGGGGACCATTCACATCAATGGGCTGCAGTAACAGACATTTGTGCATTGGTTTTGAATGGCACCCCAATGCACCTCCTTAGTACACTTGTATTGTAGCAGACCACAACATTTGGTAACACACTACCGTGCATTTTTGGGTCTTGCTTGAAAAAACACTGCAGGTGCGTTTTACTGTCCTGTGTGGTGCATTGGAGGACCATTCAAAATTAAAGTGGACGTAAACCCGATTCATGAAATTTGACCTAGGCAGTTATCTGTAGTGTTTTCTTATCTCTTTCCAAAGTCCTGTGTATTTCTGCTGTTTTGATCCTCTGTTATTAGCATGATAACTTCTGACAAGACGGGAGATAAAGCTAGCTTGAAATGTGTGTTGGGGAGGGTGCTATAAATAGATTAGCAGAGATCTTGTCTTGTCACAGCACAGCTCTGAAAGGATCTTAGTTACTTTGCCTATGTGGAATTGGGGGGGGGGGGGGTGCCTTTCCTCCAATCAGCTGTCACAGTGTGTGCCAATAATCCACTCCTACTGCTGAATTAACCACTTCCTTACTGGGCACTTATACCCCTTCCTGACCAGGTGAAATTTCAGCTTCTGGCACTGCGTCGCTTTAAATGACAATTGCGCGGTCGTGCGACGTGGCTCCCAAACAACATTGGCGTCCTTTTTTCCCCACAAATAGAGCTTTCTTTTAGTGGTATTTGATCATCACTGCGGTTTTTATTTTTTGCGCTATAAACAAAAAAAAGAGCGACAATTTTGAAAAAAAGTCAATATTTTTTACTTGTTACTATAATAAATAGCCCATTTTTTTTTAAAACAATTTTTTTTTTTTTCAGTTTAGGCCGATACGTATTTTTCTACATATTTTTGGTAAAAAAAAAAAAAAAAATCGGAATAAGCGACTGGTTTGCGCAAAAGTTATAGCGCATACAAAATAGGGGACAGAATTATTATTAATTTTTATAATTATTATTTTTTTACTAGTAATGGCGGCGATCTACGATTTTTATTGGGACTGCGACGTTATGGTGGACACATCGGACACTTTTGACACATTTTTGGCGCCATTCACATTTATACTGCGATCAGTGCTATAAAAATGCACCGATTACTGTATAAATGTGACTGGCAGGGAAGGGGTTAACACTAGGGGGTGAGGAAGGGGTTAAATATGTATCCTGGGTGTGTTCTAACTGTGTGGGGGGAGGGGGTGACTGGGGGAGGTGACCGATGTTGTTTCCCTATGTACAAGAGACACAGATCGGTCTCCTCTTTCCTTCACAGGACATGGATCTCTGTGTTTACACACAGAGATCCATGTCTTGTCCCTGTAACTGCCGATTGCGAGAGCCTGGCGGACATCGCGGCCTCTAGGTATCTCAGGAATGCAGCGGGCACGCGCGTGCCGCCGGTGGCGCTCGCGCGCCCTCTAGTGGCCATTAAGAGCACAGGACGCCTATTTGCGTCCTGTCAGAGATTCATGGCGGGAAGTGGTTAAGGAAGTAAAAATTCTAACACAATGTTAGAATTCTAAAGAATATAGCAAGCTTAAGACAGCAGATATACATGTAAAACTTGTGTAGGGAGATTTGTTTCATCTCTGTGTATCATCTGAAGCTGTGCACTTCACTGGGTATAGAAGAGGGTTTACATCCATTTTAATGCTGTGTCTTAAGACAACATATCAAAGCAGATGGGTATGAATGGCCCCTAAACATAAGGTCAACACCATGTTGCCTCTTCTAACCTTTAATGTCCATGCTTCTTTTATTGAAAATTTGAATACAGGAACAACAAACAAAAGTACAATAAATGGCAGAGATACACCAGAACAGTACAGAAGGTCAATAGACCCAAGTAAAAGTTACGTAGTGTCAGAACATACATCATGAGGAACAGATAACTGACAATACACTTGCGGTATAATCAGAAGGTGAACCCACCTAAAGAAGAGGATAGGGGAGAGGAGGGAAGCTCTAAACTGTGTTTTTTCTTTTAAATTATTTTCACTTTGTAGCTATAGAGGCCTAACTTCAGAATGCCCTTATTGGCCATTTACACACTGTCATTCCAAAAGGAAATTGCAGTTTGCAGTGGCTGATGCAGGCCATACATGAAGCAAATTTCTTTGCTGCAACCACAGACGGTGTTAATACGAGATTCCCTCATGCTGGACCATTGTCTTCTGGAATAATCACTGGCTTCCCCTGCCAGGAGAAGAATAATTATCACTAGCGGCTCTAGAATAATCGCAAGTGAATCCAGTATGCTGGTTGTACCCAAGCTGTTCGATTTGATCAATTTGGTACATTTAGCCTGCCCCCACACGGTTCGAATCTCAGCTGGTTCAAAACTGTCTATTGCCAGCCTAACTCTCTAAGAATGTCCTATCTCTCATAAAGTGAAACTAAATTAGAGAGGGTCTTTTTCTGGGTGATAATGATAATGGCATGCATAGCCTGATGCATGATTTTAGTTTTGAGGGTACACACTGGAGAAAAATCTAAATCATACCGTGAGATATATATATACAGGGAAATACTCTAAGCTGAGCTGCAGGGAAGCCTACCTGCTGAGCAATTCAGTTTTTCAACCAGATATTTCTATTTCCGTCTCTGTAATCCGATGATATCGGACCACACCTGCTGGTAAACATAAAATGCCCTTTAAACAAACACAGAAAATCTGATGTAAATGAAATACTAATGTTTTTTTTTACAACCACCAATGAAATAAAAACATGCTATGGAATTTTGAATGTGATTGGTAATGCAGGAAATAAAGAGTTTTTCAGCACAGGAAGTTTAAAGGGGTTGTAAAGGTAGTTGTTTTGTCACCTTAATGCATTCTATGCATTAAGGTGAAAAAACATCTCAGCATTAGCGACCCCCCCCCCCCCCCCCGAGCCCCCGTTTACTTACCTGAGCCTTCGAAAGTCCCTTGCCGTAAACGCGCAGGCTTCTCGGCTTAGTCATTGGTTGATTCAAAGCAGCGCAGCCATCAATAATATCCAATGATTCTGCGCGCTCGGGGGCGGGGCCGAGTGATACAGCCAGCGGCTATAGCCGCTCACTGTATCGCGGAGCGTGCCCGCAAGAACTTTCCACCATGCGAGAGAGCTTGCATGAAGGTGGAAAGTTCTTGCGGGGGAGGGGGTGGAGTCGAGACAGCCAACGAGGGACCCCAGAAGACCAGGTTCAGGGTCACTCTGTGCAAAACGAGCTGCACAGTGGAGGTAAGTATAACAAGTTTGTTATTTAAAAAAAATCTCTTTAGTGATCCTTTAATACAGTGGTCTCCAAACTGCGGCCCGAGGGCCATATGCTGCCCTTTGCTTGCCTTATCTGGCCCTTGGGGCACTAACTGTCCCCACTGATACGAGACACTATTCTGCCATCTGACACCGACAGTGGAGCACCAGTTCTAACACTACTAATGGGGCACTATTGGCACTATTCCTCCCAATGATACCAATGATGGTGCACTATTCCTCCCCCTAATATCAGATGTTTAGTCCCACTAATGCCAGGAAAATTTCCATCCCCACTGGCCAAAGTCCAGGCCCTCCAAGAGTCTGAAGGACAATAAACCGGCCCTTTGTTTAGAATGTTTGGAGACCCCTGCTTTAATACTACTGCCCATCTAGAGCTCTGTTTCCTTATTCTGCAAATAATTAAACAGAACTTGGGTTATATAAAATTACCTTAAATTTACCTCTTTAAACATTGAATATGTGTTGACAAGATTATAGGAATACTGAACTCCGGGGAAAATTTTGAAATGTTTGATATTTGACAGATATGTGGTTGACATGTTATGATGGCATGTTACAGATAACAGATCCCACACCTGTAATGGTGAAATATCATCTCTAATTTTTAGTGTTCTAGAGTAACGCTAGTATTACAGGGAGTATAAATGCAGTGCTACTGATAAGCTGTCAGAAACCAGAACCACTATGATTTTGTAATACATAAAGTATGTGAAAAAGGTACTTGTCCTGGGTAAGGAGAAACTCTGGAATTTGTAGTTCAAACAAACATCACTAGGTAGCTGATCATTAACTTCCTGCTTAATTGTTTTTATTTAACTGCTACATTATATTATTCTAAGTTCTGAAATGGTTTTGCACTAACCTCCATTGACCCTTATTGTTTTAAAAGAAAAAGGTACTCCTGCAGGTCTGGCTGTTGTCCAAAGAGCTGTGTACTGTTTTGTTGTCACGCATTGTAGGTATGTGTGTGAATGTCAAAAGAAAAGTGTATTTTAGAACTTTGTTAAATTTAATTTTATTAAATTCAAGCAACAACAATGCAATGTAATATAGTATAAAAGTGTTAAAAGAATTCCACCTAGAATTTTAGATAAGTATGTGTGTAGTATATATATGTGCGCGTGTGTGTATGTGCTTTATACTGTTTCAGCTTGGCTGAAGCATAACAAAGACACCCCTTTCTGTTTTCGTGTTTTATTGTGTTTTTTGCTGGGATGGGAAAGCAGAAATGTAATTTTATAATACCAACCCAACTGTATACATATTCTGAAAACCTCCCAAATTCTTAATCCCAATTTAAAGTGCCTAAAATACACCCCAAAAAAAACAGCCATTAATCCCAAAAATACATACAGAAATGCTTTTTTGTTTTTTTAATTGAGTTGGTACAGCTGAGAGAGTGTGATTATAGATTATATTTAAAGAGACTTTGTCACCAGACTGTCTCGACAATCTTTTCATAATGTTATATGTGCATTTAAAGCGGAGTTCCAGCATTTTTTTAAACACTCCCATATTGTTTGCACTTGATCCTATAATAATCTGCATTATTAGAAAAAGTAGGTTTTGTAAATGTAATGAATTAAAAAAAAATGTACTTTGCAGTTTCCCCCTCCAAGTGTGCTACCATCTTTAGTGTGGGCAGCTGAAGCCTACTGCTATCTCATTCTGGAATACAGCGCTGCTAGCTACCCAGCATGCACCACCCGATCTCACGCCTGCGCACATACCACAATGCTACAAGGGGAGGCGCATTGACTCCTGTGATTGATGACACTCATATCCCAGGAGCCAATGGGCAAGTGGGTGGACATGACGTACCTTGCTGCTGCTGCGAGGTACTGTGGAAGTTGAGGAATAAAAGAAAAAAGGGTATTTACACTGCTGGGGGGGGGGGGCAAAGCAATGACAATACAGGAAGCGATGACGAAAATGGGGGGTGGGGGGCTTGATAAAACACCTGGAGCTTCGCTGTAGTGTACTTTAGACATGTTCTTTATTATTATATTATACAGGATTTATATAGCGCCAACAGTTTGCGCAGCGCCTAACAAAATGCAAAAACCTACCTTGTGTAGACTTTCTCAAAGCCCCAAGACTGCTGTCAGATGCTTATATCTTGGATGTGATGTCAGCAGACTTGGAGCGGTTAATCAAGTGATACAGTATAGCATTCCCCTTTTGCTCCTCGCCAGTAGCTAAGTAAAATTATGCTATTTAGGGAGGTCAAAGGAGAGCGTAGGAGCTGGGTCAGCACAGGGAGAAATTTGACGCTTCTAAAAAGCTATGAAATTGATTCTTCCTGGAATAGCAAAAATTCTAGCAGGTTTTAACAGGACATTGTAAGTAAATAAAATCTGATTTTGCAAAGCAAAACACTTAAGTACTTGATGTTTCTCAGTTTTTTTTCCTTTTTAAGTTGGTGACTGAATCTCCTAATGACTAAAATACTGGGAAGGTTTTGTAGGAGTTAAATTATCAGTACATGGCACCCAGCAAAAGAAACTGCCTCCAACCCAAGCAAAATGAAACGTTTTGGCTGCAGTCTTCTTTAACATTATCGTATGTCCGTACAAGTGTTAAAAAAAAAAATGTTGCTGCTATGTTATAATAAGTATTGGAACGTATGCATTCATTAAATACTTGGGTACAATAAGTAATACAAGGGCATAATAATTGATGTATGTATCATGTTGGAGTTTTGCAGCTAAAGAGCCTAAAACTGCCTTTGGTTTCTGTGGGACACTAGGCTGAATTCTGCCTGGCATTAAAATGCATCCTTGTAGATACCAAGAAAAGCAAATGCTTTGCTTAAAGCTAAACTCCAAGGAAAACAAGAATCCTCCCTCCCCACACTGCAAGGGGTTAAATTGTTTAAAGTGGTTGTAAAGTCAGAATTTTTTTTTATCTTAATGCATTAAGATAAAAAAAACTACTGTGTGCAGCACTCCCCCAGGCTTGCTTGAGCCCTCTCTCGATCCAGCAATGTTGCAGGAGAGACTCGGCCGTCCGGGACTCTTCTTCCTCATTAGCTGTGAGAGCAGCGACGCAACATTGGCTCCTGCTGCTGTCATTCCGAGTCAGTGAGCCAATGAGGAGAGAGAGGGGACAGGGCCAGGCCATAGCTCCATGTCTGAATGGACACAGGGAGCTGTGGCTTGGCTCCGGTGCCTCCATAGCAAGCTGCTTGCTGTGGGGGCACTCAACAGGAGGGACGGGACAGGAGCACCAAAGAGGGGCCCGAGAAGAGGAGGATCTGGGCTGCAGCAGAGCAGATAAGTATAGCATGTTGGTTATTTTTAACAAAAACAAATTAAAATGAGACTTTAGTATCACTTTAAGTCTGGGGAAACAGAAAACCTCCTTTTTTTTATTTTTTTACCCAATTCCTTGCTCTATCCAGGCTGTAAGACCGTTCCCTACATCTAGGCTCTGGTGTTGCATGCCTTCTAATGTCATCAAGTACAATGCAGGGCCTGTTGCCTTGCACTGGACATGAGGACACAGAGGGACAGTATACAATGTAGAGCACAAGGGAGAAGAGCAGAGTGCTGGCTACCAGGGGAGCAGGGATCAGGTAAATAAAAGTGTTTTTCCAGTACCCTAGATCCAAATGAGCATTTAACTGTAAGGCTACTTTCACACCGAGGTGCTGGGGGTGTCAGCGTTGGCGCCGCTTTACCATTTTTTTGATGCGCTTTTTGGTTGCTAGTGGCAGAAAAAGGGTTAATATCGTCCGCAAAGCGCCGGTGCTTTGTCAGGGGTTTGGCGGTACTGCCCTTTGATTTCAATGGGCAGGGGAGCTTTAAAAAAAAAGGCAACTAAGAAAAGGATTGTGACTCTTATTTGCAATATGTTTTTTTTTTTTTTTTTTTAAGTGCTTATTTGACTTTTTTTTTTTATATATATATAAAAGGTTATGTGGGGAAAAAACAGTGCTTGTAATTTATGAGACAGAACAAACCTTAGATTGGGTGCCAACATTGTCCAAAATATTCTAATTTCACATATCTTTTCAGACTGCAACTTATCTGTGGAAATATAAACACTGCTCACACTTTAAACCTAATATTCTCTTGTTTTGCAAACATTTGATGGGAGTTGATGAGTGTAATTTTTGTGTTTGGCACATCCATGTCATAATTTGCCCTTTTGTAAGCTTTTCAGTTCCAGGTTATTATTTTCTTGTTATGATAGATTGGCTAAAACATATTGTAATCACTGTGATTAATAAAGTTTATTAGACATTTTTCTAATCCCTAAATGTGATGGTTGCAAATAATAAAATTTTGCTGCTTGTTTTAAAGTTTGCTGCATCGTTATTCTTTTTTTTTTTTGCTTTGACTTGTGTTTTGATGTATCTTTGTTATATGTGTAGAAATTATTTTAATTCTTGGGAAAACATTCACAGGATGTGAATATCAAGAAACCATTCATTTGAGACTGCTTTAAACCATTTGTTTTGGGCAGCGCCAGGGTGTCTTCTTGAGCACAATCTCAATGTAATTTGCCTTGTTTCCTATGGCTTCAGTTCACACCAGCACATTGCAATGCCACTGTTAAATAGAACTTAACTGACATAAAAGTACACAGTGCAATGCAATGAGGTTGGTGCTTTTGCATGGTTTCATCCCAGTGCATACCAGTGGCCATACAATTGGCTCCGTTGTGGGTGTGAATGAGTAAAGGTCAGATTGTACACAGCACATGGAACACTATGCAAACAATGTCATTATTAATGACACTCCTTGCTGGTCTCAGGGCTTTGTCTATAAGCCAGGTTCTACTGCAGTAGGTTCTGTGTATGCAAAAACCTGAGATCTTTGTCCTTTTTAGTTGGTCCCTCCTTGTTTACATTTTGTTTACTACATCTATGTAGGTTCTCAATTATTCAGGTCTCATTACTGCTGGTTACATTCAGCTGGACCTGTTGGAGATGTTTTGTAGCTTATCCAAGCCACTTCATGGCTTTTCAGTTCTAATGATGGTCAGGAACATAACCTCGCAGGTTATTATATCCACATCGGTAGCATAAGTACCTTAATTACCATGGAATGTGCTAAAGTAAATGTTCATTGTTTAAGAACAGAATAGAACGATTTAAAATGGTGAAACCATCCAGTTCTAGTTGCATAATCCCATCCCTTGATGTCAGGAAGTCTGCATAGGTGTCATTTATTAGATTCATATGGCTGAAGATATACTGTATATTGTTGTGACGTTTCCAGGGTAGAAATGTAAAATTAGTATTGTTGTATTGAGACATAAAGGACCCCACTGCTGCTTTGGGACAATTTATCCACTTTAACATAGATGGCCTCTTTAATACCTTATGCAAACCAGTTCTCTCTGCTTAGTCACTAAAGAGGGAACATACTAGCTGTTACAAGAAAAAGGTGATCTACTACTGTATTTACAACAGCTAGGGAAAAAGCATTGGTTGGACCTTTGTATCGCTGTCTCTATCCCGGAGAAGCTATACCATGTCTGTAGGGCCTCCCTTAAACACACAAGGAAAGTGCCATTTTAGGGCCTATTGTCATCTTCAGGAATGTTATCACATATAGCATTGCAAAGTATCTGGCTACTAGCCTATTTCCCAAAGTTAACAATATGGTACACAACATTCAGAGCTCCAAAGAATTTGTCAACATGAACCAGAATACTAACTACTATTGAGATTGTATAAAAATATTTAAAATTCAATAAGACTGCTGCCAGCTGAACAGACCTAAAGCCAAGGCAAACCGAGTGTTCCAGACCTTTTCTATCATTATCAGCTATTTCAAGTACAAGGATAACTTCTACAGACAGAAACATGACTATGCTACGTGATTACCAGTATCTCCAATTTTAAACTCCACATACAGGAGGGCCTTGAACTCTTTCAGAAAAATTAACACCAAATCATGTTTGCCGATGATAGTAAATCGGGGGAACAGAATAACGAATTACACCTTTCATACTGCGTGTTACATGACAAAGAGTGGGCTGACTTGAACATTGATGTCTATAGGAAACCTACTCACGCAGCCCAGCATCTGATTTGACTCATCAACCACTCAAACTGATCTCTGCAACTCTAGACCAAGTGTCATAATCCAGATTCGAACCCAAGTCCTCTTGCATGTTGCACTGGCTCTTCTTACTTAGCCACCTGAGATGCTGGGCAACTCCCTGCCTGATCCCTTGGGCAACATTACTTTTTATCTAAAGGGGAGTTCCACCCACAATTTCATATTTTAAATATAAATACCCCTGTAATACACAAGCTTAATGTATTCTAGTAAAGCTAGTCTGTAAACTAAGGTCCGTTTTGTTAGGTTGTTACAGCATTTAGATTTATAATCTAGAAATAGACCGTGGCCATCTTAAGTGTGGGCATCATGAAGCCAGACTGTATGACTTCCTAGATTTCAGCTTTAGATATCTCGCACATGCTCAGTGCTGCACAAGCAATTTAATAGGTTCCAGTCAAGTTTGCAAGGACTACTGGGAAACATGATGCCTATCCCAGAAACCCTTGCAAATAGCCTTGTGACTTAATAGCCTAGGCTAATAAGGAGGAGGAAGTAATGAAGGACTACAAAATAAAGGTATTTAGAAGCAAAAAAATAAATAAAAATTGTCCATTCTGAACACTCCAGTCCTCAAGGCACACCAACAGGTCATGTTTTTAGGCTTTCCATTATTTTGCACAGGTGATTTGATCAGTTTCACTGCCTTAGTAATCACCACAGCCATTTCATTTGAGGGAAATCCTGAAAACTTGACCTGTTGGTTTTCCTTTGAGGACTGGAGTTGAAAAACACTGGATTAGGGCATGCAGCACAGACAAACATAAAACAATGTCTCTGCACTTCTGTATGCCAGATTATTTTTATTCTTCTTCCTCCATCCAATATCTTGCTCCTTGCACTGCTACTATGGCAACTGCTGTGGTTCCTTTCAGGCAGGAAATTGCCTGAGCTGCAAGAGTTTGATGTTGCCACCAAGAGACGTTCTCCAAACTGGAAAGTATGGTGAAATGGCAGCAAGAGGAATCCATGCTCTGTAGAAACAACTGCTGAGCAACTATGATGATGCTAACATACATATGCCTCCACCACTCATGTTTTTTTTTTTTTAACAGAAACGTTTTTATTAAGAAAAAGAAGGAGAGATTTACAGATCAACAATAAAAGAAAAAACGAAAGAAAAATAAATGCGGTACAGAAGTCACAGCAACACAATCATGGTACAGCAAAGGTTTAGTACAATAAGAAGCTATGAATAAGGAAAATTACAAAGGGAAACACTGGTTGTTACACGAGGATCAAATCCTATCAGGGTCAGAGTGGGCAATCGGATAAAATTAACCCTACCTACACATGTGTTAGGTGTCAGGGCAATAAGTATTAAGCATGGGGGGGGGGGGAATGTGGGAAGCTGCGAGGGCCCAGGAGGGGCCTCGGGCTCCTACGGTCTATAATGATGCATGGACAGACAACCGTCCATATCCCGGTATTAGAGGATCAGAGCCTGAGCAGGCAACAGACTAAACACTTGGGAGGTGGCGAGTAGAGCAAATCACGTCAGAGAGTACCAGAGGGTCACTACTTAGTCATGGGAGTCACCGTGGAGTCCAGGGTTGTCTTACGAGTTGTCACCAAGCAGGGGTCGCTCTAGCCATCAACCATGACCTCCAAATCTTTTCAAACTTCTGAGGGCATTTACGGCCCATATACGTCAGCTTGTAAAGAGGCAGGACGGAGTCAACCAACGCAAGCCACTGAGCTAATGTAGGGGGAGCCGCCAGCTTCCACTGGCGTAGCAGCGCCTTCCTGGTGTAAAAACAAAGATAGAAAAGCAGCAGTCCATCATGTGTAGACTGAGTCACACATTCTGTGAAACCCAGAAGGAGAATTTTAGGGTCAAGTGGTACCTGAAGCCCAGTAGCGGCATTCATTTCCGCTACCACTCCATCCCAGTAACCCTGAATGACCGGGCAGTCCCAAACGACATGATAGAATGATCCCACCGCTCCCCGGCACTTTGGGCACAGGTCTGATTGAGTACGGAAAATCCTGGCAAGTCGCTGGGGGGTGTAATAGGCCCTATGAATAAACTTAAGTTGGATAAATCTATCCCTAGCAGATATTACAGTCGGTATGTATTGGGACAGTGCCACCTCCCAGTCCTCCCCCGAGAGGTCAGGGATGTCCGCCTTCCAAACACGACGAAGGGGGGACTCCCCTCCTGATTCTTCACATGTAAGGCGGAGGTAGATGGAGGATACCAGTCTACCTACCCCACGTGAGATAAGGAACCTCTCTATCCTATGTGGCTCCACGGAGGTCGCTCTGGGAAATTGCGCCTGCGCCGCATGTTTCAGCTGTAGGTACCTAAACGGCATCCATGAGGGGAGCTGAAACGTTGCACGCAGTTCCAGGAAAGGTAGCAGAGTCCCAGCGGGCATAATGTGTTGTATTTTCACTATTCCAAACTTGGCCCAGAAACCGGGGTCCGGGATAGATCTGAAGTGCGAAAGCTTTGGGTTTCCCCACAGTGGGGTATGAGGCGAGATGGAGTCAGGGACTGCCACAACCCCAGCAACCTTCTCCCATACCTGCAGCGTAGTACGCATTGGGAGGGTTGCCTGTGGAGTAGCCCTGGATCCTCTATAGACCAGATTGGTGAGAGCCGAGTAGGAGCCCACAAAAGCAGCATTAAGGTTGACTGCAGGGTTGGACCTAGTCTGCCGGAACCACCAGCGTACTGTGACCAAGACCGCTGCTCAGTAGTATTTCTTAAAGGAGGGTAAAGCTAGCCCCCCCCAAAAACAAAGGAAGGGGAAGCTTACGTTGCGCTATTCTGGGGGCCCCCCACCCCAGATGAATGAGGAGACCAGGCCATCCAGCTTACAGAAAAAGGAGGCAGGGATAGGGACCGGGGTATTCCGAAATATGTATAACGATTTAGGACGAAACACCATCTTCAGCAAATTCACCCGTCCCACAGGCGTCAGGGGAAGTGTTTTCCAGGCCTGGCACTTCACAGTCAGAGCCTGCAGCACCGGGTAAAGGTTGTCAGCCAGATAGTGTTCTAAACTGTTGCTGATATCAATCCCAAGATATCAAAATTTAGAGACTCTACTCAGTGGCGTCAAGTCTACAGAATGAGGTGGAGGGTCAGACAGGCGAAACAGACTAGACTTACCCCAGTTGATTCGAACCCCAGAGAACCTGCCAAACCTGTCAATGAGCTCAAGGGCCGCCACCAGGGATTGTGAGTCATCGCCGAGATATATAAGGGTGTCATCCACGTACAGCGACACCCTTTCAATCAAAGGACCTACCTCCAGGCCCCTCACCTCGGGCGCCGAGCGAAGCATAATGGCCATGGGCTCGATGGCCAGGGCAAAAAGTCCCGGAGACAGCGGGCAACCCTGCCGAGTCCCCCTGCGCAACGGAAAGGGGGGGGGAGATGTTACCACCGGTGCGTATCCTAGCCACCGGGGACCCATAGAGCAGCTTAATCCATTCAATGAACCGAGGGCCAAACCCGAATTTAGTCAACACTCGCCACAGGAAGTCCCACTCTACTGAGTCAAAGGCCTTCTCTGCGTCGAGTGAGGCCACCCGTGGAAGAGCGCTATGAAGCCTACGAATATTTATATCTGTGCCCTTACCTGGCATAAATCCCGACTGGTCGCCGTGGATCAACGAGAGGATTACTGTGTTCAGCCAATTGGATGAACACAGTTGAATAAAGATATAGGCCGGTAAGACGAACACAACTTTCCCCGTCTTAGGTATTACAACAATCACCGCTTCCATCATGGAGGTCGGGAGACTCCGTTGTTCCAATGCTGCGACAAGTGAGGAGTGAAAATGGGGGCCTACCACTTCTATGTTGGTCCTGTAGAACTCCGTAGGAAGTCCATCAGGACCAGGAATCTTGCCTGCCTGTAAAGATTTAAAAGCTCCCTGGACCTCTTTCAGCGTGATGGGGGCCTCAAGAGTCCGGCTAGCCACGGGAGTCAGGGAAGGGAAATCCAGAGCGTGCAAGAATGTGTCTAACTCATCCAGGGTATATGATGCCCTGGACGTGTAGAGTTCTTGATAGTATTGCTCGAATCTGGCATTTATCAATACGGGATCTAAGATCAAGGTTCCATCCTCACCCCTTATATTCGCTATACATGAGCTCCCCGATCGCTCAGTCGCCAACCAAGCCAACAGTCTACCTGATCGTTCACCCTGCTTAAAAATGTGCTGGGTCTGAGCGAGAAGGAAGCGACGGCATGAGGCAGCACGAATGAGTGCCAACTCCCTGTAGGCAGTAAGCATGTCAGCGTGTGAGCTCTGATCAGGGGACTCCGCGTATCTATTCTCCAATCTCACAGCTCGCCTCTCTGCCTCTGATAATTCTAACCTGGACTCCTTTCTAACCTTAGATATATTAAATTGGTAATTGCCTCTGGCATATGCTTTAAAGGCGTCCCAGACCACCTCAGGGGGAGCTGAATGATCATTGTGGGTCCAGTAGTCCCCAAGCTCCGAGATCATTAGCGGCTCTAGCTTTTCATCCGTTATCCAGTACCTGGAGAGTCTCCACAGCCCCATCACCACTCATGTTTAACGGAGACCACTGTCATTACAGAGGTTTCCTTAAAGTGGTAGTAAACCCACAATCCATACTTTTCCTCATTAGAAGCAGTATGCTATAACTTACTGGTTACTGTCAGTTTTACCATCCTCACTTGAGCCCATTGGTAGCTGTAGCCTGATTTCTACTTTATTGACGTCACCAGCACATGGATGATTTGTCATCCATGCAATGGCGTCACCAGCACATGTATGAGTTGTCATCCATGCAATGGCGTCACCAGCACATGTATGATTTGTCATCCATGGCATGATCTGTATGCCATTAGTCAAGACGGCTGTGTATTGTGCCAGTGTCATCATTACTTGTGGCATTGCATTTCAATATCGCAAGATTGTTGTCACTCGCCTGTGTTTCTGAAATGTAACTAGCCATTTCACAGGGGGTGTTATTTAGGCCCTGATCATCCTCAGAGCAAGCAAGTAAAGCTAACTCTTGTTGGCTACAGTTATCCTTGTAGCGAGTATCCTTTCAAACAAAAACCAAAGTAATTAATATAACTGAAATCGCTTATACGGGGAAGCATTTAGCATAGAATAATTGTGTCTTTTTTGGTCACGGAAATTTTATACAGGTTTGCACCACAGCTATAAAACCTGTTTGGAGACGCCACAATTTGGGTTTGAGCAGGCATTTAGCTTCAGGAAAAGAAAATGTATCTTTTTTGGACACATTTTATATAGGATTGCACCTTGGCTGTTTGAACATGCTGCAATTCCTGAAAGATTGAGCAGGCATTTAGGCCCCTTTTACATTTGTGCGACTTTTCCTGGAACTTTCAGGAAGTAACATATGTTTTTAGTTGTAAATATACAGCACATGATATTGTACTGTAAATCAGTAGTGGCACACTACACTAAACAACTATCTCTCGGAAAGCAATGTCAGCGGTCCTCCTCTCTCATTAAGGCTCCATTCACATCTGAGCGACAAAACGCCGGACGCCCGTCGCGCTTGTCGCTCGAGATGTGAAATAGCATTGCGGTCTATGGAGACTGTTCACATCTCCACGCCTGTCGCCTGAAAAAAAGTCCCGGACCCTTTTTTTCAGGCGACATTGGCGTTCGCTCATAGACCGCAATGTTAAAAAAAAAAAGTTTAATCTACAGGCGGCAAGATAAGCCGCATACACGGCGTATCGTGTCGCCTAGGTGTGAATGCAGCCTAAACTCTCAACACACTGACAAAGGGGTGCTGGGAGAGTAGCCTTTTATAGTGTGTGGACTGCAACTTGGGTAAAAAACATCCTTAGCCAAAGTTTTGCAACTGACCACAGGTCACTTTGGCCTAAGATGGCTTTGGCAATGCATTATGGGATATATGACAGCAATTCCCGCAAAACGTCCCAAAAGTCAGGGGTTCAACTGAACAGTGAATGATTGGTTTGCACATAGGTTTGGATCGTACAGTCAGCTCATCCCTACTTCTGATGTCCTATAGACATGAATGGGTATAACTGCCTGCAGCCAAAACTAGAGAAGCAGTAAATAAATATTACCAATTTTTTATATGAGGTTCCATTGTGTCTGTGGTTTGGTGGGTCGGCACACCGAGGGCATGATCTCCCAGTCACCTGGCTACGATTGACTGGTAGATTATGATCAACTGGTTTCTGATGACCACATAAAAGTCTAGCAGATGTTAGTAAACAAGGCACAGTCAGCAATAGATTTTCACCAGTCAGACTGCAGACAGCGTGGGAGACTGCACGTCTAAGATGACTAATTTGAACTTATACCTTGTACTTGTAAAGCTGTTTTCTTTTTTTTTTCTTTTACTGCTTGTTAAGAGAACGTAAGTATTTAAAATCAGTAGTCTGGGCACAAGTATACTTTCTTTATTACATTGGTATCAAACCTGTTGCTACATTGTCTTTCTGATCCCTGTTGTATGTATTTGCGATTAAAGTAGTTGTTAGGCCACTATGTCATCTTTATATCATCCCCTCTTTCAGATAAAAAGCTACATCCTAGTGCCTATGTTTTAAAAAAAAAAGATTTCTACCTTTTTTAACAGCGTCTCCCAACGATCATGTGACTCCAGGCTCTCTGCTCTCCTTGTCTGAGGGGCGGGACCGAGAATCCTCTGCTGACGTCAGGCGGGGAGGAGAGAGCCTGGAGTCATGTGACGGTTGGGAGACACTGTTAAAACGGGTAGAAATCAGTTCCTTTTTTATAACGCACTGGCACTAGGATACAACTTTTTATCTGAGGGGATAATATAAAGGTCAGATAGTTTTTGGGGAGCAGAGCAACGCTAGTGAGAGCAGACAGGCAGGGAGGGGAGGGGGAGGAGGACAGAGGGAGACAGAAAAGAGCTGCAGATAGCAGCGGATGATGGAGGCACGTACGCTGACCATGGTGTCAGGACTCAGCAGCCATGATATATTGTAGTTAGTGTACAGAGGGAAGGGTAGAAACTGAAACAGGATCAGCCAGGTATTTCAGATTATACAGGGAGTCAAATGACACAGAACAAGCACTGTGCTGTATAACATGCTTTAAGGGAACAGGATCTATTTTTTTGGGGTGGGGGGGTTAAAAAACGCTTTAACTACTGTACCCAAGTAAGGTCCCTTTTACAGGAAGGGTCTGATTAGGTCACCTATGAGTTTTTCAGGCGGACGTGATTTGATGGTACATTCAACCCTGTGGACCAGCAGATGAAAACAGACCTGTGTCTGTTTACACCCGACTACCTCCGGTCTGATTGGGTCCACTAAAAATAAACAAAAGGGGATCTGTCCCCCTTTGTCAAAGGAGATCAGAGAGCAGTCGGGTGTAAACAGACAGTGGAGTTCATTCACTCCTGACTGCCCATAGAGCAGAGCGTCTTTGTCTGTGTCCGCTCTGCAAAAACTGTTTGGCTCATCTACCCGCTCTGCTCTGATCACCAGGAGATCGGCAGATAGATCCCCTGCTGATCTTAACGGAGTCCACCCTGTGTGAAAGGGGGCTTTAGTTGTATCTGTTAATTAATATTTTGCAAAAGTATCAATAATTATACAAATACTAGATATAGAAAAAGAACAACACCTGCTCAACAAATTACTCCCCACATGGCGGTTTTGTATATATAATTATAGGGATAAGTTAGGAGTGTCAGTGTCTCAGAAAGCTTAATGCCGCGTACACACGATCATTTTTTGTGATGAAAAAAAACGACGTTTTCTGTGAAGTAAAAAACTACGTTTTTGAAACGTCACTTTCAAAGACGATGTTGCATACACACCATAGTTTTTTTCACAAAAAGCGAGGTTACGTTCACCACTCTTTTCCATTGAAGCTCGCTTCATAACTAGCTTCTGGGCATGCGCGGGTTGAAAAACGTCGTTTTAAAAAGCGTTTTTGCTACACACAGTGACTTTTTGTGAAACAAAAAACGACGTTTTGAAAAACGACACAAAAAAATTCAAGCATGTTGGAATTTTTTTTTGGTCGTTTTTTTGAAGACAAAAAACTATGTTTTGCCCACACACGATCAATTTAAATGACGTTTTAAAAAACAAAGTTTTTTTTCATCACAAAAAATGTTCGTGTGTACGCGGCATTAGGCTTGATTCACACCTATGTGTTTTTTAGTGCATTTTTCTGTTTGCAGAAATGCACTACAGTTCATTTAACATGGTTTCCTATAGTACATGTTCACATCAATGTGTTTCTCAGCCGATAACTTTTTGGAAAGGTTCATGGACTTTTTTTTACCCACAGCAGATTGCATTTTGCATTTAATAGACTTCAATGGAAGTGCACCAAAAACTGTTGCATTTTTTATTACATTTTACATGCATTTTGCATTTTTATTTCTCCATAACACACTATGCATAGTTGGTTGTTAAGGAGCAGACTGGGAAGCCGGCCACTGCATCCCTAACAACCAATGAGTTATCAGCTGTCAGCAGTTCTCCTCGCTGACCGCTGAATGTAAAAACAAGAATCGCTGCCCCAAAAAATGGCATGATTTGACATGGCACAAGCCAATCAGCAGGTGCCGGCCAATAGATGTCTGCCGAGGAGAGACAGAACAAAGCTCAACCTATGTGAACTCCGTTTTACGGGGAAAGTGATGGATTTTGTGCCCGGCAAAGCAGGGAATAAAATTCATCCCTTCCCTTAGTAATAGCAGCATACATGGTAAACACAAACACTGGTTAGGCACATATTAAACCCTTTGATCACCTGGATCAGTGGTCATCAACCCTGTCCTGCAGGGCCCACTAACAGGCCAGATTTGCAAGATAACTGAAATGCATCACAGGTGATATCATTTGCTGCTCAGTGATTGCAGTATTCTAGTCTGCATCTCCCCAAGGTAATACATAAAACCTGGCCTGTTAGTGGGCCCTGCAGGACAGGGTTGATGACCACTGACCTAGATGTTTAACCCCCTCCCAGCCCAGTGTCATTAGTACAATAGCAGTGTATATTTTTTTTTAGCACTGATCACTGTAATAGTGTCAATGTTTCCCCCAAAGTGTCAGTTCATGTCAGACTGCCCGCTGCAATATTGCAGTCCCACTATAAGTAGCTGATTCACGCTTGTACTAGTATAAAATTACATTTTTTAGGAATGTCATACAAATGAGAGAAGGACATCATCTGGGGTATATACACATTTTATTCATCAGTTTGTGTCACACTGTCCGCTGCAATATTGCAGTCCCGTTATAAGTCGCTAATTCGCCCTATTACTAGTATAAAAAAATGTGACTGTCATACAAAGGAGACAAGCGTATCATCTTGGGTATATAAACCTTTTCATTTATTTTTTCATTTTTTGACAATTCATGCAATGGATAGCATCCCAAGTCCTGTGGTTTGTAATCTTTGGCTTTTGGATCCTTTGCTTTTAATGAATTACCTAAAGCTTTAGACAGTGGTTTCCAAACACCTGCTAAATATGTTAGAAATGCTCAATAATGTTTCTTTATGAACACATTGAAATGAAAGCAGTAAACATGATGCCCTGCTAGAAAAGTATTTAAAAAAAGTATATAATGTTGTGACATAGAAACTTTGAAGTACTGTCTGTGATACTTTTTTTTATTTGCACTAACATTTTTTAGGACATGCTTTTGGGGTCTTTCCCTTTCTGCAAGGTCCCAGCAGTACTAATTTACAAAAGTTTCAGTTATTTTGTGACACACAGAACAAAATCAGCACAGGATTATTTTCTTTCTATTTTTATTTTATTTAAATGTTTTATTTTTTTGTGCTTTCTGCATGCTTACTGTATTTTACTGCCCCTCACTGTCAAGCCCTGTACACACGGCCGAGGTTCTCGGCAGAAACCAGCGAGAACCTTGCTGGGAGGCGCATTCTGCCGAGAACCTCGGCCGTGTGTACGCTCTCAGGCCCCGTACACACGGCCGAGGTTCTCGCCAGAAACCAGCGAGAACCTCGCTGGGAGCTGCATTCCAGCGAGAACCTCGGCCGTGTGTACGCTCTCTGCTCGCCCCGCCCGTCGGGAAACCCGTCGAGAAAATAGAGAACAGGTTCTCTATTTGCTCGACGGCCCGTCAGGATGAATGGCTGGTTGCCATTCCCAAAGGGCGGGTCGCAGATTCTGACGGCCGGCAGAGAACCTCGACGGGCGGAACGATGTGTTCCTCCCATCGAGGTTCCCTGTCGTGTGTATGGGGCTTCAGCGAGCCCCGCCCGTCGGGAAACCCGTCGAGCAAATAGAGAGCAGGTTCTCTATTTGCTCGACGGCCCGTCGGGATGAATGGCTGGTTGCCTTTCCCGACGGGTGGGTCGCCGAATCTGACAGCCGGCAGAGAACCTCGACAGGCGGAACGATGTGTTCCGCCCGTCGAGTTTCTCTGCCGTGTGTACACGGCATCAGTTACTGTCACTTCTCTTCCTGTAGGACAACAGTGCTGGTGTTAGGTGCAGAAGAGGGGCAAGCTGGGAAATTGTCTAGGACCTTCACCCTCTCCAGGGCTTTAGTTGGCACAATGGCACCTGGTTCGACAATCTGGAATGCTTAAGCATGTGTGGCTGTCACTTTATATTCGCCCGGAGCTCGTAAAATAGTCAAAAGTGTGACTTTCAATACTTTCAGCTTCACAGCAGCCATGCAATAAATGTATTCACTAAAAATAAATGACAGTTTCACTTAGTACATGCCCAGGCTCTTAGTCAAAGTCGGTGTTTACTGGAAATCACACCCTTTGGGTCTGGGCCAGTGGCAATTAAAATAAGCCAGGAGCTGATGGATTATACTTCCTTAAAGCAGTTAAACACATCCAAATGTGTCCTACCGGTGGCATCCAAATGCTTTTCTTGGTTCTGATTTAACTGTTATGCATAACACATCCCAGATAAGTCACCTCAAGTAATAATATCTTATGTCTAGATGAAACTAGGTTAATATGTCATTATTAAAGCGTGTCCTCCCAAATTGACCATACAATGTATTAAGTGTTCCTCACCGAAAATAATGTTTCCCTCCCTTGCTGTTTGGTATGTCTTCGTTACTACCTGTATAACTTGTTCGGAAAGGCAGGTTGAAATGTAATGGTGATGTGTGAACCACAGCAGCTCATAGAACAAATTTAAGGTTGATTCAACTTCACTAAACTGTAATCCGAATGGTTGAAGTGTAATACTTTACACCTATGGTTTCAGTCCTCAAGTACCCCCAACAGGTCATGTTTTCAGGCTTTCCATTTATTTGGACAGGTGGTTTGATCAGTTTCACTGCCTTAGAAATTACTAGGGTTGTCCCGATACCACTTTTTTTAGGACCGAGTACAAGTACCGATACTTTTTTTCATGTACTTGCCGATACCGAATACCGATACTTTTTTTAAATGTCATGTGACAGTTTTCAAACCACAATACAGACTAAGGACATTTTCTTTAGAATTATGAAGAACTCTAACTCAAGGCATTATAAAAGAATAAAAATGAGTAAAAATGAATAAAAAAAAATTATTTTCTTGTCACGCAGTAGTAAAAAACTCAAAGAATTTTCACAGAACATGTTGATAAATACAAAAAAAGTATTCTATTTAGGGCATCGGGAGCATTTGCGCGAGTACAAGTACTCCCGCAAATACTCGGTATCGGTCCAGATACCGATACTAGTATCGGTATCTTGACAACCCTAGAAATTACTACAGCAGTGTCATCTAATGCCGCGTACACACGGCAGAGAAACTCGACGGGCGGAACACATCGTTCCGCCCGTCGAGGTTGTCTGCCGGCCGTCAGATTCGGCGACCCGCCCGTCGGGAAAGGCAACCAGCCATTCATCCCGACGGGCCGTCGAGCAAATAGACAACCTGCTCTCTATTTGCTCGACAGGTTTCCCGACGGGCGGGGCTCGCCGAGAGCATACACACGGCCGAGGTTCTTGGCAGAATGTGGCTCCCAGCGAGGTTCTCGCTGGTTTCTGCCGAGAACCTCGGCTGTGTGTACGGGGCTTGAGGGTAATCCTGAAAACATGACCTGTTGGGGGTACTTGAGGACTGGAGTTGAGAAACACTGCTTTACACTGTGTGTTATTATTGCTAATGCCAGTCTTAGGCCTCGTACACACGATCGGACATATCCGATGAAAACGGTCCGCGGACCATTTCCATCGGATATGTCCGATCGGGAGTTTGATCCGATGGCGTGTACACACCATCGGATCAAATTCCCCGCCGCCGGACGGCACGGTGACGCAGCGGTGACGTTGACGCCGCCGCGTCATCGCCACGTCACCGCACCAGGAAGTAAAACACTTCCGCGCACGCGCCGAATCCACGACATGTCTGCTGGTAAGTGTACTAACCAGCAGACATGTCGGGCGGACAGATTCCCACCGGATGGATTTCAAAGCATGCTTTGAAATCTGTCGGGTGGAGAAATCTGTCCGCTAGCCCATACACACGAGCGGAGATGTCTGCTGAAACGGTCCATCGGACCGTTTTCAGCGGACATATCCCCTTGTGTGTACGCGGCCTTAGAAATGTGCAGTCAATACATTTTTTGCAGGGCACGATGTCTTCTTCCTAATTCCAGTGTGCCCCTCTTTTCTCTCAATTTTGATTTTTCCAACCAATCAGGAAAGGAGAGATAATGTCACCGTATGAGTAAGGCCGCGTACACACGATCAAATTTATCTGCTGAAACTGGTCCGACGGACCGTTTCAGCAGACATCTCCGATCGTGTGTAGGGGCTAGCGGACATGTTTTCCCAGCGGACAAATTTCAAAGCATGCTTTGAAATTTGTCCGCCGGAGACATGTCCGTCGGATATGTCCGCTGGTTAGTACACTAACCAGCGGACAGAAATCTCTGCGCATGCGTCGAATGGATTCGACACACGCGTGGAAGTATTTTACTTCCTGGAGTGGTGACATGCGGGCGTCAACGTCACCGCCACGTCCAGGCCCGGATTTATTCCCTTTGCCGCCCCAAGGCCGGGTCCTTCAATGCCGCCCCCGCCTGTCCACCGGGGGACTTTTTCGGCAGGACACTGAGAAGCGAGGTGTGTGCTGCTGCTGAAAATTGCATTTACATGACAGGGGGGAACTCCCAAAACAAAATGAAAGTGAAAGTGGTGAAAGTGTCCTCTCCTCTCAGCCACAGTGCCGCCCCTGTACCCACTGCCGCCCCGAGGCCTGGCCTTGTTGGCCTTGTCTGGAATCCGGCCCTGGCCAAGTCACCGCGTACTCAGCCCGAGGGGATTTTGGTCCGATGGTGTGTACACTCATCGGACCAAAATCCGAAGAGACATGTTTGCTGGAAACGGTCCGCGGACATGTTTGAGCGGACATGTCTCATCGTGTGTACGCGGCCTTATGCCGCGTACACACGGTCATTTTTTTGCGATGAAAAAAAACGTTGTTTTTTAAAACGTCATTTAAATTGATCGTGTGTGGGCAAAATGTCGTTTTTTGTCTTAAAAAAAACGACCAAAAAAAAATTCCAACATGCTTGAATTTTTTGTGTCGTTTTTCAAAACGTCGTTTTTTGTTTCACGAAAAGTCACTGTGTGTAGCAAAAACGTAGTTTAAAACGACGTTTTTCAACCCGCGCATGCCCAGAAGCTAGTTATGAAGCAAGCTTCAATGGAAAAGAGTGGTGAACATAACCTCGCTTTTTGTGAAAAAAAACGATAGTGTGTAGGCAACATCGTCTTTGAAAAGTGACGTTTCAAAAACTTCGTTTTTTACTTTACAGAAAACGTCGTTTTTTTTCATCACAAAAAATGATCGTGTGTACGCGACATAAGAATCATTTTTTTTTGCTTTGATTGAAGATATACCGTATATACGCAAGTTTTTCAGCCCCTTTTTTTAGGCTGAAAATGCCCCCCTTGGCTTATACTCAAGTCTATACTTCTGACTGTGTACCTGATTACGGTACAGAGACAGCGGACGTCCATTGTTGAAAAGTCGCACCTCCTCCTTGTTCTGTTCCATGATAGATGGAACACTCAGTTTCCCAGCAGACTCTGGGCCAGATTTACCGTACATTCTGCGGCAGCGTCGCGTAAGCTATTTACACTACGCCGCCGCAACTTACAGGAGCAAGTCTCCAAGCACTTGCTCCGTAATTTGCGGCGGCGTAGTGTAAATGGCCCGGCGTAAGGCCACGTAATTCAAAGGGGCGGCTTGTATTTAAATTAAGTGCGCCCCCACGCCGAACGAACTGCGCATGCGCCGGCCGTAAAAGTAGCCCAGTGCGCATGCTCCAACTCACGTCGGAAAACGTCAATGAAGCTGACGTGAATGTCACTTACGCAAAGCCCTATTCACGCAAGTTTTACGTAAACGACGTAAACGACAGATAAACACGACGCTGTCCCGAGTCCATACTTAACATGGCATACGGTGGACCGACGTAAAGCTACCCCTCATATAGCAGGGGTAACCTTACGCTTACGGAAACGACGTAAACTACAGCAAAGCGGCGCAAATACGTTCGGGAATCGGCGTATCATGCTTATTTGCATATGCGCCAGCTAGCGGCCAGCGTAGTATTGCATTTAATATCCGACGGTGTAAGTGACTTACGCCAGTCGGATCTACGCCATATCTATGCGTAAATGATTCTAGGAATCAGACGCATAGATACCCGGGCTCAGAAACAGAGATATGACGGTGTATCTGGAGATACACCGTCGTATCTCTTATGAGAATCTGGCCCACTGTGTTTAGTGTTCGGCCTATAACGGATGTCCTCTTGTCCCGAGGATGAAAGGACGTCCGTAATAGTGTTTGCTGGGAAACTGAGTGTTCCGCCTATCACGGAACAGAACGAGGAGGAGACTTGACCTTTTAACAATTGACGCCCGACGCTCTGACGCTGTGAGGTTACAATGGGCACAGTGAGGTTGCAATGGGCACAGTTACATAGTCAGGTTGAAAAAAGACACAAGTCTATCCAGTTCAACCATAAAAAAAATTATAAATAAAATAAAAAATATCGTAAATCCATTATACCAGTGATGGCGAACCTTTTTGAGCCCGAGTGCCCAAACCGTGACACAAGACCAATTAATTTTTTTCAAAGAGCCAACACAGAATTAAACTTACCAGCAGCTCTGTACAGAGGATGGGACTCTTCATCCCTCTAAATGAGCCCTAAGGGACCAAAAACTTATGATTCTGCCAGATTCGCTCAGACTGAAGGGATCAATAATGCATTGTGCTCAGAATGCACTGTGCAACATACACTGACCATTACACTCACCTACCTGACCATTACACTCACCTAACTGACCATTACACTCACCTACCTGACCATTACAGTCACCTACCTGACCATCACACTCGCCTACCTGACCATTACACTCGCCTGCCTGACCATTACACTCGCCTACCTGACCATTGCACTCACCTACCTGACACATTCACTCACTTATCTGACACATGCAATGACACCAATAATGAGGCACAATGTTTTCCAATGACACTAATAATGAGGCACAATGTTCCCTAATGACACCAATAATGAGGCACAATGACACCAATGATGACAACAATGATGGGGCATAATGTTTTCTAATGACACCAATAATGAGGAACAATGACACCAATGATGGGGCACAATGTTTCCCAATGACACCAATAATGATGCTGAATAACACCAATGATGGGACACAATGTTTCCCAATGACACTAATGAGGCTGTTCTTTTTGCACAATTGATTGTTTGTAGAGCTAGCACCTGATATCTGAGAGTGGGGCAGGCTTAGGACTGACAAGATAACTGTACTGTACACTCCACATTAACACCTGTCTTCCAGTGTCTGACCTTGCTCCAGTAGCCCATTCCCGCCCGCAAGTCTCCTCTGATTCCAGCCGCGTGTGCTCCCAGTCACGTCCACGCTGATTTGTTTGATGGTGAATGCGGTGTGGATGAGACAGCTTCTTTGATTGGATCAGCATGCGCACGCACGCACGTCACCCCCAGGAGTTTCTTCTTTGTCACTCCCACTCGGACACGTCATCAATAGCCTAGAGAACTGTGGGAGATGTAGTTTGCGGTGCGGTGGGGACAAATGGATTTAAGTGGGTGCTTTTCAAATTTTTTGAAACGCGTGCCACGGGTTCGTCATCACTGCCACATACCCAATTCTATACCCACAGTTGATCCAGAGGAAGGCAAAATACCCCAGCAGAGCATGATCCAATTTGCTACAGCAGGGGAAAAAATTCCTTCCTGATCCCTCGAGAGGCAATCAGATTTTCCCCAGATCAACTTTACCTATATAAATGTTAGTTCTCAGTTATATTATGTACATTTAGGAAAGTATCAAGACCTTTCTTAAAGCAATCTACTGAGCTGGCCAGAACCACCTCTGGAGGGAGTGTGTTCCACATTTATTTTCACAGCTCTTACTGTGAAGAAACCTTTCCGTATTTGGAGATTAAATCTTTTTTCCTCTAGTGAGGTTGCAATGGGCACAGTGATGTTGCAATGGGCACAGTGAGGCGTGCAAATGGGCACAGTGAAGCTGCAAATGGGCATTGTTGACCCTCTTTTCCGCTTACAGTAGCTGCTGCATTCCCACCCTAGGCTTATACTCGAGTCAATACATTTTCCCATTTTTTGTGGTAAAATTAGGTGCCTCGGCTTATATTCAGGTCGGCTTATACTCGAGTATATATGGTAACAAAACACTTCCAAAAGGTATATTTAATAGACCAAAGTTGAACAAATAGGAGACATTCTTAGTTAGAATTTTACATACTTTAGCTTCTCTTAAAAAAAAAAGGACACTGAAATTTTGCATACACCTGAGAAGCCAGAGGAGTGACTCTATATTTCTTGTTCTGGAGGAGTGACATTCTGTCAATTTCCCCTTCACCTGCTAAGGCCAGTACCATGCTTTCTCCCATGTGACCCTGTATTAAAATGTTAATTCCACTCCTAAATCGCATCTCCATCCCGGGATAATGTTTAAAAAGAGGGGGGGGTGGGACTTTGAATGAGGCATATAGCGATCTTGCCATAGGCCTCCATCCCTGTAAATGGATAAAAATGGTAAAAGTGGGACTTTGAATGAGATGTGATTTTAGCAATATGCAATTAAATATAAACATGGAAAATAAATTGTATGTAACCATGTGACCAGGCTCAGAGTTGTCAACCAAAAAGCACTAAACCAAATATATCTGTCTAAGGGTCCTTTCACACGTGCGGACCGTTCGTCCGTTTTTATAAGATCCGTTTTTTGACCGCAATGCTTTCCTATGGGTCCTTTCACACGCATCCGTTAACGTCCGTCTCCGTTTTTTTGAACGGAAGAAAACCCTATTTTTCTTCCGTCAAAAAAACGGAATGGACGAAAAACGGACGTTAGCGGACGATCCGTTTAACATCCGATCCGCTAACGTCCGTTTTTCATCAAAATATGTAATAAAAAAAAAGTTCTAACCAAAAAAAAAAAACGGATGAAAAAACGGATGAAAAAACGGATGAAAAAACGGATCAACTGATGATAAAAAAACGGATCTAAAAAACGGTCCGCACGTGTGAAAGGACCCTAACTGATGTAAGTAAAAACAGAGGTTTAGTTGCAAGTATCTGCAAATACCTGGGAAGCTGCAGCGCCAACTCCACGGCACTCTGCATGGCTGCAGTCCTATCTATAAATTTAAGGTCGCCTGAAAGGGAGCCCAGGTGTGCTAATCACCAGGCAGAGGACAGGTGATGGCCTAAAACCCACCCTACCTATAGTTGGTATGGCAAACGAGAGCACTGGAAAAACAAGGACTGCCCAAAAAAACAAAATACCACCAGACTAAAGGCAGACCGACTCAAACTGGGTCTGCCAGTAAAAAAATGACAATGCATTAAAGAACTGATCAGTGGTAAATCTGTGCAGGCACTCCATTCCACTCCTAAATCGCATCTCCATCCCGGGATAATGTTTAAAAAGAGGGGCGGGGGGTGGGACTTTGAATGAGGCATATAGCGATCTTGCCATAGGCCTCCATCCCTGTAAATGGATAAAAATGGTAAAAGTGGGACTTTGAATGAGATGCGATTTTAGCAATATGCAATTAAATATAAACATGGAACCATGTGACCAGGCTCAGAGTTGTCAACCAAAAAGCACTAAACCAAATTAATCTGTCTAACTGGTGTAAGTAAAAACAGAGGTTTAGTTGCAAGCAGAGGTTTTTTCTTACATCAGTTAGACAGATTAATTTGGTTTAGTGCTTTTTGGTTGACAACTCTGAGCCTGGTCACATGGTTACATACAATTTATTTTCCATGTTTATATTTAATTGCATATTGCTAAAATCGCATCTCATTCAAAGTCCCACTTTTACAATTTTTAACAAGTTAAATATCTACCCACATTTTTCAACCCACCCCACTCTGTGGTGTCAGAGTTATCTATTTATTAAAGGTTAGACGTGTAGTTTGTTTCATTACAAATTAGTTTTCGCATGAAATTCTGCATATTTGTTCATTCGGGAGCATCCAAATGAACTAAATATTCTTTTTATGAATGCGCACTGTGACAGGGTACACGATTGTATGTACACCAGTGAGAGGCTGGAAAGGTCAGTTTTCCCTGCCCTGGAAGGGGTTAAGCCTGGCCAACAGGTAAACCTCCTCTCTTCCCCCTATTAATTAACAGTCACCTGGTAGGGAATTGGGAAGTGAGAGCTCAGTGTGAGAGGTATGCTGAGCTGGACGGACAGGTTGGAAACTGTCTGCATGGAAGGAACAAGGTCTGTCATAGATTTGTTTATTTTGGACTGGTATTCTGTTTGTTTTGTACTGGAGGCCGGAATAGCCCCTCCAGTACAGTGTAGTGAGGGACACTACTGTCAGTTAGCCTCCTAAATTGGAGTAGGCCATTTTGTTTTTGTATTATTTATTTTTGAGTGCAATAAAGCCATATTTATTGCTTAAAATCAGCGACTTTGCTGCATGACATTATCGCTATTTCTACGACTTTGTCACAAGTGGTGGTCAGAAGTGGGATGTTTGCTGTGGTACCGGTCAATGTACAGTTACAGTGGCCTTAAAGGTACAGGACCCAGAAAATGGAAGATATTGTGAAAGCCCTGTTACAAGCGGTCTCTGTGCAGCAAGAGACTAATAGACAGATAGCGGCCTCAGCTGCAGCACAACAAGAAACTAATAGACAGGTAGCTGCAGCGCAACAAGAGACTAATAGACAGCTAGCTGAAGCACAAAAGGCAGACCATGCTGTTCTCAAAGCAACCCTGGATCACATGACTACCCAAGGGTCTTCTAACCCACCAGCAAGGGGGGTAAGCCAAATACGTGCCAGCAGCTGTCTGCAGAAAATGACCCCGGATGATGATGTGGAGACTTACCTACTGGCGTTCGAACGGACCGCTACCCGAGAAGGCTGGGCCCCGGAACAGTGGGCTGGAATCATTGCACCCTTCCTCCTGGGAGAAGCACAGAAAGCCTATTTTGATCTGGATGAGGTGGCTGTTGCAGACTATCCCAAACTGAAAGGAGAGATCCTGGCTCGCTTAGGGGTGACTTCCACAGTGAGGGCCCAGCGTTTCTACAACTGGAGGTTTAAAGAAGGAAAAGCGCCAAGATCCCAGATGTTCGATTTAATTCATCTGGCGCGGAAGTGGCTCAAACCAGAGACTCAAACCCCTGCACAGATTATAGAAGCGCTTGTACTGGACCGTTACGTGAGAGAGCTTCCAAATGGCCTCCGGGAGTGGGTCACTCAGGGAAATCCCCTGGACTGTGATAGTATGGTCGCACAAGTGGAGCGGTACCTATCTACCAAAAGTTTGGACCGGTCTCTCTCTAGGACGATCGGGAAAATACAGAGACCAGAAGGCCGGAGGAGTGGAGTGGAAGCAGACTTCGGATCCGGAGCCCGTTTCTCCAAACCTGACTTTAGAAGTCAAAACCCTGGGAAAGAGGACCACCCTAGGAGAAACTCAATAACTTGTTTTGAGTGTGGCGCCAAAGGACATGTCAGGGCGAGATGCCCCAATCTTCCTGAGCCAATGCAGTGTGGACTAGGGGAAGATTCCTCTGACTTTTGTGGGCTCATTTGTTTAGCAGGCCTGGTAGAAGGGGGACATACCTTCCGAGTACCTGTCCTGCTGGACAAACAAGAGACAGTGGCCCTGGTGGACTCTGGCAGTGCCCTGACTTTGGTAGCCAGTAAATTGGTAAAACCTTGTTGGATTCAGAAGCATAGAACCATGGGGGTGTTGTGTATTCATGGGTGTACTGTGCGGTATCCTACTGCCAACATAGAAGTGTCAGTACAGGGCAGTTTGGTAAGGATCGTAGCTGTGGTAGTTCCTCGTCTACCATATCCTTTGATAATAGGAAGGAATTTCCCTAATTTCCACGCTCTGTTACAGCCCCCTGTGAGGGGAGAACAAGGGGAACCTGAAGTGGAGCAGAGAAATACAGGGGTCCATGAAGTATTTCCCTTTGCTCATCCTGACTTGTATATCTCTAATCCAAAAAGAGGTAAAACAAGACGGGAACGCAGGGAGAGCAAGCTACGATTTAATAGGGCTGTCCAGGAAGTCCTGTTGAATCAGCGTGGGGAGCAGTCCAGGAGAGGTGGGGCCCCACGACAGACAGAAGATGAGGCAGAAGTTGGTCAACCGGAACCCGCCCCAGAGGCTACCAGTGAAGACGATGAAGGGGATACAGATATCCTGGATATCTCGGGTAGTGGCTTTGGCCGTGACCAGGCAGATGATCCCCCTGCTGCAGGAAGCTAGGAGTAATGTTGTAGAGGTGAATGGGGTACCAGTAGAAGGGGTAACAGGAAAGGCCTATCCCTATTTTATCCTTAAAAATGATCTTCTTTACAGAGTAACCTCCGATGAGGGACAAGAGCTTGAACAACTGGTTGTGCCTTCATCATACACCCGAAAAATCCTAGATTACTCTCACTCTCATCTGCTGGGGGGACACTTAGGGGTGGAGAAAACACAAGAACGGGTGCTCAGGAGGTTCTTCTGGCCTGGGGCATATGAGGGGATTAAAAGGTATTGTGCTTCTTGCCCGGAATGCCAGCTGGCATCTCCCAGACCGAAGTTGAGAGCCCCACTCATACCTCTCCCCATAGTTGACGTTCCGTTTGAGAGGATTGGCATGGACCTAGTGGGTCCCTTAGAGAAAACAGCTCGAGGTCACCAGTACATCCTTGTCATTGTCGATTATGCCACCAGATACCCAGAGGCCATTCCACTACGTAAGGCGAATGCTAAAAGTATTGCAAAAGAGTTGGTTCAGATGTTTACACGGGTGGGGATACCCACGACATTGCTCACGGATCAGGGGACTCCGTTTGTCTCCCGTATTATGAAAGAGCTATGTCAACTATTTAAGGTACAGACTCTGAGAACGTCAGTGTATCACCCCCAGACAGATGGGTTGGTAGAAAGGTTTAACCGGACCCTAAAGGGGATGTTGAGGAAAGTCGTTCGCAGGGATGGGAAGGATTGGGACTTGTTACTTCCTTACCTGTTGTTTGCAGTTCGAGAGATTCCCCAAAGTTCTACGGGCTTCTCCCCGTTTGAGCTTTTATATGGTAGGCATCCCAGGGGTATTCTGGATATCCTAAAGGAAACCTGGGAAGAACAGGGGGTAACTGGGACCAATGTCCTCCAGTATGTTGAAGATATGCGGGTGCGTATGGCTCAGATTGCCCCTCTTGTTCGCCAGCATATGGAGCAGGCGCAGAGTAGGCAGAAGTCCTACTACGACCAGAGGGCCCTAGTGAGACAGTTTGAAAGAGGGGACAGAGTAATGGTTCTAGTACCCACCGCAGAAAGCAAACTTCTAGCACAGTGGCAGGGACCCTATGAGGTGTTGGAAAAAGTGAGCCCAGTAAATTATAAAGTTAGTCAGCCGGGACGCCGGAAGAAGGAGGCTGTGTTCCACATAAACCTTCTTAAGCCATGGAGGACTAGAGAGGACTGCATGGCCGCAGTGGGGGACACCACACCTGGTCCACAGGCACCTAGTCCTTCGGTGACAATCTCTCCAGAGCTGACACCTGAGCAAATAAAAGAAGCTAGAGGCTTGGTTGAGGGGAATAACGATGTTTTCTCCCCCAACCCTGGACAAACCCGAGAGATTACCCATGACATTATTACAGAACCAGGGGTTGTCGTAAGAGTGAAGTCTTACCGCATTCCGGAAGCCAAGAGGGAAGCTGTAAGGGCTGAAATCAGGAAAATGCTTGAGCTTGGAGTGATAGAGGAGTCTCATAGCCAGTGGTGCAGCCCCATTGTTCTAGTGCCCAAACCTGATGGGTCCATCAGGTTTTGTAATGACTTCAGGAAGTTAAACGAGGTGTCTAAGTTTGACGCCTACCCCATGCCTAGGGTGGATGAACTAGTAGAGCGATTAGCCAAAGATAGGTTCTTCACCACGTTGGATCTGACAAAGGGTTATTGGCAGATCCCATTGACAAAGCACGCCCGAGAGAAGACAGCCTTTGCCACTCCTGATGGCCTATTCCAGTACAGGATCATGCCTTTTGGCCTCCATGGGGCTCCAGCCACTTTTCAAAGGCTAATGGATAAGTTGCTCAGGCCCCACTCATTCATAGCCCGGACTGGGAAAGCCATCTGGATAAAGTACAGGCAGTCTTGGACACTCTTAGAAGAGCGGGTCTGACAGCTAACCCCTCTAAATGTGCCTTGGGTCTAGCAGAAGCTAGATACTTGGGTTACCTGGTTGGCAGAGGACTTGTTAAACCACAGATGAACAAGATAGGAGCTATACAGAGCTGGCCCAGACCATTGAGGAAAAAACAAGTCAGAGCTTTCTTGGGGATTGTAGGCTACTATCGGAGGTTTATTCCTCACTTTGCTACGAGGGCTGCTCCGCTCACAGACCTTATTAAAGCCAGAAGTCCAGACACTGTAAAGTGGAACAGCGAGGCTGAGGAAGCCTTTGCTGGTCTGCGGGCAGCGCTTTGTACCCAACCTGTGCTTGTGGCTCCTGACTTTAGAAAGGAGTTCTTTCTCCAGACCGATGCCTCAGAGGTGGGTCTGGGTGCAGTTTTGTCCCAATATGTGGATGGTGAGGAACACCCTGTGCTGTATTTGAGTCGGAAGTTGTTACCTCGAGAACAGCGCTATGCCACAGTGGAAAAAGAGTGTTTGGCAATCAAGTGGGCAGTAGAAACACTCCGCTACTATTTGTTGGGCAGGCGGTTTACCCTCGTCACAGACCATGCTCCGTTAAAGTGGATGCACACCAATAGGGACAAGAACGCTCGGGTCACGAGGTGGTTTCTGTCCCTACAGCCCTTTACTTTTGTGGTACGACATAGGGCAGGTCTCCTCCACAGTAATGCAGATGCTCTGTCCCGAGTGCATGGGTTTGTAGAGATGGCCGCTTCCCACCCAAGTGTTAAGCTGGGGGGGAGGATGTGTGACAGGGTACACGATTGTATGTACACCAGTGAGAGGCTGGAAAGGTCAGTTTTCCCTGCCCTGGAAGGGGTTAAGCCTGGCCAACAGGTAAACCTCCTCTCTTCCCCCTATTAACAGTCACCTGGTAGGGAATTGGGAAGTGAGAGCTCAGTGTGAGAGGTATGCTGAGCTGGACGGACAGGTTGGAAACTGTCTGCATGGAAGGAACAAGGTCTGTCATAGATTTGTTTATTTTGGACTGGTATTCTGTTTGTTTTGTACTGAAGGCCGGAATAGCCCCTCCAGTACAGTGTAGTGAGGGACACTACTGTCAGTTAGCCTCCTAAATTGGAGTAGGCCATTTTGTTTTTGTATTATTTATTTTTGAGTGCAATAAAGCCATATTTATTGCTTAAGATCAGCGACTTTGCTGCATGACATTATCGCTATTTCTATGACTTTGTCACAGCACAAAAACGAATTGTCAGAACGAATATCAGAAAGAACAAAAATCAAGAAATACAAAAGTTCAAAAAAACAATTCAACCTACAAGTTTAACGAATCTATTACATTCGGCTAATTTTGTTTTTCATATTTTTGTTCTTTCTGACTATTCGTTATCGCTGAATATAAAGAGATAAGTGATGAATGCATTCGTATTTGTATTTCTTTAGGATATATTCTGATTCACTCAGTTTCACTCAGTTTCCCAGCAGACACTGGGCCAGATTCAGAGAGCCGTAACTCCTGTCTAACTGGTGTTAGACTGGAGTAATTTCAAATTACGCACGTTTTTTAGCTAGTCGGAAACCTCAAGCCATGAATAGACTGCTGCGGGCTTCAATTCGACTGGATTACGTGTTCGTACGCCTTCGGATCTACGCTGCAATAAAATTGCGGCCACTGGGTGGACTTCCCGTCGTTTTCCGCGCTGGGGTATGCTAATGAGCTTTTACCGGCGATCCCAGAAATTACGATATTCAATCGCAATCTCTTACGGCAGCTTTAGTCATCTTTTTTTCTGCGTAAAGTTATACCAGCTTTTTGCTGCTCTAATATTAGACAGCCCATGTTAAGTATGGCCGTCGTTCCCGCGTCGAATTTCTACGTTTTCCGACGTCTTTTATTCTTTTTTACGTAAGTCGTCCGGGAATAGGAATGTTCGTAAACGACGCTACTCAAAAACAAAATGACGTAACGACGTGATTTCGCGCAATGCACGGCGGGAAATTTCTGAACGGAGCATGCGCAGTTCGATCGCCGCGGGGACGCGCTTAATTTAAATGCTTCACGCCCCCTAGTCGCGTATTTCGATTACGTGGCGAGAAATAGACTACGCCGCCGTAGCGTACGGGCAAAAATCTACCAGAATTCGATGTAGAGCCTGGTAAAATACGGCAGCGTAGAGTATTTTGATTACGCAGCGCAAAATTAAGTGTATCTGAATCTGGCCCACTGTGTTCAGTGTTCCCCCTATCACAAATGTCCTCTTGTCTGAGGATGAAAGGACGTCCATGATAGTGTTTGCTAGGAAACTGAGTGTTCCACCTATCACGGAACAGAACGAGGAGGAGGCTCGACTTTTTAACAATAAACACCTGCCAGCAGGAGTTTAGGTGCTTCAAATTCATGGGACATAATAGAATCTATGGGAAAGCGCAGCTAACCCACACGAAAAACGAGGGTTATCTGCTCTTTAGCAAAAGTGCAGTGGGGCAGTGTTAACCCACTCTACAATCGCATCGATCTCTGCCCCCACAAACTTGCAATAGAAGGTCCTTATCACATACACAAATTAGGGGGTGTTATCCTGCCTGGGTGTTGGAGGAAACCTATGCAGGCAAGCACAGGGAGAACATGCAAACTACATGTAGATGGGGCTCTGACCAGAAGTCAACTGAGGATTCCAGTACTGAAAGGCAGGAAAACTAACCACTCAGCCACTATGCTACCCGTTATGTTGCCCTGAGTGGGCAAAGGATGTACTTTTCAACTAAGACCCCTTCACACTTATCTTCTGAAACAACAGAAATGCTTTATGCATGAATCTCATGTGTCTGATTGTGCATTTAATAAAAACATTGGGCCAGATTCACATACACTGCGTAATCGAAATACTCTACGCTGCCGTATTTTACCAGGCTCTACACCGAATCCTGGTAGATTTTTGCCCGTACGCTACAGCGGCAAAGTCGAAATAGGCGATTAGGGGGCGTGAAGCATTTAAATTAAGCGCGTCCCTGCGGCGATCGAACTGCGCATGCTCCGTTCAGAAATTTCCCGAAATCACGTCGTTACGTCATTCGTTGTTTGAGTAGCGTCGCTTACGAACATTCCTATTCCCGGACGACTTCCGCAAAAAATAAAAAAAAATTGAAAGTCGACGCGGGAACGAGTATTTCAATGGTGCAGTTAACTTACATGTGTCCTATATTTTAAAAATGCATGCATTTGCAGTGCATATACTATATGTAAATCAACCCAGAGTGACAATGGGGTTTCTACTGGAATACGCCTTCGTGATACACAGATAACAAATCTTAGCTTACTACCCAGTTCGGTAAAAAAAAAAGGATAACATTATGAGCCATAGTAAAAGATTTCTAAGTAATAGAATAAAATCATAAAACAACATTTTAGTGCCAAGGAAAGGAGGGAAGTTGCAGTGTTTTTCTTGTAAATCTTAAAGACCTTTGAGCAGTGAGCTGTGAATTGTTTGTTATGAGAGATACTAGAAAATTACTTTATGCACCTTGTCAATAACTTCCATCAAATGGACAATAAGTACAAACTAATCATATAAAAACAATGGCCCAGATTCACAGAGCGATTACGCCTGTCTAACTGGTGTTAGACAGGAGTAATTTCAAATTTCGCGTGCCGTATCACTAGTTTGAATCCTCAAACCATGATACGGCGGCTTCGGGCTTCGATCCAAGAGGCTTACGTCTTCATAAGCCTTCGGATCTACGCTGCGATATTTTTGCGGCCGCTGGGAGGAGTCCACGTCGTTTTCAGCATCGGGATATGCAAATGACTTTTTACGGCGATCCACGAAGATACGAGTGGTCTTCGCAATCGCTTACGTCATTTTTTTGCTACGTACTGTTAGAGGAGCTATTTGCTGGTCTAACGGTGCGTAGCCCATGTTAAGTATGGCCGTCGTTCCCGCGTCAAATTTAATTTTTTTTTTTTTTTTTTTTTTAGGTAACTCGTTCGGGAATAGGAATGTCCGTAAACGACGCTACTCAAACAACGAATGACGTAACGACGTGATTTCGCGCAATGCACGGCGGGAAATTTCTGAACGGAGCATGCGCAGTTCGATCGCCGTGGGAACGCGCCTATTTTAAATGCTTCACGCCCCCTACTCGCGTAGATCGCTTGCGCCGGGAGAAATACACTACACCGCCTTAGTTTACTGGACAAAATCTACCGGGATTCCACGTAGAGCCAGGTGAAATACGGCGGCGTAGAGTATTTCTGATACTCTACGCGAATCTAATTGTATGTGAATCTGGGCCAATGTTACCACATTTTGTTACTGACACCTTAGACCCCTTTCACACGGGGCGCTCAGTCAGATCCCAGTTGAGCAGGCGGATGACAGTCCATCTCCGCTCACTGTGCAGGGATGGACCTGTCAGTGCCCGGTTCACCTCTATGGGAAGATCGGCTGAAAACACGCGTATCTTTGAGCTGGCGTAGCGTATCTCATTTAAACTACAACACCGTAACTTTGAGAGGCAGGTGCCGTATTCACAAAGAAGTTGCGCCCAAAGTTAAGAGGCGTAGCGTAAATGGGCCGACGTAACCGCCCCTAATTCAAAATAGGGGACGTGATCCATGTAAATGAATCGTGACCCCACGTAATTGACGCTCTTTCTGAACTGCGCATTCGCCGTCCATGGAGGCATTCCAGTGCGCATGCTCAAAATTATGCCGCAAATACTCATTGGTTTCGCTGTGAACTTACGCAAAGCCCTATTCGCAAACGTTTTGCGTAAACAACGGAAAATTCGACGCTGTCCCGACGTCCATACTTAACATTGCGTACGCCTCATATAGCAGGGGTAACTTTACGCCGACTTACGCTTACGCAAACAACGTAAAAAAATGCGACCGGCGCAAGTACGTTCATGAATTGGCGTATCTAGCTCATTTGCATATTGGACGCGTAAATCAACAGAAGTGCCACCTAGCGCCCAGCGTAAATATGCAACTAAGATACGACGGCGTAAGAGACTTCTGGCGTATCTTGCTTTCTGAATACAGAAAATAGATACACCGGTGCATCCTAGAAGTTACGCGGCGTATCTCGAGATACGCCAATGTAACTTCTTTGAGAATTTGGCCCCATATCTGTTTTCATCCGATTGGATCTGCTGGACGGATGGCGAACGTATCACCAGCCATCTGTTTTCAGCGGGTCTTGTTGGACCGGATGGCAGATGGGCACATTATTATTATTCAGGATTTATATAGCGCCAACAGTTTGCACAGCACTTTCCAACATGGGGGCACACAGTACAGTTTGGCCTCGTACACACGAGCGGACAGATTTGTTCAAATCTGTCCGTCCGACAGATTTGAACAAATCTGTCTGCTGGGATTTTGGTTTGCTCGCGTGTACACGTCACCGCACCAGGAAGTAAAACACTTCCGCGCATGCGCTGAATCCATTCGGCGGCGGTGCGGCGGCGGTGCGGGACGACATGTCTGCTGGTAAGTGTACTAACCAGCAGACATGTCGGGCGGACAGATTCCCACCCGATAGATTTCAAAGCATGCTTTGAAATCTGTCGGGTGGACAAATCTGTCTGCTCGGCCGTACACACGATCGAATCTGTCTGCTGAAACGGTCCAGCGGACAGATTTGATCGTGTGTACGAGGCCTTACAATACAATACAAGAGGGATCAGAGGGCCCTGTTCATTAGAGTTTACAATCTAGAAGGGAGGCTCAAGTGGAACAAAAGGTAATAACTGTGGGGGATGATCTGATGGAGAAATCGAAAATACAGTTGTTAGGTGTAGGTAGGATAGTGTAGGTAGGATATGCTTCTCTGAAGAGGAGGGTTTTTCAGGGATTGTCTAAAAGCTAATAGAGTAGGCGATAATCGGACAGATTGGGTAAAGGAGTTGCATAGGATTGGAGAGGCTCTGGAAAATTCTTGGAGGCGATCATGGGAGGAGGTGATGGGGGAGCTAGAGAGCAGGAGGTCTTGAGAAGAAAGAAGAGAACGATTAGGTTGGTATTTTGAGACTAGGTTAGTGATGTAGCTGGGGGCAGAGTTGTGGATGGCTTTGTAAGTAGTTGCTAGAATTTTGAATTGCATATGTTGGGTGAGCGGAAGCCAGTGGAGGTATTAGTAGCAGATACAGAGCAGTTGCTAAGGTGGAGCATTCTTGAATCTCCGCTGATATCTGCCTGCCCATACAAGTCAATGGGTGGTCTGATCAGATCCACCTGAAAAACAGACAGGTGGATCTTTGCAGGCTGATCGTGTGAAAGGGGGTCTAACACACTATATCATTATTTGTCCAGAACAGAAAGTAACATGCAACAGAAATGATCTCAGGAGAAACTGGAGACCTTTTTAAAACTTAATAAAATGTGAACTTATTTTTTTCATTTCAGGATGGTGTGGAAAATAGTTAGAACCGTTGACAGGTGTTTTTACTTTTTATTTTCCTGATCGAGAGATTCACCCTTTCTATTTGTCCTGGGGACCATTGTCTCTGAGACTGAAAGAAGGGGGAACATCTTAACATTCCGCGTTGTTACCAGAAGAGAAAACACAGTGAAATCTCCCATTGGGTTCATTTGTTCCAGTGACGGAGAGGGATTTTCCTCACATTGTTTCATGCATAGGTGTAAAGAGTTTTCCTGTTCAGGCCTGGTTCACACTGGTGCAACATACGCTCTGACTTTGATGCCCCGTACACACGGCCGAGGTTCTCGGCAGAAACCAGCGAGAACCTCGCTGGGATCCTCATTCTGCCGAGAACCTCGGCCGTGTGTACGGATTCGCCGAGCCCAGCCCATCGGGAAACCCGTCGAGCAAATAGAAAGCAGGTTCTCTATTTGCTCGACGGCCCGTCGGGATGAATGGCTGGTCGCCTTTCCCGATGGGCTGGTCGCCGAATCTGATGGCCGGCCGAGAACCTCGACGAGCGGAACGATGTGTTCCGCCCGTCAAGGTTCTCGGCCCTGTGTACGGGGCCTGAGAGCATGTTTTAAATCATTTTAAAATCAATGTTTCCCTATGAAAGCCATTTTAAACGAATCCGATTGTGTCGCCCACCTTTTGAAAAGGTTGCTGCACTACTTTGGTCTGACTTTGGTGCGATTTCAGCCCATTGAATGTAATGGAAGTCGCACTTAAGTTGGATCATCATCTTAACTGATTCGACTTGTGACTTGTGAAGACTGTTGTGTGTTGTGTTTGCAATGCAAAATGTATTGAAAAAATAAATAAATAGTGTGGGGTCCCTCCCAAAATCCATACCAGACCCTTTATCCAAGCATGCAGCCTGGCAGGCCAGGAAAAGGAGGAGGGCTAGCATGTGCCCCTCCTCCTGAACCATACCAGACCACATACCCATATCATAGAAGATATAAAAAACTCAGATGGTGCAAGTAACGTTTTTAAGGGTTTATTAGATAAACAAATCCCCTGCCGGGGTACTCACACAGCGTGGGTGCGGAAGTGCACCACTCTAAAACAGGCCTGTAATGATGTACAGAGGTCAAGATATGGTAAAGTCCTCCTTAGCCTCACACAGACTCTCCTAGGCTAAGGTGGGTTTCCACTTGAAACCCCTGTTGCGTCACGGGGGGGCGGGGCACCCGTCCACATCACGGGTGGCCTCGCCCTCGGTTATATAAGAACTGTCAGACGGGTAGCGCGTCATTCGGCCAGGTAGGGGTACAATGTACCCCGTTACCAATTCACATAGGGAGGCCGGGATCTGGGAGTCCCCTTTGTTAAAGGGGGCTTCCAGATTCCGATAAGCCCCCTGCCCACAGACCCCCACAACCACCGGGCAAGGGTTGTGGGGATGAGGCCCCTGTCCCCATCAACATGGGGACATCCTCCCCATGTTGAGGGCATGTGGCCTGATACGGTTCAAGAGGGGTCGCTCTCTCGTCCCCCCTCTTTTCCTGTGACCTGCCAAGTTGCGTGCTTGGATAAGGGTCTAGTATGGATTTTTGTGGGTAACCCCACGCCATTTTTTTTATTATGTTGCGGGTTCCCCTTAAAATCCATATCAGACCTGAAGGGTCTGGTATAGATTTTTCGTGGGGGAACCCCACGCAATTTTTTTTATTTGACGTAGGGTTCCCCTTAATATCCATACCAGACCTGAAGGGCCTGGTAATGGAATTTAGGGGGACCCCCACACTTTTTTTTTATTATTTTTCAATGACTTTAATTGACTTTGATGTGTATTGCCAGGACACGACAATTCATTATAGCTGTACTTTTAAATTACCCTTTTTCCTTTTAGAAATTACATTTTGTGCAGGGACAGTTCTAAACACGGAAAACATACGCTACTTTACAAGCATACTATAGACACCCCCAGGTACAAAATTTAAAGGAATATTTCACTTTTATTGTTTCCCTTTAAGCATTATTAAAATCACTGCTCCTGAAAAAAAAAATGTAAACTTTTTTTGCATGGATACATGTCCCCTGGGGCAGAACCCATGTCCCCAAACACTTGCATATAAGAGCCTTTAAAATTAGCAATTTTGTTGGGACCTGGCAATTCATTATAGCCGCGATCAGTTTTAAATGACTGTTTTCCTTTAGAAATTTCATTTTGCTGCAGGGACATGTCCCCTGGGGCAGGACCCGGGTCCCCAAACACTTTTTATGACAATAACTTGCATATTAACCTTTAAAATTAGCACTTTTGATTTTTCGTGTTTGTGTTCAATAGACTTTAAGGCCTCGTACACACGAGGGGATATGTCCGCTGAAGACGGTCCGATGGACCGTTTCAGCAGACATCTCCGATCGTGTGTATGGGCTAGCGGACAGATTTGTCCACCCGACAGATTTCAAAGCATGCTTTGAAATCTATCCGGTGGGAATCTGTCCGCCCGACATGTCTGCTGGTTAGTACACTTACCAGCAGACATGTCGTCCCGCACCGCCGCCGCGCTGCCGCCGAATGGATTCGGCGCATGCGCGGAAGTGTTTTACTTCCTGGTGCGGTGACGTGGCGGTGACGTGGCGGCGTCAACGTCACCGCCGCGTCACCGACACGTCACCGCGCCGTCCGCCGGCGGGGAATTTGATCCGATGGTGTGTACACGCCATCGGATCAAACTCCAGATCGGACATATCCGATGGAAATGGTCCGCGGACCGTTTTCATCGGATATGTCCGATCGTGTGTACGAGGCCTAACAGTGTTCGCGTGTTCGAACAGAACCGGGGGGTGTTCGGCCCATCCCTATTCACAAGTTCCTCCTGCATAGTTCTGGGCTGATCCCTCACATTTATCATGATCAACCTTACTTCACAAGGTGAAATCTTGCATGGAGCTCCAGACCGAAGGGTGATTGATGGTTATTTTGTATTTCTTCTGTTTGTGAAAAATCACTCCAACAGTTGTTTCCTTGTCACCATTCATCTTGCTGATGGTCTGGTAGCCCATTCCAGCCTTGTGTAGGTCTACAATCTTGTTCCTGATGTCCTTTGACAGCTCTTTGGTCTTTCCCATGATAGTGAGGTATGAATGAAAGAAAGATTCTGTGGACAGGTGTCTTTTAGACACATAATGAGTTGTCATTGGGAGCAACTTCTTTAATTGACAGGACTAATCTGTGTACCACATGAGCGCATACTGTAGCCAGTCTGATGGAGCCAGAATTATTGTTGGTTGGTAGGGTTTCAAATACTTATACTTACAAAACTGCAACTGAATTTATAACTTTTGTATCATGTGTTTTTTCTGGATTTTTGGGTGATATTCTTTCTCTATCATTTAAAATACACATGTGATAAAAAATGATAGACCCTTCATTTCTTTGTAAGTGGGCAAACTTACAAATCTTCCGGGGGATCAAATGATGATTTTCCCCACTGTACATAGAAACTACATTGCAGTAGTTAGAATTAATGGTACTGCTCTCATGCATTTCTTTCTTTGTCAACATGTACATAAAGCAGCGAAGAAGCAACCCCTGGTTTTGTTCCATATCAGTTCCCTAATCTAGATATTCTAGCTCATGACTTATCTGATAGTGTTTTTTTATATTAGATCAGTGGTGCTCAACTCTCTTGATATAGGGGGCCTAAAATGCAAGGGCTGCACATAATATTTAGTAGATGTAATGCTACAGAAAGCTATTGGAGACTACAGACCAGAGCTGTATCCTGGTCTAGGCCAACAAGGCCCAGGCCTAGGGCAGCACCTTGCAGGGGGGCAGCACGAAAAGAGTCCCCGCCGGCTTGCGCAACACTGTTAGGAAAATTAGACTAGCGCCCCCATAAAGTGGCCACGCTGCTTCTAGTATGCGGGCGGCCGCCATTCCGCAACTGTGGGGGGGCACTTCCAAATTTGACGGTTTTGTCATCCTGGACCACAAACCTTCCTCACTGTGCTATATGTTTTTGCTGCACCATCTACTTAAAGTAGAACTATAGGCAACACTTTTACCATCCCTGTCCCATTGCGAAGAATTACCTTCACTTCCTGCTCTATGGGCAACCAGGAAGTAAGAGGAAATCTAAGTAAATTAAGGGAATCCATTGCCCCCCCCCCCCCAGGCCCTCAGAAGTAGTGTCCTCACTCGAAAATTTCAGGGCGGGTCTTAAACAACATAGGGTGTGGCTGTGACAGGAAGGGGTGGGTCATATTTAAATATAGGGGGTGCACGAGTTTAGTCAGGCCTAGGGCAGCACAAAACCTAAATACACCTCTGCATGCAGGGACCCTGGGGGCCACATAAAGTGTCAAAGTGCTACAGGTTGGGCATCAGAGTCTTGGAAAGTGTTTTATATTCATAATCGTCAAATAAGACTGTTATATAAGACACTCTGGAGGGAAGAATGCTATGTAAGTTGATGACAATCTAGAAGAGAAAGACTAGAGGCAAACACCAAAACCTCTGCTAAAAATAAATGAGTAAGGGGTTGTCTGATGGTCAGACAGGAATTCCAAACAATAATAGCAGGAAAATCATTACATGGATTTCAAAATCTGTATTATCTATGCAAACAATCCTCATACAGATAACTGCAGACTTTTTTACAGCATTGAGTCACTAATGGGAAACAGGAACTGTGGCAGACAGACATTGGAGGTCCCAAGTAAGAATGACAGTACCATGTCTTTTACTGCAAAGTCTTTTACTTTTCTTGTAAATAGATTAATGCCAAGAAATCTTTAGCAGAGCAATGATTCATCCACCTTGCCGTATCTTGTTTTAACGTTAAAAGCATGTGAAAAAACTCCTGGCACATTTTGGATTCTCTACACACCCTTTAAGCATATCTAAAGCCAAACCTTTTTTTCTTTTGGAAAGATTAGGGAAAGTTTAAAATCAAAATGTTAGTATTGTTCTTACCACCAGCATCCCATTGGAGAGATTTCCTTTAATTCTTGCTCTATGGAGGTAACAGAAGTGACAGGAAAACTCTCCAAAGTGAAGCAAACGCCTCTCAGTCACAGGAAGAACTGCTATAGACAAAAAGGAAGTAGGAGGAAATCTCACCAAAATGAGGGAAATGCCCTGTTATGCCTCTTTTACACTCGCAGCCAGGTAGCAGTAAAAAAATAAAAAGCAGCTGAGCCATGGGTTTTCCATTTCTGCAACTGTCCTTCTTAACCTAACATGGAAAATAGTTATAACAACATTAACAAATAAGTTTGTTTCATTTGTTTTACAATAGCTGGAGGGCAACAGGTTGAGCATCCATGATTTAGGTTAGCTGGTAAAAGTGTTAAAAAAAATCTTACAGTCTTACAGTGCCTTGAAAACGTATTCATACCCTTTGGAATTTTCCAAATTTTGTCATGTTACAACCAAAAATGTAAATGTATTTTATTGAGTTTTATGTGATAGACCAACACAAAGTGGCACATAATTGTGAAGTAAAAGGAAAATGGTATTTGGTTTTCAAAAGTTTTAACAAATCAATTTCTGATAAGTGTGACGTGCATTTGAATTCATCCCCCTTTGCAATAATACCCCTAACTAACATCTAATGGAACCAATTTCTTTCAGAAGTCAACTAATTAGTAAATAGAGTCCAGCAGAGTGTAATTTAATCTCAGTATAAATACAGCTGTTCTGTGAAGCCCTCATAGGTTTGTTAGAGAATCTTAGTGAACAAACAGCATCATGAAGGCAAAGGAACACACCAGACATGTCAGGAATAAAGAGAAGTTTAAAGCAGGGTTAGGTTATAAAAAAAATCCACGCTTTGAACATCTCACAGAGCACTGTTCAATACATCATCCGAAAAATGTAAAGAGTTTGGTACAACTGCAAACCTACCAATACTTGGTCGTCCACCTAAATTGACAGGCCAGACAAGGACTGCATTAATTGGAGAAGCAGCCAAGAGGCCCATGGTAACTCAGTAGGAGCTTCAGAGATCCACATCTTAGGTTGGAGAAATGTCCACAGGACAACTTTTAGTCGTGCTCTCCACAAATCTGGCCTTTATGGAAGAGTGACAAGAAGAAAGCCATTGTTGAAAGAAAGCCAGAAAAAGTACTGTTTGCAGTTTGCGAGAAGCCACGTGAGAGACTTTGGCCTAAAAGGAAAACGCAGTGTGGCGCAAAACTAACACTGCACATCACTCTGAACACACCTTCCCTACCGTGAAACATGGTGGTGGCAGCATCATGTTGTGGGGATGCTTTTCTTTAGCAAGGACAGGGAAGCTGGTCAGAGTTGATGGGAAAATGGGTGGAGCCAAATACAGGGCAATCTTAGAAGAAAATCTGTTATAGTCTGCAAAAGACTTGAGACTGGGGTGGAGGTTCACCTTCCAGCAGGACAACAACCCTAACTATACAGCCAGAGCTACAATGGAATGGTTTAGATCAAAGCTTTTTCAAGGCACTGTATATACACAATCCTATACCCACAGTTGATCCAAGGGAAGACAAAAACCCCAACAAAGCATGGTCCAATTTGCTCCAGCAGAGGAAAAAAAATCCTTCCTAATCCTCAAGATGCAATTGGATGTTCCCTGGATCAACTTTACCTATAATTGTTAGTGTGGCGGGTGTTACTTTGGACGGGTGGCCCGTGGAACCCAGAATCCCTTGGTTGGAAAACCCTTGTTTTAGCTTCCCATGCACCTCCTATGTCTAAGTCCTCCTGTGTCTCTAATAGGGGCACAGGGTGACTGAGCAATCCAGCCTGATCCGTATCAATCGAAATCGCTGTACAACCACACTGGAGTGTTGTGTGTGTATATATATATATTTTGTCTAATTTTGTTGTGTACTCTTTGTTGGGTCGTTTGAGATGTGACTGTATTTAATTGTTCTATTGTTTCTGTCTGCCTTGGATATTATGGGATGTGTGTGTTTGCTGTGAGGAGAGGGAGGAAGGGGGATTCCTCCAACAGCTCTCCCTGCTGATTGGACAGTCTACTCTGCCCACAATGCAAAGGGGGGTTCCCGAGTATTTCCTGTGTTTTTAAAAAACAGTTCATGTTCCAGCTTGTAGCCAAACAAGTCCTGCCTTGTTTGTGGTTGTAATATGCAGCAATAAGATCTGATATCTATATTCAGACTGGAAGGAAGCGGTGTATGACAAAAGCACTCAAGCGGAGTGTGGGATCCTTTTGCTACAGTTAGTATCTTGTTGCTATGTACATTTAGGGATAAATCCAGGCCTTTTTTAAAGCATTCGACTGAGTTGGCTAGAACCAGCTCTCAAGAAAGTGTATTCTCCAGAAAGCCTGCAGAAGAAAAAAAGTTATGTAAATCATAAAATAAGTAATAAATTATCTCTTAAGGGTATTTCAAAAACAGTTCAGCTGTAACCACAGCAATATATATACAACAAAATCAACATATGCACAAACTAAAATGGGAATATTGTATTTTCCAAAAAATCTATTTCAGCTCCAGTGGAGCATTCAGTCTGTGGTCAGCCGCGGTGAAGCAGGACAATCTCAAATGAGTCTGCTCTCACCTCCAGGTCCAGATCAGACAGGCAGGTTTTGTTCTAGCCCCCTGCAGCAGCACCCAGGATCCCCATGTCTGCTTCCCCCTTTGGCCTTTCTTTTCTTCCTCCGCCCGGAGCTTCACAGGTAAGGCTCGCTTCTCTCAAGCCTCCGGTCCATCCTTCTGCCCAGGGAAAGTGTTGCGGCCGTCCTTTTCAGGATAGACCGAGGCTGCGGCCTGGGTTGAACAGCCGGAGAGAGCGGCCGACCTGTACTCCCCCACACCCCCATCCCAGATAAAACATCCCCCCTCCACCGCTCCCACCATCCGCTACCAATCGGCCCACACAAATCTACTACTAGATCGCACTTAAAACCAGCCCAAGCCTCCCCTCCCATCAAACTTAACTTAACCCCCCAGCCCTCCAGGAGGATCTACACCATCTCCCCTCGGTGCCCCTGAACCTCAGCCCCCGGATTGGGCCTAGTCCCGGTTCGGCGGCCATCTTGCTACACCCCAGCAATCCTGGTTTCTCCTTCCAGACACCCCAGCAATTGTGACAACCCTACCGCTCACTCCCCTTCCTCAGCCCGATTGGTGGAATTGGCACCCAGCTGTGAACTCAGGCCTTCCTTCTTTAGCTCTAACAGTGAGCAATCTAGGGACTTCAACCGTTCAGCACTTGATCCAGGGCTTGCCCGATCGCCCTTGAGGGATCAGGAAGGAATTTTTTTTCCCCGGTCGCTGCAGATTGGCACAGCAGGACTAGGGTTTTTCGCCTTCCTCTGGATCAAATGGGGAGGGAAGACTCAGCGAGTTGGGCTCCACTGGAAAATCTTCCTTTCCCATCACCCTTGAATACCTCCCCAATTAATATCACCTTCCCCGCGGTTTCTGAGACTATGGCTAATCTGAAATACTCTGCAGAAACCATCTGGCAGCTAAAACCATTTGCCTCAATATTACCAGTTGTCACCAAAAAAGCTCTAAGAAGTGAGAAACTGTTAAGACTCGATCGATGATCGACAGTCAAAAATTATACGTATTCACCCCAGCCTAAGCACATATTATGTGCTTTGGTCAACACAAGATCGGCAGTAAAACACTGACAAGAAATCCATGATTTCATCCTAAAATACGATTTACACTGCCTCTTTATCACAGAAAACTGCCTTACAGCCGACTGCAACACCATTCTAGGAGAACTATTGCCAGAAAATTATCGTATTCTAACAGAAAACAGAGTGGGGCAAAGAGAAGGAGGCCTGGCAGTGATCCACAAGACTCACCTCTTGATCACTAAACCAGACCGTCAGAACTCACTTCCTTTCATGGAAACCCTCACTCTGCAACTGCAAACTAGCCCCCAGGACACCGTTCACATTCTACTCGGTTATAGACCACCTGGTCCAAAAATGCAGCTCCTTACATCATTAACAGAGTTCATCTCCTCTTCATACCCTAAACTGCAAACACCTTTTGCTGCTCAGGGATTTCAACCTCTGGGCCAACTCCTCACAGGATCCAGTCTCCAACGCCTGCATTGACCATTTGGAAGGATAAGGTCTGCAGCAACTAGTATGTGGGCCCACACATGCTTCAGGTCACACGCTCGATCTCATTTTCAGACAAGATCTGGAAATTAACATTCTGGAAAATGAGCCGTTACCATGGACAGATCACCATGCAATTAAATTCATAATTAGCAAAAACGCCCCCTTAAAAAGAACGATAAAACCGGTGACAACACACTGGACTAGATCTCAGAAGAAGCTCCACACGGAGCTTTTCATAACTACACTAGAACAAAATAAAAACAATCCAACAACATCAAACGGCCCCAGAAACATTGGACAACATTAACAAGGCTCTACTACAGTCAGCCGACTTAGTAGCGCCAAAACGCAAAACCTGTTGTTGCTAAAGCAAGAGCTCAGAAGAGCTGAAGCAGCTTGGAAAAGAAGCTCTTCAGAGAAAACCCTCTCCATCTATAAGGTAATAACAAAAAAATACCATAAAGAAAACTTTAAAGCCAAAAAAAATAATTTTGCCAATATCATCGCAAATGGCCTAAACCGCCCCTGTGAACTCTTCAATCTAGTCACCCAGACCATGAATCCAGTCTGTCTTGAAGCCCCTAATTCTGATTCTCAAGAATTCTGCAACTAATTATCGGATTATTTCATTAACAAAATTGAAAAAATCTGTGAAAGTATTCAGCAAAATAAAACCCCCTTCAACCTCCCCTCAATTGTACACCCAATACCCACATAAATTTGCCGCAATCAACGAATTTCACTCTAAAACCCATCTCCATCGATGCCACTAAAAATATTATCGGTACCCTGCGAAATAGCACAGCGCCTAATGATATCATCCCCACCATGCTGAAAGAATGTGCCGATATCCTGGCACTGGCTATCGCGCAGCTTATACACAAATCATTCAAGTAAGGCATGGTTCCTACCCTGTTGAAACAAGGCATAATCAAACCCATTCTAAAGAAGTGTCATGTGGAGTCCCTCAGGGATCCCCTTTATCACCGGTTCTGTTCAATATCTATCTCCGTCCTCTTTGAAATCATCAGTAACCAGAAGTTACTTTACCACCCTTATGCAGATGACACACAACTGTATTTTCGCATCTGCAACAAAGAGGATCATTATCTCGGACTAGAGAAATGCCTTTCTTTGATAGAAAATTGGATGACAAAGAGTTATCTTAAATTCAACGGTTCGAAAACAGAACTTCTCCTGTTTCAAGCCAATTGGAAAAATCACACCGCAATAACATGGACACCCCCACCTATTCTGAGCAAAATCATCACCCCTAGCACCAAAGTCAAAAGTCTTGGAGTCTTCTTCGACACCTACATGATAATGGACCCACACATAGGGTCAGTAGTCAGCAGATCTCACCATCTACTGCGCCTACTACACAGACTCATTCCCTTTATCCCAAAAGAAGACATAGCAGTCGTAGTGGGAACAATTATCAACTGCAGACTTGAATATGCAAATGCTCTCTATCTTGGACTCCCAAAGTACCAAATCACTTGTCTGCAAGTCTTTCAAAATACAGCCGCTCGACTTGTGACTGGGAAAAAAACATGGGATTCAATCTCACCTTCTCTGAGATCCCTTCACTGGTTGCCAGTAAAAGACAGAATTACTTTCAAAGCACTCTGTCTTACACATAAGTGTATTCAAGGAAATGCCCCAAATATCTATGCGAAAAACTAAAATCTCACAACCCCAATCGCGTTCTGTGATCCACCAATCAAAATCTACTCCAGATACCCAAAGCCAGATACAAGTCCAAAGGAGAAAGAAGATTTGCGGTCCAAGGCCCTAGACTATGGAACGCTTTACCAACCAGCATTCGGTTGGAGGAAAACCACTTAGCCTTTAGGAGAAAGAACTCTTTTTTTGTGGTCTTTTAGTAAACTCTCCAGTCTTCCCGACTATAGAAGTTAAAGCGGAAGTAAAGCCATCGATTTAACAGTTTCAAAAAGCAGTTAAATTTCCGGCATGCCGGGATTGCCAACTGTCACATTGGTTGTTCTCTCAACCAAACTGTCAAACCATCCAATGGCTGGTGTCATAACTGATCACATGTGCAGCACCATGGCAGTTGAAGATTAAACATAGGCCAAGATGGCAGCTTCCTTGGCTGAAAATTATAGAAGGGTTTACTTCCACTTTAAATAAACAGGTCTATAGTTACTTGGTAAAGACCCTTGATCCCTTTTTAAATATAGGCACCACATTGTCCTTATGCCAATCCAGTGGTACTTTTTCAGTCATCAAATAGTGCCTAAAAATGAAAAACAATGGCTTTGAAATTACAGAGCTCAATTCTTTAATGCCGCGTACACACAATCACTTTTTGCGATGAAAAAAACGAAATTTTTCAATCATGAAAAAAACGACGTTTTTCAAACTTTATTTTCCAAAACGACGTTGCGTACACACCATCGTTTTTCTACAAAGCTCTAGCAAAGCGTGGTGACGTACACCACGTTCGACGACACTCTTTTCCATTGAAGCTCCGTCTCATAACTTGCTTCTGAGCATGCGCGGGTTAAAAAACGTCGTTTTCAACATCACTTTGCCCACACACCATCACTTTTTATGACACATAAAACAACGTTTTGAAAAACGACACAAAAAATTCAAGCATGTTGGAATTTTTTTTTGGTCGTTTTTTTGAAGACAAAAAACAAAGTTTTGCCCACACACAATCAATTTAAATGACGTTTTAAAAAACGCCTTTTTTTTTCATCGCAAAAAATGATCGTGTGTACGCGGCATGAGGATTCATAGGTGTCAAGGTGCTTTATTCACTATCATTCTGTCTAAATATTTCTGGTCCATATCACTTTTGAGTCATTGTGGATCATTTGGGGCTGTGTCAATACCACCCTCATTATGCACATGAGCTCCCCCATGCTCCTTTGTATACACAGAGCTGGATAAGGTATTTCATAAATGTGCCTTCTCTTTGTCCCCAGTCACCCACTCTAGATTATTTTCTAAAGGGCCTATATGATCAGACCTGATCTTTTTACTGTTAATATATTTGAAGACTTTTTGGGGGCCCTACTATCTTTTTTTGCGACTTGAGTCCCTTTTTACATATTCTGTTCTATTCTTTGTAACATTTAAACAATGCTAGTGTGCCTTCATTTTTATACTTTTTAAAAGCTCTCTTCTTATTATGTATAGCTTTTTTTTTTTTTTTTTACTTTGGCCATGGGCCACATAGGTTTTTTTTTATTTTTAAATGTATTGCTCATGGAAATATATTTTGCAGTGTGTTCACATACAGTTTCTGTTCTGTGTTCATCTATGCCAATGCTTGCTCCCAGTCTAGGTCTTGTAGCCCTCATCCTTGGAAAATATGCTCTTTTACAGTTAAAAAAAAAAAAATATTTCCAGTATGTGCTTTTTTCTTACAGCTTATATTAAATGAAATCGTGTTGTGATCACTGCTACCCAGGTGTTCCTTTATCTGAACATTGGTAATAAACTCTGCGTGGTTTGAGATTACCAGGTCCAACAGAGCATCATTCCTAGTTGGGGCCTCAATAAATTGAACCATAAAATTGTCTTTATAAATGTTTGCCCTTTAACTGTTCCTGCAGTGTCATTACTCTAGTCTATTTACAGGAAGTTAAAATTATCCATTATTATTACTGTTTCAGCCCTTGCGGCCCTTTCTATCTGTGCAAGGAGGCGAGTTTCCACCTCCTCATTAACACTGGGTGGCCTATAACAAACTCCAATAATTACCTTTGTAGTATGCACACCCATATGTGAGGGGCGGGGGGGAGTTTAAAAAGACATGTGGCCATTCAATGAAATTGCAAGAGAAGGGGTTTAAATGTAAACTGCCTAGAGCAGGGATTTGCAATTAGCGGACCTCCAGCTGTTACAAAACTACAAGTCCCTTCATGCCTCTGCTTCTGGGTGTCATGCTTGTGGCTGTCAGAGTCTTGTTATGCCTCATGGGAGTTATAGTTCTGCAACAGCTGGAGGTCCACTAATTGCATATCCCTGGCCTATAGTGTTCTTTACTGAGTGGTACGGTTGTGGAATTCTAGTCCACAAGCAGTGGTATCAGCAGGGAGCGTTGATTATTTAAAAAAACTAATAGATGAGCACCTTAACAATCTCAACATACAGGGATATGCAATTTACTATTGAGACAAACACATACACACACACCACAGGCTGAAATGGATAGACTGGTGTCTTTATTCAACCTTACCAACCATGTAACTATGTGCAGTTCCACCCATAATGCTTTAGCCTCATCACACTCTCCATCAACTAGGTCCTTTTTCACACTCACTTTAAGATCACTGCTCACATATAGACAGACACCAACACCCTTCCTTTTTACCCTGGCTCGCCGAAAAAAGAAGCATAGCCAGAAATATTAATAGCCCAGTCTTGTAATGAATGAAACCAAGATTCTGTAAAACCGATTAAATCATACTTCTCTGCATGCACCAAGGCTTCCAACTTACCTATTTTGCTTCACAGACTTCTGCCATTGGTGAACAAACACTTCAATGCATTGTCACATTTTGCACACATATTTAGCATATTTTTGATTTTAGTACAAATAGTACCATTTCCAATGGTTGTCTGTAACATGGGGATTTTCTAATCACCTGCCATAGCCCTCCCCCATCTTTCCCCATTCCAACCACCAATTGGGATTGACCCCTGTCTGACCTATTATAATCGCATCTCCCCTACTTCAGTCTGCATGCAAATGCAGTTTGCCCAGGAACGCCCATGCAAACATGAAGGCATTTTGATATTTGCACAAATGCTCCTAAGAACCATCTCACTGTGTGCATTGGGGCTGAGGGCTCATGAGAATGGGCAGTCAAGGTAAAAAAAAAAAAAATCATCAGCACACCAAGGATTCCTCAAAATGGTCCAAAGCTTTATTTTGTGGTCACATAGTAAACATACAGCAATGTTTCAGAGCCACACAGGGCCCCTTAGTACTTAGGCAGGGTGCTATGATGTTTAGGAAGCCATGTACAGTACCCTGCTGTCTCCTTCCACCAGCTATGTTCTGTCTGCATTGCATAGAGAAACGCAGACACCTAATGATTACAACACTGAATCTAAAATGAAGTACCGTATGTAAGATACGCTTGTGTGTCCTCCAAAGTCATCTCTAGCTCAACTCTGAACTCTTTTGCTCCCGAAAAGCTCAAGGAGACAAAGCGGTGGGCTACGGGGCAGGAATGACCTGCCTGAAGATCATTGGAGTAGAAGAAGAGTTTGGCTAGAGATAAGTTTGGAGGTTCCCCCAGCTGATCTCTAGTATTCATCCAAAATTGAATTTTTTTTAAATAAAAGAAAACAAAATTTATAATTTGGATGAGGGGAGAACGGGGAACCAAGGAAGGCAAAATAAAAGCAGATTAAACCATAAAATTAATAAAGCTTGACTGTCACTCTCTATGTGTACAGTATATGAGAAAAGCAGGCCATACACTAGTACATTTTTGAACAAGCGTTTGTATGAGCATTCATAGTAGTTGAAATTCTCAGTACACTCCATGACTTGATGAATGTTGTTCAAAAGTTTTGAAATGAATGTAATTTCCCAAAAGAAAATCACATACACTGTTATGCCACGTTTTTTTTTATTTCATTAAAAACGATTGTGTGTAGGCTCCAGAGAATTTTTCGCAACGTTAAAAATGGGCATTAAAAATTTAGAACATGCTCTAAATTTTCGCATAGTTTTTAACGTTGCCGTTTTTAATGTGGTAAAAAATGGTCGTGTGTGGGCTTTAACAAAGTGAAAACAACGCGCATGCTCAGAAGCAAGTTATGAGACGGGAGCGCTCGTTCTGGTAAAACTAGCGTTCGTAATGGAGATAGCATATTCATCACATTGTAACAGACTGAAATACTTCGGTTTTCTAGACCATTAAAAATGGTCATGTGTACGCGGTATTACAAATGAGATAATTTGAGAAAAACTGTTCCTGTTCCTGCACTTTTGGATTTTCTTATCACTGTGTTCAAAAGCAAATGTCAATTTGACTCCACTAATCATTACAAAATCAAAAGAACTTTTTTCAACAAAAATTTGGAGCTCAACTCTACTAGTGTATGGTTAGCTTAGTGAGGTTCAGTTATTTGTGAGTCCGGATGTTCTTTCATTTAAAATGGTGGATGTTTTACATACAGTATGTTTCTATACAGTCTTAAGACTCTCTGCAGGCCAGTCAAGTTCCTCCACCCCAAACTCGTCATCCATGTCTTTATAGACCTTGTTTGTACACTGGTGTGCAGTCATGTTAGAACAGTATGGGGCCAGCCCCAAACTGTTCCCACAAAGTTGGTAGCATGAAATTGTCCAAAATATCTTGGTATGCAAACGCCCTAAGATTTCCCTTCACTGGAACTAAGGGGCCAAGCCCAACCCCTGAAAAACAACCCCACACCATAACCCCCCCTCCACCAAATGATTTGGACTAGTGCACAAAGCAAGGTCCATAAAGACATGGATGAGCACATTTGGGGTGGAGAAATTTGACTGGTCTGCACAGAGTCCCGACCTCAACCTGATTGAACACCTATGGGCTTAATTAGAGAAGAGATTGTGAGCCAGGCCTTCTCATCCACATCAGTGCATGACCTCACAAATTCACTTCTGGAAGAATGTTCAAACATTCCCATAAACACACCCCAAAACATTGTGGACAGCCTTCCCAGAAGAGTTGAAGCTGTTATAGCTGGAAAAGGTGGACCAACTCAATATTGAACCCTGCGGCAGGCAGTCGTCCTAATGCTTTTGGTAACATAGTGTATATGGTTTTAGACACAGATAAACATGTGTTACTGTAATTGCACACTTCGTCTTATAAAGGAATGAACCAGTCTAACTGGTCTGTATTAGGAACAATAGGCTGTACAACGTGGAGCTGTTTTTTTGTTGGCAGATTAACTGTATTGTTACTGCCATATTGCTAGGTCTGTTTATGCCATTTAATACATACTGGAAAGCTAATCAGTAAAAAGTGCTGTACACTGCATTCACTGTATGCTTAAAGGGGAAATGAAGTCATTTAATAAGAAACTGCAAGAAATTAAAGTTTTGCTTGGCAGAAGAGATATACCAAGTCATCTTGTAAATCATTTTTTTGCTCTGGCTCCTTAGAAGTTCTTTTATGCCTCGTTTCCACTGAGTGGATCGGTTTGGTACGGTTCGGTACGGTACGCTATTTTGAGTGTTTCCATTATGAAAGTGTGCCATAAAATCGAACCGTGCCGGACCATTCTGGGTCCTGCTTCAGATGTGGGGCCATAGGAAATGGAACAGTTCAGTTAGGGCGGAGCTAAAATACATTCCACTGATTGGTGGGGGCGCTAGGCATTTTTTCTAAACCCAGTATGGCCTCTGACGGTCCGACTTGCAGTGGAAACGCTCTCCAGAATAGACCGGCCCATTCTAACCGTTTCAAATTTACTGACTCGAACCGTTCCGTTCAGTGGAAACGAGGCATTAGTCTCTCTATATTCTACAGGTGCATGCACTGTGCAGTTTTCTGTACTGGTTCATTTCTGGACTCCACATCATGCCTAGGGTATTCTAAGCCAGTTTAGGACAACACAAGGGAATGTTTTGTATATTAGCAGCGATCCTAGTATAGTGATTTTGCTTTGGACCTGCAAGCTCCAGTAATATAAATAAAGCCCTGATTGTTTGAAAATAACACTGGCCTGTTCTTATTTCTGCAGCGTAGTGCATTATGGAAACCAAAGCCAACATGAAAGAGACATAAAGAATGCATTGGCTATGCAGTAAAATGCAGATACAGTCTGTTTTACTGCATGATAACACAGTATCATGCAAATTGCATGTATTTACACAAAGGGTGAAACTCCCCTTAGTAAGCTGCATGTTCTGCTCTAGCACACTGCTGACCCATGTTAAGTTTCCTGGAGGAGAGCATAGATAAACAGTCAGTTGTAAACATTTCCTGTGCCCTCCCCTGACTTCCATACACTGTAATCACTAGAAAAACAAATGAACATGTTTTAGTACTTTCTTGCTGTAAATATTACGGCCCTACTCTTTTTAAAGGGGTAATTCCCCCAAAAACCTTTTTTTAACATTGATTGAGGCTCGTTATGTCAAGGGGAATCGGGTGTTTTTTTGTTAGAAACGAAGCAGTACTTATCGTTTTAGAGATGCATCGTCTCCGTCGCTTCCGGGTATGATCGTCTGGTCTGGGCGTGCCTGTTTGATTGACAGGCTTCCGACGGTCGCATACATCGCGTCACGAGTAGCCGAAAGAAGCCGAGCGGCGGTGCGGCTCTATACTGCGCCTGCGCACCGTCGTTCGGCTACTTTCGGAAAATCGTGACGCGATGTATCCGACCTCGGAAGCCTGTCAATCAAATAGGAACGCCTAGACCCGGAGACCATACCCGGAAGCGTCGGAGACGATGCATCTGTAAAACGGTAAGTACTGCTTCATTTCTAAAAAAAAACCACCCGATTCCCCTTGACATAACGAGCCTCAATCAATGTTAAAGGGGTAGTTCCCCCAAAAACCTTTTTTTTAAGTAAGAACTGCACTAATAGACATTTTGGGAAATTTTGTCAGGTTTATTAATTGTAAGATATGTGACTGAATGCAGTCGTGTGCCACTAACATACATTAAAGTGGTATTAAACCCAAAAGCAAACATTTACCAATTCTAATTTGTTTTCTTACATAGGTTTTCTTTCTATTTTTGACAGAAGTTTTAAACGTGGGTTACTTATCTGTCAAGTTAAATCGTTCAGGAGAGGTTGTAAGGGTAAGCGACAACCACACGGCTGCACCTCTCTATCAATCTATACGCTTAACTCCCTCCTTAACACAATCATTTGAAATCATGACTTAATAGACTAACATACCGAAAATCCTGCACTATGCAGAGATTGCTCTAAATAAAAAAGAAGAAAAGATAAAATTTTACTGAATAGGAAAAGAAAAAGTTGGAAATAAAAATAAAAAAAACATCATGAAATAATTTAATTGTGTGCTTGGGGTATCTGATTTTTCTTTCAATACCGTAGTACCAGAAAGCGGTGTTCTATACAAGCTGGTTTTCACACCACTCACATCACCGGTCAGGCAAACATCTAGAAAACAAACCTTCACTTTGTCCTGTCCTGTGAACCGCAAATTTCTGTTGTCATTTAGATATTCCAAAAAGGGATTCAAATTACCCAAATGTTTATGGACAACAAATATTAGTTAGTCTATGTAGCAATAGTAAATCCTTAATGTACGGTCTAAAGGGGTTCTCTCCTTCATAGATGTGGGACCGCTCCTGCCAACCCATTTAAAGGTTGAGAGTGAGGGCAAAAATGTCACCCTCATCACGCACCTAAGCCCAACACTGTATCCTGGGCTAAGCCAACAAGGCCCAGACCTAGGGCAGCACTTTGCAGGTGGGGCAGCACAGAAAGAGTCCCCGCCGGCTTGCGCTACACTGTTAGTGTAGCACCAGTCTTATGGGGCTGACTGGGCTGAGAGGCAGATTAGTCTAGTGCCCCCATAAAGCGGCCACACTGCTTCCAGTATGCGGGTGGCCGGAATTCCGTAACTGTGTGTGTGTGAGGCGGGGAGCTGCTTCTATCATCCTGGACCACGAACCTTCCTCACTGTGCTATATGTTTTCTGCTGCACCACTGGCATGGTTATAGCTTCTTAGTCCTCTTCATAAAATTATCAGAAATTTTTGCTTAAAGTATACCATAGGCAACACTTTTTTTTTTCAATTTTGGATAGAGTAAGGGTTATTGCCCCTGTCAGTTTTTTTTTTTTTTTACCATCCTTGTCCCATTGCAGAGACTTCCCTTCACTTCCTGCCCCATAGTCAAACAGGAAGTGAGAGGAAATCTATTCAAATTAAGGGAATCTATCCCCCCCAGGCCCTCAGAACTAGTGTGCCCACTAAAAAATTGAAGGGTGGGTCTTAAACATAAAGGGGTGTGGCCTTGACAGGAAGGGGTGGGTCATATTTAAATTGGGGGTGCATGAGTTTAGTCAGGCCTAGGGCAGCGCAAAACCTAAATACACTACTGACTAAAAATTGTGGGTAAGCAAGTACTCCAGAACATCAAAAACATACATACGGTACTCTACCACCAAACTGGTATAATGTTCTAAGTAAAAGCATAACGCATCCATTGCCAGTTTGTGTGGTATAGAGGAATACAAACTAGCCACATCACAGGTGACCCACTTGTACTGACTGTCCCAAGGTAGGTTACCCACGATGTTCAGGAGCTGGTTAGTGTCCTTCAAGTAACTAGGAAGTCTTGTAACGATTGGTTGCAATTGTTTGTCCAACCACTGCCCCAGTCTCTTGTTAAGAGAGCATATACCCGAAATAATCGGTCTGCCCTGTAAGGGATTTAACCCCTTGTGAGTCTTAGGTAGATTGTAGAATGTGGACATCACAAGAAATTCAGGAATAAGAGTTTTAGCTACTTTGTTATCAAAAACACCCATTTTATCCCTTTGTCAATTGTGGCACTAAGAGCCACTTTGCATTTTTTAGTGGGGTCACTTTTTATTTTAATATATGTTTGAAATAAATTAAAGTATATTTAATTTGATAATGGAACTGTCTCTCTGCCTCCTGCCTGTACATGTCCACCTTCATAACAACAACAAGTCCTCCTTTATCAGAAATACGGTATGAATAATGATGGTTTTATCCTCCTCTAATTTCTTTAGGGCTTTTTTCTCTTTGTTAGTAAGATTATCACTCCATGGACATGAGCCCGTGGAAACCTGAGTAGCCAGAAAAGTCAAATCTCTCTACATGTTTTTGGGATCTGTCCATTTCACGGTACTGAGCATCTACAGTGTAAAATTCTAATTGAGTCCCCGAAGGGACAAGATGAACCATTTCCAAATATCTATCCAGGTTATTCTCAATATCCCCCTCCCAAGCTAAATCCTCAAGATCACTGATGGCACAACGATTCCTAAAAGTATACTTCACAGGCCTGTTAGAGCGACCGTCAGACACATGACTCTTAGGCCCCATACACACGAGCAGAGAGATTTGTTCAAACCGATTTGAACAAATCTGTCTGCTGGGGACGTATTGGTTTGATCGTGTACACACGATCAAACCAAAATCCCCGCCGGCAGACGGCGCGCTGACGTGGCGGTGACGTTAACGCCGCCACGTCACCGCACCAGGAAGTAAAACACTTCCGCGCATGCGTCAAAACCCTTCGAAGCGTGTGCGAGAAGACATGTCTGCTGGTTAGCGTACTAACCAGCAGACATGTCGGGCAGACGGGTTCCCAGCCGACAGATTTGAAAGCATGCTTTCAAATCTGTCGGCTGGCCAAATCCGTCGGCTCGCCCGTACACACGATTGAATCTGTCTGCTGGGACGTTCGGGCCGACCGTTTCCAGCAGATAGATTTGATCGTGTGTACGCGGCCAAAGTCTTCCCACATTCATTACGATCCTCTGTGAAAAAAAGAATGCTTTTTAATTATTACATTTCTGATAAACTTATAACGTCCAAAACCTTTTCACATGAACTTGAAATTGAGTCCTTTAGCATGCAGAGACTCCTCATTGGATGATACATTGTAATTACCTGTTACATCTTGTGGGACTGAACACGGAGTGGGTATTGGTTGCCACCTTCGGCTCCTCCCTCGTTTATGTCCCGGGTACACTTGTGTCTCGATTGCAATTTTTTTTGTATACTTTCCGTTTCTTCACCTAGTTTTTTGAGGCGAACGGTGGGCTCACTAAATTGTGTTGTCTAATGCCGCGTACACACGATCAGTCCATCCGATGAGAAAAACGATCGTGTCAGAACGCAGTGATGTAAAAAATGAAGTTCAATGCTTCCAAGCATGCGTCGACTTGATTCTGAGCATGTGTGGATTTTTAACCGATGGTCGTGCCTACAAACGATCGTTTTTTTTCTATCGGTTAAATTTAAATAACCGATGGCGCCCACACACGATCGGTTTGGACCGATGAAAACGGTCCATCAGACCATTCTCATCGGTTTAACCTATCGTGTGTACGCGGCATTAGCCCAGATGATGGTACAGACGAATGATCTGAATTGAAGGCAGCCATCAATTCCTCAATATATTCTGTCAGTGTTTGAAAACCGTACATGTTTACCCGTAGTATAAGAGATGCTGCCCCAAACTCTTCTATGTTTCCATACATACACAGAGTTTCTATTGTAATCCATTTTGTCTCTCATTTTTTCTTTTTTGGTCTCAATAATCTTTCCACAATAGATTTAATTTTTCATTTAGATGTTTATCCAGGTCAGAAAATTCAGTTACATCCTGCATGGGGTTAATATTTTACTGCAGGGCAAAGACACTGTACCCAAACTAAATTTTATAATTTTCCTTCCACAAATCAAGATTTATTTTGGTGGTATTTGATCACCTCTGGGGTTTTTATTTTTTTGCTTAACAAACTAAAAAAGACCAACATTTTTGAAATTTGTTTTTTCTTAGTTTCTGTCATAAAATGTTGTTTTCCCCTTTTACTGATGGGCACTAATGAGGCGGCACTGATGGCCACTGATGAGGTGTCACTGATGGGCACTGATGAATAGGCACTGATATGTAGAATTGATGGGCATTGATAGGTGGCACTAATATGCAGCACCGATGGGCACCAATAAGCGGCACTGATATGCAGCACTGATGGGCACTGATAGGTGGCACTGTAGACACTGACAGATGGCACTGATGGGCACTGATATGTGGTACTGATTTGCACTGACAGGCAGCACTGACAGGTGGCGCTAATGGGCAGCACTGATGATGATGATGTACTGATGTGTTACTGACAGGTGTTACTGCTGGGCACTGATTGGCACTGTGGTGGGCACTTGCTAACTTTATTATTGTGGCACTGCTGGGCACTGATTGGTAAGCGATTGGCACATCTGAGGGGGCTGTGCTGAAAATCAATGTGCCGATTATCAGCACAGACCCCCCCTCCTGACAGGGAGAGCCGCCGATCATCTCTCCCTGTCAGCACGAACTGAGGAATGCTATTTACCGGCATTTCCTGGTTCAGGCGATGATCAGCTGTGATTGGTCAAAGCTGATCACGTGGTAAGAAGCCTCTGCACCGGCATGTTAGCCTGCTGGACGTCATATGACGCCCAGTCAGGATAACAGAACCACTTCCTGGCTGTCAATATGTTATAGGCTGGGCGGGAAGTGGTTAAATGATTGTGTTATAACAAGGGAGCTGCGGTGGCTCAACATGATTGGCACTGCGCTGACAAGCCGTTCACCTCTGTAGCCAAGGGTTCGGATCCCAGTCTCGGCTGCATGTGAATTGAGTTTGGTGGTCTCAGCCCGACTCCCGGTGGGTGTGCTATGCGAGGTAAGCGCCTGCGCTTAGTACGCGCACCCCCCTCCCACAAAACCACCACACTTACACGCACTCAAAATTGGGTTAACATGCACTCACTTTGGCCACGCGGTCTCTAAAAAAGAGAGGCGAAGGACTAACAGGGTTGGCTGAGCTGGCTAGGTCCTCTCACTCCCTCATAGGGGAGTCTCTCTGCCCTGTTGGGCTTCAAAACGGAGTAGGTAGGGTGGGCTGTGTGGGAGGACCCCCTCACACCCGCCATTGCCACCCGGGGGCATGGAGAAAGATGGCAGATTGCCTCTGGGGGAGGCCAGCCTACTCCCAACTCCTGCAGTCCGGCTCCTCTCTCGAGTACACGCACAAAATACACTTAAAAAAAAAAAAAAAATTATTGTGTTATAGAGGTGTTCCTTCCCCCTATGAAAAAAATCAAAGTCAGCAGCTATAAATACTGTAGCTGCTGACTTTTAATATTAGGACAGTTACCTGTCCAGGGTTTCCGCAATGTCAACACCCCAGCCACTTTTTGTATTGGCTGTCAGGTGCTGCCATTACTGGTAAGGCAAACCGGCAACGAAGCCTTTCAGTTCTCTATTGTGAAACGCGTCAGTTGTTTGTCCTGTACTGCTCTCCTAACTGTGAAGACAATAAAGAACTTGTTTTGCATCAACAGGTGGTAGTGTGCAGCCATTTACCTCTCTCTACTCTCCTCCCCCCAAACTGATAATGCTGCTGTCCCTGTGCTTCTTGATCCAGAGTGGGGGCACTCTAATACAAGAGATATGTTACTGGTCAGATCACCAGGTAAAAACAGAGGGGAAAAAATCCTAAAAATTTTTTTTTTTTTGTTTTGGGTTAAATACCCCTTTTAAGGGTGATTTGTGTATGTATGATCCAGATGAAAGAAATAAAGATCATTGTACAAACATGCATATTTCTGGCTGGGGATAAAGTCACCTGACAAATAATAGGTATCAATCAAAAAATTCCATCCTAGGCCAAATAGGAAGCTGAGTCAGGCTCGGCTGAGACATGTTGGGAACAGTCTACAGACATAGGTCTGCAGTCACCTTTTAAAACACAATTCATAATTATAATGAACCTATATTTTAATTTTATGTTTTAGGTCAAAATTCTACAATTACCAGAAAGCTATTTGTATGTGATTTTCATATTTTATTGTTTGTTATGCCATAGTTCATGTATATATTGTAAGATTGGGATGACCAGACTCAAACAGTAGGTGCGTTTTCAAAGAGTGCGCCAGTCCAAAACTGTATTTTTAAGGGCATGGTAGCCCACTTTTTTAAAAGAACAGAAACGTTCACAAAGGACATCAGTAGCCCATGCTCTAGCTGCCCCACGCAGCCTCTCTAACTCCTGAAGAGGTGGGGAGTCCACCTGACTCCCATGGTCAGACCACCTGTCTGTTGGGTGGAGCCCTGAGCCATAGTCAGGTCACAGCTGTGCAATCAGAGTGCCTGTCTCTCCATAAATCTTCCAAACAGCACAGGGTCCCACTGCCACAATATACAGTGCCTTGCAAAAGTATTCGGCCCCCTTGAACTTTGGGACCTTTTGCCACATTTCAGGCTTCAAACATAAAGATATAAAACTGTAATTTTTTGTGAAGAATCAACAAGTGGGACACAATCATGAAGTGGAACGAAATTTATTGGATATTTTAAACTTGTTTAACAAATAAAAAACTGAAAAATTGGGCATGCAAAATTATTCAGCCCCCTTAAGTTAATACTTTGTAGCGCCACCTTTTGCTGTGATTACAGCTGTAAGTCGTTTGGGGTATGTCTCTATCAGTTTTGCACATCGAGAGACTGACATTTTTGGCCATTCCTTCTTGCAAAACAGCTCGAGCTCAGTGAGGTTGGATGGAGAGCGTTTGTGAACAGCAGTTTTCAGTTCTTTCCACAGATTCTCGATTGGATTCAGGTCTGGACTTTGACTTGGCCATTCTAACACCTGGATATGTTTATTTGTGAACCATTCCATTGTAGATTTTGCTTTATGTTTTGGATCTTTGTCTTGTTGGAAGACAAATCTCTGTCCTAGTCTCAGGTGTTTTGCAGACTCCATCAGGTCTTCTTCCAGAATGGTCCTGTATTTGGCTCCATCCATCTTCCCATCAATTTTAACCATCTTCTCTGTCCCTGCTGAAGAAAAGCAGGCCCAAACCATGATGCTGCCACCACCATGTTTGACAGTGGGGATGGTGTGTTCAGGGTGATGAGCTGTGTTGCTTTTACGCCAAACATAACGTTAGCATTGTTGCCAAAAAGTTCGATTTTGGTTTCATCTGACCAGAGCACCTTCTTTCCACATGTTTGGTGTGTCTCCCAGGTGGCTTGTGGCAAACTTTAACAGACACTTTTTATGGATATCTTTAAGAAATGGCTTTCTTCTTGCCACTCTTCCATAAAGGCCAGATTTGTGCAGTATATGACTGATTGTTGTCCTATGGACAGAGTCTCCCACCTCAGCTGTAGATCTCTGCAGTTCATCCAGAGTGATCATGAGCCTCTTGGCTGCATCTCTGATCAGTCTTCTCCTTGTATGAGCTGAAAGTTTAGAGGGACGGCCAGGTCTTTGTAGATTTGCAGTGGTCTGATACTCCTTCCATTTCAATATTATCGCTTGCACAGTGCTCCTTGGGCCGTTTAAAGCTTGGGAAATCGTTTTGTATCCAAACCTGGCTTTAAACTTCTCCAGAATAGTATCTCGGACCTGCCTGGTGTGTTCCTTGTTCTTCATGATGCTCTCTGCGCTTTAAACGGACCTCTAAGACTATCACAGTGCAGGTGCATTTATACGGAGACTTGATTACACACAGGTGGATTCTATTTATCATCATTAGTCATTTAGGTCAACATTGGATCATTCAGAGATCCTCACTGAACTTCTGGAGAGAGTTTGCTGCACTGAAAGTAAAGGGGCTGAATAATTTTGCACGCCCAATTTTTCAGTTTTTTATTTGTTAAAAAAGTTTGAAATATCCAATAAATTTCGTTCCACTTCATGATTGAGTCCCACATGTTGTTGATTCTTCACAAAAAATTGACAGTTTTATATCTTTATGTTTGAAGCCTGAAATGTGGCAAAAGGTTGCAAAGTTCAAGGGGGCCGAATACTTTCGCAAGGCACTGAATATACAACAAACCTTCTGGCAATGCAGCACCCTCTGATACATTAAGGCTAAAGAAAGAGGTTTAATTTTTGGGAAATACTTTCCACAAAGAAACATACAGAATGGCAATAGCAATAAGCAATGGCAGATAACAATTTTGTACAACATCACAAACAATGAAAGGATGTTTGTAAGTGTCCAAATCCTGAATCTAGGGAGGTCCTAATTAAAGAGGCAGTACTGAGAGCTAAAAGGTCCTTCAGTCTCTTAAGTCTTTCCCATTGACCATTGTACTATTAAATGTTTGGGGGCCCTGAGGTTTAAGCAGGTTCCACAGTACGGTGCATAAATACCCCATATGTATCCCAAGACAAGGTGACAATGGGGGTTATTTACGAAAGGCAAATCCACTTTGAACTACAAGCACAAACCACTGAAAGTGCGCTTGAAAGTGCAATTGCTTTAAATCTGAGTAGTAGATCGGAAATGAGGGGAAGTTCTGCTGATTTTATTATCCAATCATGTGCAAGATAAAATGCTGTTTTTTTTATTTTCCTTGCATCTACAGTGACTGCACTTCCAAATGCACTTTCAGTGCAATTTCAAGTGCACTTTGCACTTGTAGTGCAAAGTGGATTTGTCTTTAGTAAATAACCTCCAATGTCCCTTTAAGAAGTGGGTAAGGAAGTTATGGCCCGTGGCCTCACCCTGCCATGCAGTCTGTGAAGTTTATGAAAAAAAGTTGTGGCTCATGGCCCCTCACTACTATGCAGTCTGTGGATAAGTATCCTCCCTCTCTCTGGTGTCCAGAACTGGTGATATTGGTGGTAACTCAGGACCCAGTAATGGTGATCTCCCATGAAACTAGTAATGCCCCCTTCACATACCCCTGGTACACTTGAAGTCCATTAATAGAGATGGAGGAAGAGTCTGCAAGAACCAGATCGTAGGTGCAATGCTTAGCAGGCTCAAATGCAAAAAATTCTCCTTTAAGCCCAATATAAGTCTAGTTTGTGTTCCTTTTTTATACTCACTCAACTGGTTTTACAAAAAAACTCTTGCTGCTATACTCACCTTCAGTATGGAGTCTTCCCCCAAGTAAGTGTATTTAACCTCTAACTGAACACAAAATCTTCCTGCGCTCTGGTGTATCGCTAAACTGGGTATAACAGTATAGTCAAACGGTAAAGTCTGAAGTCTTGCAGCCCTCCACAGAACAGTTGATGTCAAGGGTATGACTGGCAGGTGCCGTGAGGTCCAGTTTCAGCTGTTTGAAAAGCGCTCACTTTTGATTGTTTTGTGAGTAGTACCATTGCTTTTTATCTTGTTTATTAAAATCTTTAAGTGGTAATGCACAAGGTCGGTGCGCCCTCCTTTTTTTTCTTTTTCATTTTAACCTCTAACTGACCATGTAATACATATATAGTATGCAGAGGCAGAAAAACTGGACTTTAACACCCAGCCACCACACATATTCATTTGCGGCGGCCTGAGGTTGTGTGACAGCTCTTGGTTACAGCTTCTGATTGACAGCGAGAAGGACATGCTCCTGATCATATGACAGAACCAGGTCTAGTCTGTCTGACCTGGAGTGCAGTAAAAAAAAATCAGGGGATCATACATCTACATCTACTCCACCTTCATTGCATCCTCTCAATGTGACAGAGATGCACGGGACCATTATTCCTTGTTTACTCAGCTTACTTCTGTACCATGAGTCACGACCCATGGTTGGGTAGTGTAGAAGTCGTGCAGGAGTACACAGGGAATGCTGATTCCCTGTGTTTCTATATGACTGTGTTGAAGAGTGCATGTACTAGGCCAATGTTTCCCAACCTTTTTCAGTTGTGAACTGTATTGGGCTGAAGAAAACTGACATCTGCACTGGATAATTAAGTCACCTTCTCCTTGGTGCCACATGGGGGGAGTCCCCTCTATACACCAGTGTCAGCCCCCTTCATATTGGAGTCCCCCCATCATATGAAAGTCCCCCCTTCACATCAAAGAAACCCCTTCACATTACAGCCCCCCTACACATCATGCCCCCCCCCACACCAGAGCCCCGCTTCTCAAACTAGGGTCCTCTCCTCACACCAGGCTGCCCATTTCACAGCAGAAACCTCCATTACATTAAAGTCCCCTTTCACATTAGAGTTCCCCCTATGTATCAGTCCCCCTGCCTTCACACCAGGTTCCACTCACCATATCAGAGTCCCTTCACATTAGAGTTCCCCCCAACTTCATATTAACGTCCCCATCACAACAGAGTCCTCCGTTCCCCCATCAAAAATAGATCTACCTTCAAATCTTCAACGCAGCTGTAGCATCATTGCAGGGGGTGGAATATAGAGCTGGTCTGGACAGAAGTAGGACATCGTCTTTTGAATGGCCATCATGGATCAACGTCATACATTTCCATTATGTGGACTGACTGTCCGCCAGGACACAAAGCAACAAATGGCATAGAGATGTATACTGGTTTCTCCCTCTGCATCATGGAAATGAATGATGTGTTGCAACGGATAGAAATCGCACTGTGCAGCTATGCCTACTCTGCACAGTGCCCACATCCCCTCACTGACAAAACTGATCCTGGAAGGCATGATTATCAATTGGCGAGGTGCAGCCTCCCTAGATCCAGCCCTGCTGCCATGTGAGCCATTCACATTGGTCACATGATATTGAAGCCACGTAGCCTCCCAGGAATGTGAAGGAAAAAGCAGAAGCCTTTATTAGGCCCCCCTTTACCTCATGGGACTGTCGGCGGCATTTTAACCCCTAGGTCATTGATTTTAATGGGGGTGAATTTGATAGGTCAATTAAGGTCATATAGCAGGGAAGGTTCTGGAAATTCTAGGGGGGGCATTAGGGATAGATCAATTAAGGTCAAATAACCTCCCAAAATGTTCTAGAACCCCAAAGGGTCCCTATAAAAAGAGGCTGCCAGATAGGATCTTTGCCAATCGCCAGCGAGTGACCATCGCAAGGAGCTCCCCTCCCCTCGTCACAGCCAGTTTATGTGGTGGGTCCCTTTGGTTGTTATATTAATGGGGATATGTAAGAAAATGTGTAATTCTAAATGCTTGGTCGGTCGAGTCTTTGATTTTTTGATACTAAAACCAATAAACCAGGCCGTGACCATTTTTTTAATCCAATTTTGTGTCTTGGTGTCTTATTCTTTGCATGTTTGCTAAATTTGCCTGCTGCCTACGGTCCTATTAAAGTTCACTCAAAGGCTGTGTGAAGGGGTTAAATAAAGAGCATAATATACTGCGGGAAGGGGGGGGTGTGTTCTCCAGAAGGGAGAGGGGAAATTCACTGAGCCTTTAGTTGATAGAGCCTTTAACGTTGAATGAGAACAATGTAGGTCAACGAGGATTAGATTCGAGACACAAATCTACAAATCTAAAGCAGAAAAAAGATTCGCAGTCCAAGGACCACAGCTATGGAACGCTCTACCTACAGACATTCGGATGGAAGAAAAAAAAAAGTAAGACCCATCTATTCTGAAGCGTGGCTGGACGACGACATTTTATACAGCGCCTTGAGGCGATTTGGTTCGCATTTGTAGCTCTTTACAAGTTACTTACTCACTCACTCACTCACACCAACTGTGGTCATTTGTAACTATTCAATGGTGATTTCTGCTCATGCAGCCCGTGCATGTGAAATTCTAGCGAATTTACCATGGTCTGAGTTTTACATACTTTCGTGGACTCTTACTGACATGTATATCTCTTAGTCAGAAGTTTCGTTTTCTTGGTATACACGTGCAGTTGTTATCACACCCATACTCTGACATTCTTATCATTATTAGGCTTAGTGAGAGGTTCTTATAATCCTCCACCCACATAGTTGTAATAAAGCAATACCTGCCAGTTTTTACATTTTATATTTTGTTTGAAAATATCTGAAATGGTTTTATTACAAGATGTTACTTATCTTGTTGAATGGGTCATGCAGATGAGAAAACATTAATGCAGTTGATCCAGGGTATATCTGGCAACAGATAACTAGCAAATTAATAACCAGCTGATAAACTGAAGGATAATTACATGCTCTGCTAAGAGAATTCAGAGGGAAGGAGTACAAGGAGCCAACCGCCACATTAGAACCTTGTTAGCTTCCAAGGGTTATTTACAAAAGGCAAATCCACTCTGCGCTACAAGTGAAAACTACAAGTGAAAACTACAAGTGCAAAGTGCACCTGAAATTGCACTGAAAGTGCAATTGGAAGTGCAGTCGATGTAAATCTGAGGGGAAGATCTGAAATGAGGGGAATCTCTGCTGATTTTACTATCCAATCATGTGCAAGCTAAAATGCTGTTTTTTATTTTCCTTGCATGTCCTCCTCAGATCTACAGCGACTGCACTTCCAAGTGCACTTTGCACTTCTAGTTTGCACTTGTAGTGCAAAGTGGATTTGCTTTTATTAAATAACCCCCAGTGTATACCTCGCTGCCCTGGAGAAGTGAATGAGGCTCTACGGTGCACATGCAAGCAGCAAAATAAGAGGATGGCCAACCACATGCAAACAGACAACACAACCCAGAGGGATCAAATGCCTTAAAGTGTGACTAAAAATAATAAGTGAATATTACACTTACCTAAAAGAATAATGTGGTGATGCTATTGAAGGGTGGCCTTGGCAGTATCAGTGGGTAGCCATAGGGAACTAAACTGGAGAGTATGGGGGTAAAGGATAATGGAAAAACCCAGAAGGGGGGCAGATAAAGAGACTCTGTGGGGTTTTAGGATAAATGTATTATGTGGGTATGGAAGCAAGGGTGGAAATGGGACTACTTGTGCTTTGACCAGAAAGGGGCCGGAGAAGAAGGGGGCGGCAGAACCCCTTACTAGGGGCCGCCCTGTGCAATTCCTGGTAAGAATATCATGTTTGTTATTTAAAAAAAATATTCTTAGCCAGGAAGTGGTAGTCGGTTGGGGGGGGGGGGGAAAGCTGTGAGGTGGCGCTGCTCTGCAAAGAGGAATTTTACATGCCTTATACAGACAATGCTCCAGCTTCCTACCCCCCTGCACTCTGCTTCACACTGATGCCTCAGACTCATCATTGGATCTCATCTCCATTATTCAGCCATGTGCTCAAGCTCTGTGCTCCTTCCCACAGTCTGTGATCAGCGCTGCCATTGGAAGTCCCTTTCTTTGTCACCTCCCACTCTCTGCACTACTCCTGGCACCTCCCTCTGAGTTCACAGGAGCTGGAACTACAGAGAAGTCATTGGGTATCAATGCGCGCTGACAGTATTGACTGTCAGCAGAGATTGAGAACAATACTGCAAACAACATTGGGCAGACCCCCCGGGGACCACCAAAATATTCTTGTGGATCATCAGTGGTTCACAGTCCACTGGTTGGCGACCACTGGCCTGTTACACCAATAACTATTTTCATTAATTTACGGAAGAAAAATAAGAAAAAAGGACGTTGTTATTAGTTGCCATTAGTTATTTAATTTAGTTCCTGCAATACCTTTAGGCCGCGTACACACGTTCAGACATGTCCGATGAAACATGTCCGACGGACCGTTTTCATCGGACTAGGCTAAAGTGGTCTGTTGGTGTGATGTGTGTACACACCATCAGACCAAAATCCCCTCAGACCAGAACGCAGTGACGTAGAACACAACGACGTGATGAAAAAACAAAGTTCAATGCTTCCAAGCATGCATCGACTTGATTCTGAGCATGTGCGGGATTTTGGTCCGATGATTTTGTGTACTAACCATCGAACATGTCTGATGGACAGGTTTCAAGCGGACAGGTTTCTAAGCATGTTTGGAAACTTTTGTCCGCTGGAAAACGGTCCAATAGGCCGTACACACGATCAAACATGTCCACTGAAACTGGCCTGCGGGCCAGTTTTAGCGGATGTGTTCGATCGTGTGTATGCGGCCTATCAGGTAATCCTGAGAGAATTACTTTTATACTTGCACAGCAACTGCTCCTGCCTAAGTCCCCTTTCACACTGGGGTCGTGTTAGTGCTAAAGCGTTGCTCATTTTAGCAGCGCTTTTTAGCCGCTAGCGGGCCTGAAATGCCCCTGCCCATTGGATTGATTGGGCAGCGCTTTCAAAGTGCTGCAAAATTTTTCAAAGTTCCGCAGAGTTTTTAACCCATTCTTTGGGGTTAAAAGCGCCCCGTTAAGCTGATAAAAAGCGTCGCTTAAACAGCACTTGCTGCCCCAGTGTAAAAGGGGTTCTTAAAAGAGAAGTATGTTTTTTTTTTTCCTCTTCATACTTACCTCGGTGGATGGAGCATCAGACTGATGCTGCATTTGTCCCCCGCTGTCTCTGTACTGAGAACCGAGCCACCGAACACTACCGATGGCTTGTGTTCTTACTCCTCCCTGAGCATTGCTTCTGCTCTACTGCTCAGCGCTCATTGGAGCATTGAGCAGTGGAGGGGCGGGGAGTGGACGTCTCAGTGGCTCGATCTATCAGGGCAGATGGCGGATCCCGGCTTGGAAGTCGGGATGACGTGCTGCCCCCGCTAATGGCAGTGATGTCAGCGGAGAGCAGACTTGAGACCTCTCTCTGCTGAAAACGGGTCACAGGAATGCAAAACGAATTGCACTTCTGTGACCCTTATGCCGCGTACACACGATCACTTTTTGTGATGTAAAAAAACGTTGTTTTATCTCACGAAACAAAACAATGTTTTTCAAACTTCATTTTATTTATTTATTTATTATTTATTTTTTTATGACACAAAAAAACAACATTCTGAAAAACGACATAAAAAATTGAAGCATGATCTAAAAAACTCAGGCTGGACTTCTCCTTTAATCTCACTCCAGAGGGAATCAGGTTATTGAGGGCACCCAGACTTCAAAGGAAATTAGGTGTTATCGCCACAATGATGCTTGCAACATCAGCATTTCATATATGAATCAAACATTTACATATATGAATCAGAGTTCTCCTAGTGTCATCCTTCTCTATAGGAAATAAAGTGGCGTCATTGTAAGCCTCCTTGTGCACAATAATAATATGCATAAGCTTCCAGATCCCTATTACAGGTACAAAGATTAACTGCACCTAGGATCTAGTTTATTTTTGCATTTTATGATAGTTTCACCAGTAGCTCCAGCCAGACAACTAGTCCAGTGATTAAGACATTTGTAATGCATTTGTTTTCCTATTCTTAAATGAAACTTTAAAGTGTAACTGTGGGCAAAATCAGAATTTACATATACAGTAAAACCTTGGATTGCGAGCATAATTCGTTCCGGGAAACATGCTTGTAGTTCAAAGCACTTGTATATCAAAGCAAATTTCCCCATAAGATATATTGGAAACTCAAATGATTGGTTCCACAACCATTTATTCATAAATCCTTCAGTTTATAGTCCATATAAAAAGATTATAGCAACGTGATAAATTGTGTGATCATAAAATGTCCATCCACAAATGGCAGCCTCCACAAGGAGATTATGTTGCGTACACGCGATCGGATTTTCCGTCGGAAAAACCTTGGATGGTTTTTCCAAAAAAATTACGCTGAAGCTTGGCTTGCATACACACGGTCACACAAAAGTTATCTGAACTTTTGTCCGTCAAGAACGTGGTGACGTACAACACTACGACGAGCCGAGAAAATGAAGTTCAATGATTCCGAGCATGCATCGAATTGTTTCCGTCATTGCGTCGGAATTTTGTGTGTCAGAATTGCTACAGACGATCGGATTTTCCAACAGGATTTTTTTCCGTCGGAAAATTTGAGAACCAACTCTCCATCTTTTGTTGGTAGAAATTCCCACAGCAAAAGTCTGATGGAGCATACACACGGTCAGAATTTCTGTTCAAAAGCTCACATCGGACTTTCGCTGTCAGAATTTCCGATCGTGTGTACGGGGCATTAGAAGCAAAATCCAGCAGGAGCTACAGAGTATAAAAGAGAAGAGAGGTGCCTCTAAGTGTAGCAATATGGTTACATTTAATGAAGGTTCAACATTTAGCAACTCACATGTTGATGATTAACCACTTGCTTACTGGGCACTTAAACCCCCCTCCTGCCCAGACCAATTTTCAGCTTTCAGCGCTCTCACTCTTTAGCCTCATACACACGATCGGACTCCCAACTGACTTTTCCATTGATTTTGCTCCGAAGGGCGTTGTCCGTAAACTTGGTATGCATACTCACGGTTACATGCGGTAGGACTTTTTCAGCCAACAAACACAAACGTAGTGACATAATGGACGTACTACGTGGTTTTTCTGCTCTTTACTGCCACCCTTTGTACAACTTCTGCTATTGTTGTCTGATCTTTAGCATTGGTTCTGAGCATGCGTGTTTGAACTTTGGACTTTAGTCTGATGGACTTGTGTACACACAATCGGATTAGCTGATGTAGGACATTTGTTCCCAGAAAGTTTGCCTGTTCTCACAGCGAACATTTGTCTGATGAAAAAGCGAAAAAGTTGTCAAAAAGTCTGATCGTGTGTACGGGCCTTTTAAATGACAATTGCACAGTCATATAACACTGTACCCAAATGAAATTGTTATCATTTTTTTCCCCACAAATAGAGCTTTCTTTTGGTGGTATTTGATCACCTCTGCGTTTTTTTTATTTTGTTAAAAAAAAGTAAAAAATACTGAATAAAAAAAAAATAATACAAAACCGTTTTATATTTTGTTATAAAGTTTTGCAAACGGGTAATTTTTCTCCTTCATTGATGTACACTGATGAGGCTGCACTGATGGCCACTGATAGGCTGCACTGGTGGGCACCGATGGGCTGCACTGGTGGGCACCGATAAGGCGGCACTGGTGGGCACTGATAGGCGGCACTGGTGGGCACTGAGAGTTGACAGTGAGGGGTGGCACTGATGGGTGTTACTGAAGGGCATTGATAGGTGGCACTGATAGCTGGCAGTGATAGGCACTGATAGGTGACAGTGATGGGCACTGATAGGTGGCAGTGATGGGTGGTAATGATGGGCACTGATCAGCACTGGTAGGTGAGACTGATAGGCAGCACTGCTAGGTGTCTAAAATAATTCAACTAAATGGCCTTCAAGGCCCTTTATTTCATACTTTCAATTTTAACCATGGACCAATATGCTGCTAAATGCCGAGAGGCGTTTTTACAATTCGGCACTGCGTCGCTTTAACAGACAATTGCGCGGTCGTGCGACGTGGCTCCCAAACAAAATTTGCGTCCTTTTCTTCCCACAAATAAAGCTTTCTTTTGATGGTATTTGATTGCCTCTGCGATTTTTATTTTTTGCGCTATAAACAAAAATAGAGCGACATTTTTGAAAAAAAAAACAATATTTTTTACTTTATTCAGCCACATGTCTTTAGTAAAAAAAAAATCGCAATAAAAAAAAAATTAGCTACCTAGCGGCAACAGTGACATTAACCACTTAAGACCCGGACCAAAATGCAGGTAAATGACCAGGCCCCTTTTTGCGATTCAGCACTGCGTCGCTTTAACTGACAATTGCGCGGTCGTGCGACGTGGCTCCCAAACAAAATTCGTGTCCTTTTCTTCCCACAAATAGAGCTTTCTTATGGTATTTGATCGCCTCTGCGATTTTTATTTTTTGCGCTATATACAAAAATAGAGCGACATTTTTGAAAAAAAATCTATATTTTTTACTTTTTGTTATAAGAAAAATCAAATAAACTAAATTTTTGTCAAACATTTAGGCCAAAATGTATTTAGCCATATGTCTTAAAAAAAAATGGCAATAAAAAAAATTAGCTACCTAGCGGGACAGCGACACTAATACACCGATCAGAAAAATGATCGCTTAGTGATGCTGGCAATAGGGAGTGAAAGGGTTAACTAGGGCAGTGATCAAGGGGTTAAAACTTTATTAGGGGGGATACAGGGGCTACCCTGAACCTAACACTAACTGCCTGTCACACTGACACTAAATACAGTAATCATACATGTATGATTACTGCATTCAGTGACACTGTGACAGGGGGAGGGGGGGGGGGGCGATCGCAAGGGGTTAATGTGCCTATGTGTAGTGTGTGTCAGTGTAGTGTTAGTGCAGACTTACTTGTGTTGTGATCTCTCCTCAGCGGTGGTTGAAAAAAACGCTGAGAGGAGAGATCACATCACTTCCCCCTTCCTGTGTCTACACAGGAGGAGGAAGTGCACTGCAGGGGGAGCGCGCACATTGGCTGGGAGCGATCCGGAGGGGGCGGACAAAAACGAATAGCCGCCCCCTCTTGTCGGATCGCTTCTACAGCCGCGGGGACCGCCGCATGTACCGGGGGGGGGGGGGGTCCCGATCGGACCCCCGACCCACCTCAAGGCACCACCATATATATACATTGATGTGCCTGTCGGTGCCATTCTGCCGACGTAAATGTACACGCGGCGGTCCATAAGAGGTTAATACAGCGATCAGAAAAATGATCGCTTAGTGACACTGGCAATAGGGAGTGAAAGGGTTAACTAGGGCGGTGATCAAGGGGTTTAAACTTTATTAGGGGGGGGGTACGGGGCTACCCTGAACCTAACACTAACTGCCTGTCACACTGACACTACATGCGGTGATCATACATATATGATAACTGCATTCAGTGACAGTGTGACAGGGGGTGGGGGGGTATTCGCAAGGAGTTAAATGTGCCTATGTGTACTGGTGTCAGTGTAGTGTTGGTGCAGACTTACTATGCCTCTTCTCTCATCTCGGCGGTTTGAAAATCACTTCCTCTGCCTATGTTTACATTTTACAGGCAGAGGAAGTGACACGGCGGCGGTGCACAGGATTGGCTGGGAGCGATCACGAGGGGGCGGACAGAAACGAACCCTCGAGTCGGATCGCTCCCGGAGGTAAGCCGCCCGGCGCACGCAGCGGAAGGGGTCCCGATCAGACCCCCGACCCGCTAGAAGGCAGGGACGTATATATACGCCCATCTGCCTGTCCAAGCCCTTTTGTGGACGTAAATAGGTGTGCGGCGGGCGTTAAGTGATTAAAGTGTTTTTTATTTTAATAACAAATATATCATACTTACCTCCACTGTGCAGCTCATTTTGCACAGAGTGGCCCCCGAACATCCTCTTCTGGTTTCCCACTGCAGCTCTTGTGGCTCCCCCCACATTAGATAACCCCCTGGGAGAAGATCTCTCCCGAGGGGGTTACCTTGTAGGCAAGTTCCCGAGTCCAGCATTTGCATTTGAATGCCGGACTCTGCCCCGCCACCCACGTCATTGGATTTGATTGACAGCAGTGGGAGCCAATGGCTGCACTGCTATCAATCTATCCAATCAAGAGTCGAGAGAGGGACGGTGGGGATGCGCCAACGGAAATTCGGGAGCTCATGTAACTAAAAGGGGGGGGGGGGGGCTAGAGGCCCAGTGACTTCAATGTCACAAGGGTTTACAACCCCTTTAAATAGTCACTAAGTTCTAATTAACTGGTCTCTGTGAACAACAGTTATATATTCACCTACTAGGTTTCATTTTCCCTGTAAAGACGACTTTACTTTCTAGTTTTGTTTATAATTAACCTAAGTGTTCAAAAGTTCACATACAGAGCTGGGAGATATTCCAGAGATTGTGCTTACAGTATATTTGGTATGCAACTACATTGCAGAAGCTATTTATTAAAGGGGGGCTTTCCTTTATTCCTTATGCAGAGACTGTCTGATGAGACATGTTAAAAAAAAACTTGTACAGTATAGAGGAGGGATAAAAATGAAAACCAACCAGTAGACAGGAGCCTATACATGAGAAGTATTAAGGTGGTTGTAAAGCCTTACGGTTTTTCACCTTAATGCATTCTATGCATTAAAGTGATTGTAAAGTATTTTTTTTTCAATAAAAATAACTAATATGTCATACTTACCTGCTCTGTGCTGTGATTTTGCACACAGCAGCCCGGATCCTCCTCTTCGCTGGTCCCTCTTTGGCACTCCTGGGCCCTCCCTCCTGCAGCTTGCTATGGGGGCACCCGAGCCGCAGTTCCCTGTGTTCATTTAGATATGGAGCTGTGATTTAGCCCCACCCCTCTTTCTTCTTATTACATAGTTACATAGTTAGTCAGGTTGAAAAAAGTCCATCCAGTTCAACCATAATATATATTATCATATATAATATCATGCAATCCCATATACCCAATTCTATACCCACAGTTGATCCAGAGAAAGGCGAAAAACTCCAAAAGAGCATGATCCAATTTGTTACAGCGGTGAAAAAAAATCCTTCCTGATCCCTGAGAGGCAATCAGATTTTCCCTAGATCAACTTTACCTATAAATGTTAGTACCCAGTTATATTATGTACATTTAGGAAAGAATCAAGGCCTTTTTCTTAAGCACTTTACTGAGCTGGCCAGAACCACCTCTGCAGGGAGTCTATTCCACATTTTCACAGCTCTTACTGTGAGGAAACCTTTCCATATCTGGAGATGAAATCTCTTTTCCTCTAGACGTAAAGAGTGCCCCCCCCTTTTTTTTGTGTTGATTGTAAAGTGAATAACTCAACACCAAGTTCACTACATGGACCCCTTATGTATTTGTACATGGTGATCATATCCCCCCTTAATCTCTTCTCAAGGGTGAATAATTAATTCAGTTCCTCTTATTGTTCCTCATAGTTGAGCTCCTCCATGCCTCTTATCAATTTGGGCACGTACAGGGCCTATCACAGCCCATCTGTACAATGTGTTTAATTATGACACAAAAACGAAAACTTGCCATGCCTCTTACTAAATACCTTGGACTGTCTGCTTTCCAAACAGAAAGAAATCTCAAGAAATTAGATTTCAGTACATCAGGACTGATCGATTTTCAGATATACACTATATTGTCAAAAGTATTGGGAGGCCTGCCTTTACACACGCATGAACTTTACAGCATTCCCTGTCTTAGTGAACATTGAGTTGGTCAACCCTTTGCAGCTATAGCAGCTTCAACTCTTCTGGGAAGACTGTCCGCAAGGTTTAGGAGTATAAATAAATAAATGTGGCGCTAACGCTTTACATAGGTTGGACTTGATGGGTCTTTTTTCAACCTCTCCTACTATGTAACTATGTAATTTAAGACAATTGTGTAGCAATGCAGTGTGAAATTGTGAAGAGCTGATCACACATATAGCATCAAATAACCCAAAGCGCTGTTAGACACGCTATGGTCTTTGTATAAGGTGAGCGGCTGGGGCACACTTCTGGTGGATTTTGGATGGTGGAAGCAATTGTGACCTCAATGTTTAGAAGTTGATGTCTTCTTCTGCACCTGATTTCCACATTTCTACTATCAATCACTGCAATATATTTTTTTGCACATGCACTTTAATGTTTGAGACCTATTTTTTGGACTATTATTTCACTGAATGGATTACAGTTATGGACTTTTTTCAATAACATATTTTGTCACTTTATGTGTGTTTGAGGCTATATGTGATCAGCTCTTCACAATTTCATGCTGCATTGCTTCACAATTGTCTTGAGTTAGCACCACATTTATTTATTTATATTCTGTTTTATGTGGGGACACTATTTAATGTAATTTTATTAGTTTTACCTTTATTAGTTTTCTATCTTTTATTTAAAGATTTAGGAGTATCAGAGGTATCCGTTTGAGTAGGGAGATCAGCCTTGATAAAATTAATTTTTTGGATCTGACCATTTCCATCTCTAATGGCAAGTTTGTTACCTCAACTTTTTTTAAGGATACTGACAGAAATGCATTCATTCCTAATGCCAGTTGTCATCATGCCTCCTGGTTAAGATCAGTGCCAAAAAGTCAGTACCTTCGGATAAAACGGAATTGTACTGAAAATTCAACTTTCATGGAACAAGCTGATGTCCTCACCCAAAGATTCCTTGAGAAGGGTTACTCAAGAGAGTTCTTGTCTGAGACTTTGACTGCCGTACATGAGATTAATAGGACAGATCTATTGACGGTCAGAACAAACAAAGAGAATAATAACCACTTTCGGAGCCCTTTTATCACCAACTACTCGTGTCAGCATGCCAATGTAAAACACATTGTTGGCAAACATTGGCACATCTTGAAAAACGACAGGGTCCTGGGAGGACTATTACCAGATAGACCTTGTGTAGTTTTTAGGGGTGCTCCATGTCTTAAAGACAAACTGGCCCCCAACATTTTGAACCCTCCCAATCCGGATTCCAGGTTTTTTGCAGAACTCACTGGCTACTATAAGTGTGGCAGATGCCAAGTATGTTCTCTGAATGGGTGTAGTTCCAAGAGAACTATTACTTTTGGTTCTACTTGTACAGCCAAACATTACACCATCAAACCATTTATCACCTGTTCCACTACAGGGGTAGTTTATTTGCTACAATGTCCATGTGGCCTACAATATGTGGGCAGGACTAAACGCCCTCTCCAAGTTCGTTTGAACGAACATATTAATAATATCCGCCTGGGGTTCACCAAACATTCGGTATCGAAACACTACCTCACCACACACAATAGAAACCCAAAGGGCACCATATTTCTAGGAATAGACAAATTTAGTCCTCATTGGAGAGGAAGTCATTTGGTGAGAACCATCTCCAAACTTGAAATGTCCTGGGTCTATAAATTAAAAAGTTACACACCTTTTGGCCTAAACATAGAAGTTGATGTTAACTGCTTTATAGCCAATTCATGAATGTTATGCTATCATATTGTTTGTTCCTTACAGTTACAATCATGTAAGTCAGATTTTTTTACCCCCCTGACAGACATGTGATTTATGTTTTTTTGGATAAAGCGATCATGTTTACCACTTTGGGGTCTCGATGCGAAGTGGAGCCAACGCTGAGGGCCCCTATTTGGTTTATTCATTTATTTGGGTGGATGTAGCCCCCCTCGGGCCTCCCCCAGCATATGTGGAATTTTTTCTTTATCGTAAAGTTCCATTGACTTATAGTCCATATGCAATGTACAATATCTAGATACTATAAATTTCACCTTTGTATAGAGGTTTATGTCATTTTTTATTTATTTTTTCAATTTTAATTGTAATTTCATATAATCTTCCTTTTATTATTTAGTGAGTCAGAACGCCGCCCGTGTCCCGTGATCAAGTCTTTCAGACGAAACGTAGGGAGGAGACGTTCTGACGTCACCGCGTGTTTCCTATCTCTCTACCCGGAGTACGGGCTGTGTATTCAAGCCGGCCGGCTGATGTGTTTTTCGCCTTGATTTCTGCATTTTGATGCAAGTGCAAGATTTTGGTTTATATTCGAATAAATAAGGATTTTATGCTATGTGAGGCTTCTTGTTTTTTATATACCTGTGGATAATTCGGAGACACCTCACACCTAATAACATCCGACAACCAGGCTGTGTGCATCGGATCTCTCCCTGATTGCTATGGAGCAGCATTAACTATATTATGCCCATAATATATGTCTGTCTGGTAAGAGGCTTCATATGACTTCGGTGGAGGTTCTTTTCTATACCACACTTTTCCAACCGTGTGATTTCATTGGCACCTGTGGGAGTATCAATCCATGAATTCACTCATATGTTGATGGACATTGATGTTGGAGATATTTGCTTATATGTTGGAAATGCTTACCTGTGCACCTGCTGAACTGGCAAAACCACTTAGATAACATTTACCTGTATACATGTCTTAATAGCTGTCTTAAGTTATTTATATGTAATTTTCAGCGCGATCTCATTTTTTGTTACATTGTTCTTGTGTTGTATAACACTTTTATGATCGCAGCTATATATTTTTTATTATATTAATGAGCGCAATTTAATTTTTTCCATGTCTATGGGAATGTTTGACCAATCTTCCAGAAGCGCATCTGTGAGGTCAGGCACTAATCTCTGCTCTAATTCATCCCAAAGGTGTACTATCTGGTTGACGCCAGGACTCTGTGTAGGCCAGTCAAGTTCCCCCACCCCAAACTCACTCATCCATGTCTTTATAGATGTTATAGGTGCAAAGGGTGGACCAACTCAATATTGAACCCTATGGACTAAGACTGGGATGCCATTTAAGTTCATGTGCGTGTAAAGGCAGACGTCCCAATACTTTTGACAATATAGTCTATACGTATACTATAGTTTGTGGACCCTATAGCTTTTCTACACACTGAATATAATACACTAATTTGGGCTATTTTCACCAAAGAAATGTGTCAGGCCGCGTACACACGATCAGACCGGTCCGATGAGAATGGTCCGACGGACCGTTTTTATTGGGTCACCGCTAAAGTGGCCTGATGGTCTGATGTGCGTACACACCATCAGTCCAAAATCCGATCGGGTCAGAACGCGGTGACGTAGAACATAACGACGTGCTGAAAAAACAAAGTTCAATGCTTCCAAGCATGCGTCGACTTGATTCTGAGCATGCGCGGGTTTTTGGTCTGATGCTTTTGCGTACTACTCATCGTTTTGGTCAGATGGTCAGGCGTCCATCGGACTGATTTTAAAGCAAGTTTTAAAACTTTGGTCCGATGGACAATGGTCCGATGGGCCGTACACACGATCGATTTGGTCCGATGAAACTGGCCTGATCGTGTGTACGCGGCCTCAGAATACATTTTAGCAAGAACAATTGCACAGCACAGGATCCAGATTTCTTGAATTTAATCTTTTACTCTTTAAGCTGCTATACTGTTCCTTTTTCTGAGACATAAACACCATCCAACAATTTTTGGATATCCTTGTTCTTTACTGTGGTGGCTTGTTGGATCAATCTTTCTGGGCTTGGGACACGGCACAGACGACACCTTGTCATGCGTACTCTGCAGATGTATTTTTCACCCGAGAAGTTCCTGATCTCCACCAGTGACCCAGTCTCCTGAATAACTACTTTAATAAGAAAGTGAGTGTACACTAGGGTGACCACATGTCCCGCATTTTGCAGGTCTGTCCCGGGCAGATTCATTCCAGGACAATACAGTGTCCTGGACTGAAACTAACACAGCCACCCCCCGGGCCAATCTGATGCCCCCAAAAAAGGGCACCATATCACCACTTTACTCACTGACAGTACTTGTCCTGGCCGGGAATGCCTGGAGAAGCACAATCCCACCCCCTGCTTGTGATTGGAGAAATCTTAAATACCACCTCTTGTGTCCAATCACTGTGCTGTGATTTGTTACAGCAAAAGCTGATTTTTTGGGAAGGGAGGGTGTCCCTGAATGGTAGTTTGGTCACCCTAGCGTACACCGATCTCATCTTGTAACGAAAACCCAGTGTGACTCCCTTGATCATGTTTTGTACATGGCTGCAGATTGTGCGCACTGTGGCCAACTCCTTTCTGTTACCCCACCATTTGTCAACAAGGAGCCTCTTCTCCTTTCTGCCCAGTAGACATAGCTCTACATTTATGTGGTTGAAGTTCTTCCTCAGAGTTCCTCTGGGCCCCTTCGAAGTCACTGTGCGGCCCTTCAAGGAATTGGCAACCTTGTCAGGGATGTCGACAGTCTGGTTACTAAGAATTGTCTTCATTCTTGCTCATGACAGGGGAAAGGCGGCAAGAACAATTATTAATTTGCTACATTTTATACCAGAAACAAAGTCTGATATTTTCATTTATTTAGCAAATAATAAGAAAAACAGTGGTGATTAAATACCACCAAAAGAAAGTAGCGTGAACAAAATGATAAAAATTTCATATGGGTACAGTGTTGCATGATCGCGTAATTGTCATTCAAAGTGTGACAGCTGGTTAATAGATTTTGATGCAAGCAGCATACCAATACAGTGACTGTCCATGTCTAAAAATATATCTAAATGGCCTGCAATGCCCTTTATTTTAGACTTTCAAATTTAATTGCCATAAAGCTCTAATTAACTGGCCTTTGTGAACAAAAGTTATATGCATATTCACCTACTAGGTTTCATTTATCCTGTAAGGACTTTACTTTCTAGTTTTGTTTTCAAACCTAAGTATGCAAAGTTCACATACTGTACAGGGCTGGGAGATATTCCAGAGATTGTGCTTACAGTATATTTGGAATGCAAAAGTTAGAAACATAGGGGGTTATTTACAAAACGCAAATTCACTTTGCACTACAAGTGAAAACTACAAGTGCAAAGTGCACTTGAAACTGCACTGAAATTGCGCTTGGAAGTGCAGTCGCTGTAGATCCGAGGGGGACATGCAAGGAAAATAAAAAACAGCATTTTAGCTTGCACATGATTGGATGAGAAAATCAGCAGAGCTTCCCCTCATTTCAGATCTACCACTCAGATTTACAGCAACTGCACTTCCAAGTGCACTTTCAGTGCAATTTGTAGTTTGCACTTGTAGTGCAAAGTGGATTTGCCTTTAGCAAATACACTTTAATGAAAAAATACACTTTAATGAATAAAAAAAAAAAAAAAAACACAATACTTACCCCAATTTTTTTGTATAATGTGAAAGATGATTTTACACCAAAGAAATAGATATCTAACATTTCATGGTGTAAAATTGTGCACGCTCATGGAATGGCAACAAATGACGGTACTGTGGGCAAACACAGAGGCATAGGATGCTTAAAAAAAAAATGATTTAACTTTTTCTTTTTGCGTTTTACACTGTCCCCTTATTTATTTTTTTAAATGCTATTTAACTTTTATTACTATTACAAGGACTTTAAATATCCCTTGTAATAGAAATAAAGATGTCAGGTTCTCTTTATTGAGAGATCTGGGGTCAAAAAATGTTTTGACATTTTATTTATGCCCGGGAACCAGATGTGAAATCAGAGGTCGCTCCCATCCTCCAAGGGCATAGAGCCGAGTGGGGACCATCTTGCCCTCACTCGACTTCCTGCCCAGGAAACGGCCTCTTCATATCACTTCCAGGCTTTAAGGACAGCTCCGGTAAGCCCGGAAACAACCGGAAAGCAGTGAAGGGGAGGCACTTCTCCCGCTGCGGCCCATGAGACCACTTTTATCCAATGCAGAATCGTCCTTAGCAAACAATGATAACGGGTTTATGGCAGCAAGCTGCTGCCATAACCCTGTTTTTTTTACGTCAAAGTAATATTGCATTTTTACTATGGGCCGGTGGTTTTAGATACAATCTGAAGGCAAAGGAATACATGCAAATAACTACAAATAATACATGCATAGATATTAATCAAACAATCTTGTCTACTGCATTTCCAGCCAGGAAGACCAGATTTTTTATTTTTATATTTTAAACCTCTCACCACATAGGTTAATTTATACAAAGTGATTGTCTGATTAACAAATCTAAGCCCATACAGTAGAATAGGGGGAGTATGTGATTTCCACTTAAAAGCTATGAGTTTCTTAGCATAAAAAAGTAACAATCATAAGAGCAGTTTCGAACAGTTGGGGAGATCAGTCACCTTAGTACCCTAATAAATATCTAGAATGCTTGCATATGTTAGATAAGTGAAGGATGTAACAGCAGACCAAAAAGTATGTGAAGAGTGGCATTCCCAGACCATATGATAACATGTAGAACTGTCAGATGTGCATTTAGGGCATGAGGGCAACGGCGGATCCAGGGGGGGGGCAACGGGGCAATTGCCCCCCCCGAGGCAATCATGTCACATTGGCTTTAAAAAAAAAAAAAAAAAATTTTTTTTTTTTTTAGGGGTCCGGAGGTCCCCAGGGGCCCGGAGGCCACCAGGGCCCCAGATGGCAAACCCCTCTTTTTTCATTTATTTTTTTATAAAAAAAAATATTTTTTTAACATATTTTTTTATTAGAAGTCCGGAGGTCCCCATGGTCCCAGAGGCCGCCAGGGCCCCGTATGGCAACCCCCCCTTTTTTTTTAGGGGTCTGGAGGTCCCCAGGGGCCCAGAGATCCCCAGGGCCCCAGATGACCACCCCCCTTTTTTTATTAAATGTATATATATATATATATATATATATATATATATATATATAAATTATTATTATTATTATTATTGTTAGTATTATTATTAAAGGGCAAAGAGGTCCCCAAGGCCCCCTGGAGGACAACCCTCCTTTTTTTTATACATTTTTTATATTTTATTTATTTTTTTCTCTTTTTTTTATATATAGATATATTTTTATTAAAGGGCTCAGAGGTCCCCAGGGCCCCATGTGTCAAACCCCCTTTTTTTAATAAATGTTTTTTTTTATATTTTTTTATATATTGTTTTATTTATGTTTTATAACTTTTTTTTATCATTTTTTTTAAACTGCTTTGCGGTACCTGCAGCTGCTGCTGCCGAGTCTGTCACTCTCTCTCTCTCTCATCACCAGGGCTGGTAGGCTGCCTGTCCTGAGGCTGCTTTGAGCTGTAGCTGACTGCAGCACTCCCCTCTCTCCTGCTGACATCGGGCATCTCTGGCTGTGTGTGTGAGCTGGATCTGTGTTCGGCTGTGCTGCCTGTGCTAGACCTGCTCGTGTGATAGTAGATGGAGATGGAACACTGATTGAATCAGTGTCAGGGATTCTAAATAGACCAGTACTGTGTGCCTACACAGAGGAGACCAACACTGTATGCAGTGAAATAAAAGGTGTTTATTTACAAGGTGAACAAAACAGGTGAAGACAAACAGTGCACAAATAACAACAAAGCATATATAAGTGAAGGGGAAATGCCGTAATCATAAACCAAAAGCCAAGCCGAGGTCATATACCAGGAGATCACAGAAGAAGCTGCAGACAGGGAATGGGCAGGAAGGGAATGTCCAGGAGAGGGATCAGGTCAGGTCGGATCAGATCAGAAGTCAAGAAAGGGGACAGCAGGCTCAGGGTCAGATATCAGGCTCAGGATCAGGTTAGTAGACAGATACCAGGGCGAGGAGTGATTACACACGCCGGGTATTATAGAGGCGTGCTGATTGCATTTAGGTCACACCTGAACGCAGGAAGGGCTGTGTGCTCCATACTGCCAATAACTCCCCGCTGGTGGAGGCCAGTACTGCAGCCCAAATAACAGGCAAAATCACCAGCGGGGGGACCTTTCCTGACAATCAGTGTTTTGTCTATCACACAAGCCTGTCTAGGGGGGGACCTTGCTAGAGCACACTGGCCTACCGAACACAGACCTTCAGCTCCTGTTTGTTCCATGACACACGTCGGGAGAGGAGATGCCTGCTGTGTGTGATCGAGGCAATGCCATGGTGAGTGCCGTGCACAGTGTGGCTGCATTCATAGACAAAAGCGGGGGTGCATTGATAGACAAAAGTGGGATTGCATTGATATGCAAAAGTGGGGATTCATTGATATGCAAAAGTGGGGTTGCATTGATATACAAAAGTGGGACTGCATTGATATACAAAGGTGGGGCTGCGTTCATATGCACAGTGAGGCTGCAATGATCTCTTGTACCATGTCTTCAGTCTCTGACCATCCCTTGTACCACGTCTGCAGTCTCTGGCCATCTCTTGTACCACGTCTGCAGTCTCTGACCATCCCTTGTACCACGTCTGCAGTCTCTGACCATCTCTTGTACCACGTCTGCAGTCTCTGACCATCCCTTGTACCACGTCTGCAGTCTCTGACCATCCCTTGTACCACGTCTGCAGTCTCTGACCATCCCTTGTACCACGTCTGCAGTCTCTGACCATCCCTTGTACCACGTCTGCAGTCTCTGACCATCTCCTGTACCACGTCTGCAGTCTCTGACCATCTCTTGTACCACGTCTGCAGTCTCTGACCATCTCCTTGTACCACGTCTGCAGTCTCTGACCATCTCTTGTACCATGCCTGCAGTCTCTCACCATCTCCTGTACCACGTCTGCAGTCTCTGACCATCCCTTGTACCACGTCTGCAGTTTTCTGACCATCTCTTGTACCACGTCTGCGGTTTTCCTGACCATCTCTTGTACCACGTCTGCAGTCTCTGACCATCTCCTTGTACCAAGTCTGCAGTCTCTGACCATCTCCTTGTACCACGTCTGTAGTCTGACCATCTCCTGTACCACGTCTGCAGTCTCTGACCATCTCTTGTACCATATCTGCATTCTCTGACCACCTCTTGTACCATGTCTGCAGTCTCTGACCATCTCTTGTACCACGTCTGCAGTCCCTGACAATCGTCTACAAACCATGGGATAGATTTATGGCATTCATATTTAAATATGTCTTACTAGTAATGGCGGGGATCATTGATTTTTTAGCAGTACTGCAACATTGCAGCGGACACATCGGACACCTAATTGAGTTCTGTAAGCAACACCTTATTTTCTGGCAGTGCCCCCCCCGAGACTAGACTCTGGATCCGCCCTTGCATGAGGGGGAAGTACGTTTACCCATATTATACAGGACCTATGGAGTATAATATGTATCATGGAAAAACTTTACCTCTGGAGGAAATAACTAAAAGGGACCTGAGAAGAATTTCCTGCCAAGCATCATCTGGACAATCAGGTATACCCTGTTGCCAGTAAAATTCCTTAGAAGTCATTTTCATAAGTCGTGTCATTTTGAAATGTAGTAGAATAGAAGACTGTAGAAATTAGTTATAGTGTTTACTCTTGATGAATGCCTATGACAGGTTTCACAGCTCATAATAACCTCCTCAAGCACCAGAAAAACACTTCCAGCAGCACTCAAAGGACACTTTTCATAATATAAAACAATCCCAATACTAAAAAGCACCTGCTGAATGTGCCGGTAACTAATACTGGACCCAGCGCACAATGGAACGTAATGGTAACCAAAAAACACACCTGCGTGTGTTCCTAATTACATGCTATGTTGAGCAGTGAAAGCTGCTGTTACAGTATATACAAAATCAAATAGTTATCAAAATATGTGTCAAAAATCACAATGTAAAATTATATTGTAAAACTAGTACACATTAACAGCGCTAATTGAAGTCACAATTGACTCAGAAGAAAATATATGTTGCCATATCCTGCTATAAATGAATCTCTCGTTAACTCTGCTTAAAGTGGGAGTTCACCCTAAAATATACCCTCTCCCATGTGATCCAGCATACTGGCGTCAGCGCCAGTATGCTGTTTTTTTTTTTTTTAAATCCCCCACTTACTGTGAAATCTTTCATCTTTATTTCTTTCCCCCGCGGTGGCTGGCGCCTATACAGCTTGTCAAAGCTTACGAAAATACCCGATTTATGACTCGGGTGTTTCCGGCGCAATGCGGCGCCTGCGCACAGACCTGGGAGCTGACTGCGCAGGCGCTGTATTTCTCTGAGTCCTATTTCGGCTTTTTAGCCGTTGGACTCGGAGAAAAACAGCATACTGGCGCTGACGCCAGTATGCTGGATCGCATGGGAGAGAGAATATTTACGGTGAACCTCCTCTTTAAGACACCAGTGATTAAAAATTAGAGAAAAACATATAAAAAACATTTATAAATGATAAAAACAATCCTCAATAGGTTATCTAACGCACTACGGAGGAGGTGTATATCATTATTAAAGTCAATGATAATCCATTCACTAAATCATGGAAAAGGATCTCATCAGCTAGTGTTCATATGAAATAGATCAATGAGTTGACACATTGGGATCCCCAAAAGGGTGCTCACTCACCAGATAGCTGTCATCAATGGGCATAGAACAAGCTCCTACGTTAGTCCGTTAATCTGCTTCCCCCTGGCTGGCTCTGGTGTCTCTCAAGGTTAATTTCATATGTAGATGTAATCATGCAAGAGAAGAGGGAGACTCCACATAGTGTAAAACTATTTTATTAAGTAAAAATACACGCTCCTCTGAAGACGTGCTACCAATCACGAAACGTGTCAGGGCTTGGCCATGTGACCCAGCCGTCCAATCAGCTGTGCAGTATCCCGGGACTCACTGAGTTAGGAGGAGGAATCCCCACGATCTAACACGAGTGAGAGCTGCCCAGCTTTAGCATTGTGACAGGCACTGCTATTGCTTTTATCGATGTAAGCTTAACTTGGAAGGAGCGTGTATTTTTACTTAACCACTTCAGACCCGCGCTATTGACAAAATACGTCAACAGCGCGGACCTGAGGTGCGTGGATGTCATTTATAGTGCATGGGTGGGTGGCGCGCCGCGGGTAAACACTGTCCTGCCGCATTGCCGAAGAGCCAATGCATGTACCTGGCGGCCGCGATGTCCGTTGGGTACATGCGATCAGCAGGAACACAAGCAGATGACAGCAGGGACGTGGAACTCTGTGTGTAAACACAGAGCTCCACGTGCTGTCAGAGGAGAGGAGACCGATCTGTGTCCCTTGTACATAGGGACACAGCATCGGTTACCTCCCCCAGTCACCCCCCTCCCCCCACACAGTTAGAACACACCCAGGATACACATTTAACCCCTTCCTCACCCCCTAGTGTTAACCCCTTCCCTGCCAGTCACATTTATACAGTAATTAGTGCATTTTTATAGCACTGATCGGTGAATAAATGTAAATGGTCCCAAATTTGTGTCAAAAGTGTCCGATATGTCCGCCGCAATATCGCAGTCCCAATAAAAATCGCATATCACCGCCATTACTAGTAAAAAAAATAATAATAAAAATCATAATTCTGTTCCCCATTTTGTAGGCGCTATAACTTTTGCACAAACCAGTCGCTTATTTGCGATTTTATAACTTTTTATTATATGTAGAGTATGTACTGTCCTTTGTGCTGATTTTATTTAATTTGGCTAAACATAGGTTTAAAAGCATATCTAAAGCCAAAACTTTAGTAGGTAAAACCTCCTACTCGGGGCATGACCGGATGTAGGAGCGTGCGTGCGTGCTGAGTGTGCGAGTGATCATGTCCTCTCGCTAGGCTCTCCTCCTCCCCCCTGATGGACTGCCCGATGGACTACAGGATCGAGTGCCTCCTTGTTTTGGCCACCCAGCGCTACCACTGCCTTTCTGCCATAGCAGTAGTCGGCACATAACACGGGTATAACCCCCTCGCTGGAACTAGAGCTTCGGGGGAGCGGACCTGCCCCCTCTCCTTCCCTTCCCTTCCTTACCGGCTGCAGCGGGACCTCGAGGATCTGTGCGCGCTCTGGGCACGCTTGTGCTCCGGTTTGGACGCCTGGATACTTGGGGAGGTCGTGTCACAAGAACGGGGGGTCGCGCTTGGTGCTTGGGCTGCTTGGGCTGCTGTCGGGCGCCGGGAGTCGGGGATCCCCAGCCCATGGTTCCGAGACTGGGACACAGCGCCACCTCGCGGCGTCAAACGGAAGCCCTAGGATAGCGAGGCACAACGAGGCATCGAGAGAATGAGGCTGAGTGACGGGAGCAGAGAGCTGTCCTCCATCCAACAAGCCCGCAGCTGGAGCAGGTTGTATTCTATAAATAAATGGTATATACTACCCACAGCACAGCCAGGGCTTACAACAAATACAGCATATAGCATACAGCCTATACAGAGGCCTTTATTTTTGGACACTTTGACTGCCTGACCACACCTCAATATCACTGAATATCACTGACTCATCAGTGCTGCCAGCGCCACGCTGCACCTCAAATTTCTATAGAAAGAGGACGCATACCTGTCTAATTTTATTTTTTATTTTTATTTTTTTACTGCATCTAAGTGAATAATTTAGGGGGGGAGGCGTGTGGAGCTGAGTACAGTTCACAAAGAAGGTCCCTTATAAGCTATACAGCTTCCATCTCCCCTATAATAGCCATCCATTGTTTTCTACTGCCTCCTGGATTATTGTTGCAGAGGAGAGACACCACCGCATTGGATACGCCAGCTCACTTGCCAGTTTGGTCTAGGACAATCTTTACCGTGATCCAAGGCTTGAGTGTCTTCACGAGAGTTTTATCTGAAGCAGCTACTTAAGCTACTTAAGCCCTAAATACCTATACCAAAACCAAGGTTCAAAGGCCTATCCCGTCTCACTTCTCCATTTTACCTCCATTAAGGGATGTCTAACACCAGGTCCACCAAGAGCAACCAGGCCGCTGCTGCTAAATTAGAACGCTTCGCTCACACCTGTGAGGGCTTACCTAGAGTGGAATCCATTTGCAGACTTGTGAGCTACCTTTGCGACCTGATGCGATCCGCCCCCTGAGATTGGGACAGAGGGACGGACGCACCGGGAGGCACCGGTACCAGCGGGAAGACGATGGTCACGTGCGTGGAGCAGGTACAGGCGGATCACCGACTGGAAGGCTGCAGCAGATGAACAGAAGACCGTCCAGGCACAAGAGTACTTCACTGGTCAGGGCAGGGCTGAAAACAGGTCCAGGAGACAAGCTGTGGTCCGGGGCTGGAGAAGACAGGGAAAGTCCAACAATACAGGCCGGGGTCAAAGGGCAGGTGAAGATCGGGTAACCAAAGTCCAAGCCGGGGTCAGGGGTTCAGGCAAGCAGAAGTCCAGAAACGAGCCAAGGGTCAAAAGCCGGGGATCAGTCTTGCAGCAGAAGATCAACATATAGGAACTGTTGGCACAGACAGAATGATCTGATCAGAATGAACCGACACCTCCCTCATAGTGAGGCAGGGCTTTATATGCAAGTTGATTAGGCAACCTGCCTCAGCTGGACAAGTGCAGATAGTAGGGAGATCAAGCAGTCAGCACCAGGCTTCAATGGACAGCTAAACTGGAAGGTGGCTCAGAGATAAGGAGTTGGAATAACAACAGAGCGGTCCTGGGTTCAATTCCCCGGTACTGACCCTGACAACACCCCTGTTATATCGCCAGCTAAAGGTCATCTACCTCCAGCAGTATCACAAACCAAAGCACTGACGGGGTCATCCCTGGAGAGAAGGAGCTGCGGACAAGCAACCACAAAGGCACCTACTACGGCCAACGCGGCAAACTCCAAAACCGTGAGTACCAAAGGGCTGGGCCCAGAATCTGTTGGTATTGTAAATATGCCTGTAACTCCCAGAATGACCAGTGGCCCTGAGCCCTTAGCAGTAGATTCAACCCCAGAAGGTGAACCTACCCTCAGGGAGGTACTCAGCGCAGTCAATGCATGCAGAGACTATATGGCCAGCTTCGATATCCAGCTAACAGGGCTCAAAGAAGAACTGCTATCCATGAGGCAGGAACTGCATAGAACGGTGGCTAGAACCAATGCACTAGAAGACAGGTTAAGTGCACTGGAAGATACCCTTTTTCCACTACAAGGGGAATTAACAGGGCTACAAGAGTTAACAGCCCTCCAAATATGTTAAACTAGATGCTTTGGAAAACAGATTGCGCAGGAACAATGTGAGAGTGGTAGGTCTACCCGAAGGATGTGAAGGTACAGATCCTATATCCTTTATGGAACACTGGTGCAGGGAGACTTTTGGCTCTGATAGTTTCTCGACATTCTTCGCTATAGAAAGAGCCCACCGGGTCCCCTTCAAAGTATTCCAACAGGGTAAACACCCTAGACCGATTCTTCTTAAAGTTCTCAATTATACAGATAAGGTAACATTGCTTCCAAAAGCCAGGGAGCTGGGAGTGATCTCTTATAAAGGAACAAGAATATCAATATATCCAGACTTTTCACCTGACCTACAGAAACGCAGAGCCGAGTTTATGCCCGCTAAGAAGTCCCTACAAAAATACAAAATTCCTTACGCTCTTTTGTACCCGGCCCGCCTCAGAGTGGTAGCCTTGGACAGGACTCTTTTCTTTAATGATCCCACTGAAGTAGACAATTGGTTGGAGCAGAACAAAGCCGCCCTAGAGATCAACAGGGATGGGAGAGGGTAATAGGCCCCCTCCGAGGACCAATAAACAGCATATGCTGTCCATCTGCTGCTGTTGGACATGGGGGGGGGGGAGGCATTATAGAAATAGTATCAAGTCAGCAAAACCTTATTAGGATGGGGGGTGCTTCTTATTTTTTTTTTCTTCTTGTCACTCTTTTTGCCTCACATTATAGGATCAATAGCAAGCTCTTGGGTTTGCAGTCAAGGTGTTCTCCCCTGCCCCCCTCCCAGTATAATTATGGGGAGGGGGAGTAGGGGAGAGAAGGTAAAGAGTTACAGTGGTTGACAGCGATATTGTGTCAATCTCGCTCCCTTTCTCGGCGAGATTGAGCACTTGCGAGCCCCATCGCGGGAGCCAGCGCCGAGCTGGCTTGCCGCGATGGAGACAAAGCCGTCATAGAAGCGACGGGGATCCGACGCGGATTCCTGCCAATTCTACACGTGGGCGGAGTTTGTTATGAATCCTGAGAAGGAAGTCCCCGCCGGATTTTAAATAAAAATCCGGCATGGGTTCCCCCCTCAGGAGCATAACGGGCCCTTAGGTCTGGTATGGGTTGTAAGGAGACCCCCCTACGCCGAAAAAACGGCGTGGGGGTCCCCCCACAATCCATACCAGACCCGTATCCAAAGCACGCCGGCCGGCCGGTCAGGAGGGGAGTGGGGGGCGAGCGTGCGCCCCCCCCCCTCCTGAGCCGTACCGGGCAGCATGCCCTCAACATGGGGGGGTCAGGTGCTCTGGGGCAGGGGGCGCACTGCGGCCCCCCACCCCAGAGCACCCTGTCCCCATGTTGATGAGGACAGGGCCCCTTCCCGACAACCCTGGCCATTGGTTGTCGGGGTATGCGGGCGGGAGGCTTATCGGAATCTGGAAGCCCCCTTTAATAAGGGGGCCCCCAGATACCGGCCCCCCACCCTAAGTGAATGAGTATGGGGTACATTGTACCCCTACCCATTCACCTGCAAGAAAAGTGTAAACACAAATAAACCACACAGTGTATTGAAATATTTTATTAGTTGGCCGCCGGGGGGGGGGTGTGTATGATCGCTTTTATAAAAGCGCCCCCCTCCGGCGGGCTTCTGCGGGGGGGTGGGTGCCGCTGTTCTTCACCGCCGTCTGGTTCCCTTCCGCCGCCCGGGGGGGCGCTTTGATAAAAGCGCCCACCACCCGGCGGGCTTCCTTCGACATCTTCGGCGGCGGGGGGGTCTTCTCCCACTCTCCGGGGGTCTTCTCCGGCTCTCCGGGGGTCTTCTCCGCTCTCCGGGGGTCTTCTTCTTCTTCAGGACTCGCCGCCGCTATCTTCGTGTTAGCTCAATTACTGGCGGCGGCGAGTCCCCTCTTCTGTGATGTCTTCTTCTTCTTCTCTTCTCCAGATGTTGACGCGACGCTTCCTTCCGCTGTTATGGCTGGCGCGTGGCTCGCAGCGAGTTATATAGGCCTGTCTTGTGACGTCGCAGTCCCATCATGCTCCGGTAGGTACCACGTGGTAAAAGCGATCATACCCACCCCCCCCCCCCGGCGGCCAACTAATAAAATATTTCAATACACTGTGTGGTTTATTTGTGTTTACACTTTTCTTGCAGGTGAATGGGTAGGGGTACAATGTACCCCATACTCATTCACTTAGGGTGGGGGGCCGGTATCTGGGGGCCCCCTTATTAAAGGGGGCTTCCAGATTCCGATAAGCCTCCCACCCGCATACCCCGACAACCAACGGCCAGGGTTGTCGGGAAGGGGCCCTGTCCTCATCAACATGGGGACAGGGTGCTCTGGGGTGGGGGGCCGCAGTGCGCCCCCTGCCCCAGAGCACCTGACCCCCCCATGTTGAGGGCATGCTGCCCGGTACGGCTCAGGAGGGGGGGGGCGCACGCTCGCCCCCCACTCCCCTCCTGACCGGCCGGCCGGCGTGCTTTGGATACGGGTCTGGTATGGATTGTGGGGGGACCCCCACGCCGTTTTTTCGGCGTAGGGGGGTCTCCTTACAACCCATACCAGACCTAAGGGCCCGTTATGCTCCTGAGGGGGGAACCCATGCCGGATTTTTATTTAAAATCCGGCGGGGACTTCCTTCTCAGGATTCATAACAAACTCCGCCCACGTGTAGAATTGGCGGGAATCCGCGTCGGATCCCCGTCACTTCTATGACGCACTCGCTGGAATGTGCTTTTACTATTCCAGCGAGTGCGAGATGTCGGCAGCCTGTCGCCGAGAATCAGCGCGATGCTGTCGTGCTATAAACACATTCTCGGCGGCAGGCACTGTACCTTGTAGTTTAATTCAACGTCACTTATAATTTTATTATGTAATGTTGTTTTTGCACTTGTATTTTTGTGAGCTATTTATGCTATTTCTGTAAAAACACGCACATTTTTTGAAGGGGTAACTTAGGAGTGGTGACGTGCCTCTATTTAGGGCCAGATTCAGGAACAGTTAGGCTGGCGGATCCAGTGATCCGCCAGCCTAACTGTGACTTTGAGCCGGCGTTTCTGTTTTCTGTAACCAGAAAACAAGAAACGCCGGGTTGAAGCTCCGATGCGAGCAGCGTAACTGAGTTTCGCCATCGCATCGTTACTTCAACTTAAAAATGGCGCCGGGGGCGTTCCCGCCGATTTACGCTCAAAAAATATGTTAATGAGCGGAAATCGGCAATTCACGATCGAATTCCGGCGCGACGCTATGACGGTACGACGTTTCCGGACGGGATACGCGGCGCATAGATATACCTACATGGGGTTGGAGCTATTGAGGACCTATGAGGGTGCGATGAGAGAGGGAATGCTCCCCCCCTCAATGAATGAAGCTACTATTATCGTTATTCAAAAGGAGGGGAAGGACCATCTGGACCCCTCATGGTATCGCCCAATCTCCCTATTATCATCAGATATAAAAATTCTAGCTAAAATTCTCGCAGCTAGGCTAAATAGATGCATTACTAAACTCATTCATCCAGACCAGTCTGGCTTCATACCAGGCAGGGCAACTAGTATTAATATTAGGAGAACCTTCTTAAATATACTCACCCCGACAGATACCATAGGGACTAGAGCCATATTGTCGCTCGATGCTGCCAAAGCTTTTGATAGCCTCGAGTGGGCATATCTTTGGAAGGTACTCAATAGCTTTGGGTTTGGCCCGCTCTATGTTAACTGGGTCAAGTTGTTATATTGTGGACCAAGAGCTAAGGTCAGAATCAACGGCGAGCTATCTGAGACCTTCCAACTGGAACGGGGGACGAGACAGGGGTGCCCGCTGTCCCCCCTTCTGTTCGCCCTCGCAATGGAACCATTGGCAGCTATGGCCAGGGCGAGGTCGGACATAATGGGGTTCAGAAGACACCAGGGTGAAGACAAAATTGCACTTTTTGCAGATGATGTCTTATTTTTTCTTGGGGATGTCGAAGGCTCCATAGATAAAGTAATGCAACTAATGGAGGAGTTTGGACAGTTCTCAGGTCTCACAATCAATTGGTCGAAGTCAGCCCTGCTACCGGTTGACCCAGTAGACCCCCACTCGCTGTCAAGCCTCTCCCAAATATCCATTAGCCCTAAGATCAAGTATCTAGGGATTTGGATATCAAAAGATGTCACCCACTTCCTCACTTTAAATCTAGACCCCTTATTATTAAAGTGGAAAAACAAATGCGATATATGGAAAAGACTGCCCTTATCCGTTGGAGGACGCTGTAACTTAATCAAAATAATTTGGCAGCCACAACTATTATACCTGTTACATAACTCGCCAATATGGATAGGACACAAGTGGTTTAAAAAGATAAACTCCCTATTTAGAGATTTGATTTGGAAGGGAGGGCAACCTAGGATAAGCCTACAAACTCTACAACTGCCGGTCAAGGAGGGGGGAATGGCGGTTCCCCATCCAAAATTATACTTTCTGGCAGCACAACTGCAACATCTGGCCGGATGCGGAACCGTAGAAAGAAGTGTAAGCAATAATCGACTCCTATTGATAGAAAACCCACATCATTTATTAATTGAAGCCCTAGAAGCAGATCATTTTCACTATAATCACGCAACCACAAAATTAATTATTAAAATATGGCATACAACCAAAACAATCCTGGGGTGTGCGGGCCCGTCAGAATTTTCTCCTCTCTGGAATAACAACAATTTTCAGAAGATGTTAAGCATAGAAGTCTTGAGGGACTGGGCGAACAAAGGAATATGCCGCTTAAAGCACATATATAAGGGAAATGCTATGAAGTCATTTCAAGACTTAGTAAGGGAATTCAAAATCCCAAATAAATCTTTCTTTAAATATCTTCAGGTTCGCCACGCTATACAAGTACAATTTGCCGCTAAAATAGTCGAGTGGACACAGATGCCTGCCCTCTCTTCTGTTATTGAGGCAACACAAGCCAAGGGCTTAATCTCCGCAACTTACGGCAGTCTGGGAGCGAGGGCATTAAGTAGAGAAGGCCTGCGGAAGTGTAAAGTGGCCTGGGAGAATGACCTGGGTACAATCTCCCCGGAACAGTGGGATAGAATTCTCCGTCAAGGAGTCTGGGCGTCTATTGCCCCGGCCCAAAGACTCTCCCACTTATTCTTATTATATAGGGTCTATTACACCCCCCATAAAATGTTTAAGTTGGGTTGGAGACTCAACAACGAGTGTCCAAGATGTAACAACAAAGGAGACCTTCTTCATATGGTCTGGAAGTGCCCAAAATTATATAGCTATTGGGAGGGCATTATAACACGGATAAATGAGAAATTTAGTTCGGCCCTTGCTCCAGCAGCCAGGATTTGCCTTTTGGGTTGTATGGACGATACCAAAGTACCGCAAGGTACCCTTGAACCTATATTGAGATGCCTATTCCAGGCTCGCAAAGTAATTGCTCAAAAATGGCAAGCTCAGGTGCCTCCATCTATAGAGAACTGGTTAGCAGCGATGAAACAAACAATCTCAAATGAAAAGGTATATTACAGCACTCAGGGGAATTATGATAAGTTCCTAAAAATATGGAGAATATGGCAGTCAACAGACGAGGAAACAGGATAGGTACCCCCGACATCAGAGCTAACGCACATGGGGGCTGGCCTATGAGCAGGCCCCCAAGCACTTGCTCCCATTTGCGCCAAACATTAAACAACAAGAAGGGTGGCAACCAACTACAAACTAACCTACCCATTACCAGGTCTGTATGCTCACAAGGGTGGGGTAGGGTAAAGTGGGGGGGGAAAGGAGAGGGGAGGTGGGGACAAGGGGGGGGGGTCCATAATAAATCCAACAATTACTCAACAGTGTACAAGGTTTTAAATATACAGGTGCATAGCCACCAGCCAGGTTAATATTTAAGTACGTAACTTGTCAACCAAACCGTTTGTACTCTTGACTTTTGGTTATATGCACGTGTAAAGCAGTGTTAAATTAATAAAAAATAAATGATTATAAAAAAAAAAACCTCAACTAGCTTTAATTTTTGCCATCTGTCATGTTGAAAACATTTCACTTCATTTCATGCCCCACAGACACAACAAAAACTGAGAATAAGGCCGTGTACACACGGCAGAGAACCTCGACGGGCAGAACACATCGTTCCGCCCGTCGAGGTTCTCTGCCGGCCGTCGAAATCGGCGACCCGTCCGTCGGGAATGGCAACCAGCCATTCATCCAGGCGGGCCGTCGAGCAAATAGAGAGCGTGCTCTCTATTTCTGCTCGACGGGATTCCCGACGGGATGCTCGCCGAGAGCGTACACACGGCCGAGGTCCTCGCTGGAATGCAGCTTCCAGCGAGGTTCTCGCTGGTTTCCAGCGAGAACCTCGGATGTGTGTACGCCGCCTGAGTCTCTTCAAAGTAAAAAAAACCCTCTAAAGGCTCCATTCACTTCTGGGTGTTCCGGAATTGTGGGCAGAATCAGCCAATTCTGCCCATGATTCCAGAATCCCAGCAAAACGTGGGACACGTTTGCAATGCCATTACTTCTAAATGGCACCCCAATCGCTGTGTGAATTTGTCACAGTTGACACGCTGCAATTGTGGCAAACAACAGCGCGCGACGTTGTCATCCTTAACAAGCCCCTGCTCCTTTTTAAACGACAAGCTTTGTGAATTGCGATTTTGCTGCAATTGCAGTGTGATTTATCACGAGACAACCAAAGTAAAATCGCACCACGTTTGAGATCCCAATAAGAAAAAATAGCATTGCAAACACTGTAGTAAAGTAGTAGTTGGGTCATAATTAATTATTATTATTCAAGTTATTCCTGCAGCAATTCAGTTCATCCAGAGAGATGCATTTATTGAGTCCCATTAAGAAAAAAAAGCATTGCAAACACGTCCCGCATTTTACCACGATTCTAGAATCTGGATTATGAAATGCCCAGGTGTGAATGGAGCCTTAGACAATTGTCACCACAACATGCCTCTCCATTGAAAGATTTCCCTTCTATTATATTTAACAGAATAGAGCTGAATGGTCAGGCAGAGAGTACAGTGAGGCCTCGTACACACAACCGAGAAACTCGTCGTAAAAGACACATCGTTTTCCTCGAAGAGTTCCTTGTCAGGCTTGTCGAGAATCTTGTCACGCTTTCTTTGCATACACACTGTCAAGACAAAATCTCGTCGTTCTCAAACGCTGTGACATACAACGGCACTATAAAGGGGAAGTTCGATTCCACTGGCGCCACCCTTGGGGCTGCTTTTGCTAATCTCATGTTACTGCGTGTTAAGTAAAAGTTTGGTAAGAGACGATTCACGCTTTTCAGTCTGTTACAGCATGACGAATGTGCTTTCTCTATTACGAACGCTACTTTTACCGAAGGTGCGCTCCCGTCTCATACTTTATTCTGAGCATGCACAGGTTTCTAAGCATACACGCAAACGTGTTTTTCATTGTAAACCAGCCCGACGAGAAGCACGACGAGGAAATTGAGACTCCCGATGAGAAAAAGGAGAACTAGTTCTCTTTTTTTCTCGTCGAGAACCACGACAGTTTTCTCGACGAAAAACATACACACAACCGTTTTCCTTGGCAAAAAAGCTCTGTCACCAAGTTTCTTGATGGATTTTGTCGTGGAAAACGGTTGTGTGTACGAGGCCTCACTTGCAGTTTACTGAAAAGGTACAAAATTAGAAGCATTAATGCAAACAATGCAGAATAATAAAAGGTCCAGAGAACTGAGGACACAAGGAATGGTGCTCCATTGAAACTGTATGATAGCAATTGGGGGGGCTGAGTATCTGGTTCTTTCAGAGAAGCTACGTGTAATTAGTCCTATGTCTTGCACATCCATTCTGACAATGAAGGGCCACTCTCCTGGCTGCAGATCACTTGCCCAGCTACCTCTATCTCATCAGGTGTGACCTCTCTGAGCTGCTGAGGAAGGGGAACTGAGGAATTTATACTCCCTATGCATGTCCAGGAATCCAGGGAGTTGTGGGAATTAAAGTTAAATAGGCCTGTAACTACATGTGAGCATGGTAAAGAAATGAGCACTCTACACTTGACAACTCAAAATGTTGTTAGTGTGTAGTGTTGCTCACGAATATTCGCATTGCGAATATTCATTACGAATATTGCATATTCGAGTATTCGCGAATAACTCGAATATCGCGGTGAATATTCGCTATTGCGAATATTCATATTTTTTCAAATTTATTTTTAAAACAGATCACATCCTCCATCGACGTCTAAAAGCATTGCTGGTATGATTAGAGACCCTGGGCTGAGTAGCTGAGGCGATCCTTTTATGTTGCCGAATATTCGCAATGCGAATATTCGTATTACGAATATTCGCGAATACTTTCTCTGCCCTTCTTTTGCATCAGAGCCAATCAGAATTCTCCTACCACAGTTGTCAGAGGTTAGCAACCTCCATAGCAACCAATAGGAACCTGCCTGCACGACCATTATATAAGATCACTCCCAGCAGTATTTCAGTGCAGATTCACAAGGTGGCTAGAGAGAGTGGAGTGTTTCTGTGCGTTTTTCCTGTGTATTGCGATCTTAGAGCTTAGCATTGTGCTTCCTATAGGAAATGATCTCCGTTTTCGCGTGTTGTTCGCGCGCATGCGCATGCGCAGACGAGAATTTCGCAATCAATTTCGCATTCGCATTAGCGATTTTTTTTATAAAATATCACGAATATTCGATATTAACGAATATTTCACGAATATTCTTCTATATATTCGTGAAATATCGCGAAATCGAATATGGCGTATTCCGCTCAACACTATTAGTGTGTAAAACAGAACACAGGTTGAGAACAAAGCAATTAGGACCATCAGCACAAGGGTTCCCTATTAACAGGTTCAATACACAGGGCATTTATTACTGACATAGTCAAGGGATATTGCCACAGGGTCACAGTGGCAGATGTCTAGGTAGAGCAGGGACCAATTCAACATGGTCAAAAGTGATATGGCATGACAAGGGATAAGTCACAGCAGGAGAAAACCTGGTACAGCAAATGACAATTTTGCAGGATCACATGGAGGGGATAATGCATAGCAAGAAATAATAAACCCTTACTTATAGTGGGAGAAATCTGGATATAGCATGGAACAATTAAGCAGGATCATGGGGAAGCAATGACGGAGGTAGCAATCTAGGTTCAGCAAAGGTCAATTTAGTAAGGATGTATACAAATTAATTGAGAGAGGAGACACTAACTAGAGAGAAAACCTGGAGAGCACCTACCACATCCCAACAAGGAAATTGTATCTGAGGAGTGCCCCAGGGATTTTGTGGGTAGGTAATCAAATAGGATTTTTTATATTAAAATAGTAACAAATGTTATTGATATACAAAAATACAAATAAATATTTAAAAGATCAAGAGGAACAAGAAACCAATTTATTATAGCTGCTACTGATTGCTAACACAAACCAACTCTCTTATTTGATTTAATCTTTAAGTGGTTTGTGTTAACAATCAGTAGCAGAATTTGTTACTATTTTTTATATAAACGATCCTGTTTGATTACTGTACCTACCCGCAAAATCCCTGGGGCATTCCTCATATACAATTTAGTAAGGATGAGTCTCTAGTTCACAGGAGCAATGAATTTGCTACAATTCTGTTGGTTCAAAAATCCTGGAGAATTTATGTGTAAATTTGCCAGACCTAATTTTTTTTTAACCAGAATGCAGTGAACATAGCCTTTGAACCATGGCCAGCTGGATAGAAGAGCCAATAATGATGCTTTTGGATAAGCAAAGCCTCCCCACTAAAATACGGTGGCTCAGAAAAGCTAAGTGTCAGAGTATTATAAAGCTACTGAAGGAAGAGGATAGGGAAAGCTGACAAACTACATGGGGAGAGATTAGGGTCAGTTTGTTGCCTTGTTTGTTGTTTTCCTAATTCTTATTATTGGGGCTTTTTTGTCTTTCATTTTAGGCAAATTATGGAATATATCCCAGGAGTCTTCAGGAGGTTCTCAGTTGAGCACACCCTCTTGCCTGCATGCCTAAGCTAAGGGCAGATTGATTTCAGGAATTAAATTCTACATGAATCATATGCCCTTACTCAAGATGTCCATGGCCCGAAATGCTGGGGGGTCACCTTCAAAGTGATTTCTCAGCAAAATAAAGCATAACGACATGTATGGATAGGTGAATTTTCTTTGAATAAAAAAAATAAGTTTTTTTGTTTGTGATGCTCAGATGCAGTGTTGTTCTGCTTTAAAGCACATATCCAAGCCTGTGATATAAAATTGTTTAATTGTTGTGGGTACATGTTTCCCATGGCAGCGTTTTTTTTCCTAATAGATTGCCTATTCACTGATTTTTTTTAATTTGTTCAACTTTTGCATGGATCAGAACTCCAGGTGAATGTATCAGTGTAGTTTTGACCACATAGACAGTGGATCAAGGACAGAAATAGGGCCACTGTGGTAGCAATCTAGGTTACAGAAAAGGGATACATGACCATAATGGGGTATAAGAAATGATGCAGCAGAATCACAGGCAGCAATATGGTACAACATGGGTTTAAAGGGTCACTAAAGGAAAAAAAATTGGGCTGAAATGACTGTTTACAGGGTATAGAGACATAAAAGTTAACTGATTCCTTTTAAAAATGATTAAAAACAGATACAAATCAATCATATAATCAACCTACAGTTCTAGTTTCGTTTTTGCTGTTATTTCCTGTCTCTCTGATGTACAGAGCCAGAGAGCCAATAGAGGGCAGTGATGGTTTGTCTAAAACCCCTCAGCACCAACCCAGTTTCAGTTTACATACAGTAATCACACCTCCTTGATTAGTGACCACAGTGAGAAAGCTCCCAGCACTGTGGTTATAAGGAAACAGACAACCAGGAAGTGTGGAGATCAGAGCAGAATTACAGCAACATCAAAGCAAAAACAAACAATGAGGACATGAAAACAGCACTGCAGTAAGGTAAAGGAAGCTATTTAGCTAAAAAATTCCTTTAGTGACCCTTTAAATACCCATTCTTGAAGCTCCTGACAGTTCCAATCAACTGGCTTTATCGGTGGGCAGTAAACAGTTCAGAGTGGTTCCAATATGGGTTGAGGGAGGGGATTCTGTGTTGCCTGGTCACCGACTCTGGTCCATACAGCCAGCAGCACAACAGGGCACATTGAAAAGAAGACAGAAAATGCTAGTCCCTGTCTCGCCCTTTTCCGCAGCATGGGGGCAGACTGTTTGGCACCCTGCGTGTAGGTGTTGTGGTGGGAAATACGTGTAGATGTTGAAGGAATAAGATAGTGCTTGCTGACCATGTAAGTGGTGTGAAGAGGTGAGGTGCATGCAGATAGTGAGAGGGAGGGGGGGGGGGGTAAAGGACACTTACCCACAGGGGTGCAGGGCAACAGAATACTGTGACACCCTCACTTTCCGTCCCAGTGTCAATATTGATTAAGATACACGTAGAAGGTTGATCTCTTTAGTGGGGACATAGACTGCAATTCAAATTTTACCAGGTTGTTAACTCTTCCCTACACTTTAAGGCCCCGTACACACGGCAGAGAACCTCGACGGGCGGAACACATCGTTCCGCCCGTCGAGGTTCTCTGCCGGCCGTCAGAATCGGCGACCCGCCTGTCGGGAAAGGCAACCAGCCATTCATCCCGACGGGCCATCGAGCAAATAGAGAACCTGTTCTCTATTTGCTCGACGGGTTTCCCGACGGGCGAGGCTCGCCGAGAGCGTACACACGGCCGAGGTTCTCGGCAGAATGCGGCTCCCAGCGAGGTTCTCGCTGGTTTCTGCCGAGAACCTCGGTCGTGTGTACGGGGCTTCAGACATTGGATTAAGATATCTATGTCCATTTGTATGTTTCAGAGAAATCCAAAGAGTTTTACATTGGGTAAAATAATTATTTGATCCCCTGCAAATTTTGTAAGTTTGCCCACTTACAAAGAAATGCAATGCCTATAATTGTTATCATAGGTGTATCATAGGTGTATTTTAAGTGATAGAGACAGAGGGCCAGATTCACAGAGCCATTACGCCGGCGTTACAGGAGATGCGCGGCGTAAGTCTAAATTTGCACATGCGTTTCGATGCGCTGCATCCCCAAAACGAGATACGCAAGAAATCTACTTTTTTTGGACTGGCGTAATTTCGATAGACTGGCGTATCCGTCCACGCAAAACTGCGCTAGACACACCATTGATTTGCTATTCAAATATGCCAATGAGGGAGTTACGGGGATCCACAAAAGTAAGTTGGTGCAGCGCAGGCTACGCACTGTGCGCAACAGCTGCACGGCCTGTCTAAAATTAGACCATATAAAAGGTGGAATAAAATTAGACAATCCGTCTACAGTACATGTCAGCTAAAGCAACACTGTTAGTGAGGAGCTAAGCAGTCACACTTGCTGCACAATAAACTGTATGCCAACATGCCAGTGGCATCCATGCTCATAGCTATACTACTGACTTTAGATGAGCAAAGAAGGAGGAGGGCACGGAGGAGGGCACGGAGGAGGGCATGAGAGAGGATTTGTTTTCCAAAAACGTTTTCTTTGCTTTTATAAAAAAATTTACAAAAAATATACATACATATATACATCAATACATAACATACATATAAATTACAAACACGGTCTCACTATCTTTCAATAGCCCTTTAAAACCTTGATGGATATAATAATCTAATCTGATACAAGCCCCTCACTCTTCACTCTTCACTTGATATATCACACACGCATAGACATCTTTGGCATGAGTGATTCTGAGGTGTCTCGCATCTTCAGATTCACCCCTCATGCCATCCTGGAATTAACCACAATCCTGCAGGAGGACATCACCAGCCCAACACATGACACCACCCATGACACCCATGAGAGCTACATATACAATCCTAGCCCCATCCCCACAGATTTCGAATGGATATGTATGGGGACAGCTGGCTGGTTGGTGAGTGACATGGGTGGCAGGCATGACTGTCCCCCCCCATGATGCACACATCACAAGGGGCACATGCACTACTAACATCCTCCTGTCTTATCCCTTCAGGGTGACTCTGCATATGCACTGGGACCCCATCTCATGACTATACGGAACCCCCCATGGTACCCTGTTGTATTCCCCAAACTTTGTATGCCAGATCATCGGTGCATGTTGCATGCTGCACAACTTCGCAGTGAGAAAGGGCCTGGAGATTGACATAAGTGATGACCTGACCCCTGAACCAGACAATCCCCCCCTAACCGAGGCTACCCCGTCTTCTGAGGGAAGAGCAGCCAGGAGCCAGCTCACATTAGGCATCTTTGCACGTTAAACACACACATTAATCATGGCACAATGAGAATGCATGCATGCACACCACTGTGGTCCCTAGCACAGACACATCACATCCTCATCACATTGGATTGGCACAAGCCCACCATGCAGGACTTGTGAGCAGCAACACCATGCCACGGCTCCAATTATGTCACTGTACATTCATACACCATTCACACGGACCTGGGGATCACTTCTTCACCACAAATGAGGGTGACACCCCTTTTCCGGCAGGAATGTCACCCCCACATTCCCAAATCATACACAAACAGAACCAAAAAATAAATAAATAATTGACCAGCAAAAATAAAAAATGCCCAGCAAAAATCAAATTTAAACAAAATAACAACAAAGAAAACACATAAAAGACAAAAATCACTCTGCAAAACAGTCCCCAAATATCTCAAAGACACGTCACAAACAAACAAACAAACGCTAATAAACAACAGAACAAAAGCACCTTGCTGTATAGGAAGGGATACAAAGGGATGTACTTTTGCAAAGGAAGGACGTTTGTCTATTTAAGCACTCTGCGTAGCTCACTAAGTTGCCCGGGTCCACTTCCAATTTCACTGATTGCGCCGTTCCCGAGTTGTGAGCATGCGCACAGAGGTGCTGACCATGGTCTGCTTCATGTGCGCATTCGCGATCAGGCCGACCCTTCATTTGCATGGGGTCACGGCTCATTTCAATGTAACACGCCCACGTCCTTCCCAATTTGAATTACTCCGCCTTACGCCTCGGAATTTACGTAACACCGGCGCAAATTTCTGCGCAAATACTACGAGGATACGGTGATTGGGCCTCTACATTGCGCCGATCTAACGTAAAGGAGGTGCGCTACGCCGGTAAAAATATGCGCCAATGTACGTGAATCTGGCCCAGAATATCAATGCAAAATCCAGAAAAAAAAACATGATACAAATGTTATAAATTTAGTTGCAGTTCAGTAAGTAAAATAAGTATTTGATCCCCTACCAATCAACAATAATTCTGTAATAAGACTGACTTACAGTATGTGCTCATGTGGTACACAGATTAGTCCTGTCAATTTAGGAAGGTGCTCCTATCGACAACTTGTTATGTGTATAAAGACACCTGTCCACAGAATCTTTTTCTTCCAATCAAACCTCACCATCATGGGCAAGACCAAAGAGCTGTCAAAGGACATCAGTGATAAGATGGTAGACTTGCACAAGGTTGGAATGGTCTACAAGACTATCAGCAAGAAGCTTAGTGAGAAGGAGACAACTGTTGGAGTGATTATTTTCAAATGGAAGAAATACAAAATAACCATCATTCACCCTCGGTCTGGAGCGCCATGCAAGATTTTGCCTCATTGGGTGAGGAAGTTAATGAGAAAAGTGAGGGATCAGCTCAGAACTACACAGGAGCAGCTTGTGAATGATCTCAAGGCAGTTGGGACCACAGTCACCAAACAAACCATTGGTAACACAATACACTGCCATGGACTGAAATCCTTATAACTTGGCTCGCCGTGTTAAGAGGAAGAAAAATGCTTACCATGACCCTAAGAATAACATCCCTACATTCAAGCGCGGAGGTGGCAACCTTATGCATTGGGGCTCTTTCTCTGTTAAAGGTACAGGCTGACCTTGCCACATTGAGGGGTCAATGGATGGGGCCATGTATTATAAAATATTGGATGAGAACCTTCTTCGCTCAGCCAGAACACTGAAGGGTCATAGATGGGTCTTTCAGTATGACAATGACCCAAAACATACTGCCAAGGCAACAAAGGAGTGTCTACAATAGAAGCACATTATGTCATGGAGTGGCCTAGCTAGTCTACAAACCTTATTCCTATAGAAAATGTATGGAGGGAGCTGAAACCTTGACTTGCCAAACAGCAACCAAGAAACCTTTAGAGAAGTATTTAGAGAAGATCTGTAAAGAAGAGTGGACCAAAATCCATCCTTAGATGTGTGCAAACATGATAACCAGCTACAAGAAATGTCTGACCTCTGTGCTTGCCAACAAGGGTTTCTCCACCAAGTACTAACTCATGTTTTGCTTGGGAATCAAATACTTATTTACTTACTGAATTGCAACTTAATTTATATTTTCATCATGTGTTTTTTTTTTCTGGATTTTTGTTTAATATTCTGTCTCTATCATTTAAAATACACCTATGATAAAAAAAATCATAGACCCTTTATTTCTTTGTAAGTGGGCAAATGTACAAAATCAGCAGGGAATAAAATAATAATTTTCCCAGCTGTATATAAACAGACATATTGGGAGTATATAAAGTATAATAAAAAAGGGGTAAAGTGAATAATAAAACTTTTCAGCTGCAAAATACTGAAATCTTTGTAAATGCTTTGTGGGAAGAGGTGGAGATACAGACTGGGGAATAAGAATTACACAAATGGTGAAAATATCCATTTCCCCATTGGCAGAATTTCACCAAAGCAGAAACTTTCAGTTTTGCTCAATAAGCAACTGAGCTGAAATTTGCTTTAACAAAAAAAAGATGCTCAAATAAGTTTTACTCTAAGGCCTCATTTAAAAAAAATGGTCTGTAAAGCTAGTACAGATGCCAGGAAAAAAGCAGCGTTTTTAACGCCATTTTTTCCACGTTTTGCATTGAATTCAATGCATGTTTCGCCGCTAGCTTTCCACAGTGTTTTTCTTTCTCTATTCAAAATCAGTGGTTCCATATGGGAGACAATAAATTTGAATAGAATTTGAATTTTTGAGTGAGGTTCCCCCCCAAAACGATACCAGACCCTTCCATCTTGTATGGATCTTAAGGGGAACCCCCACACAAAAAAAAATGGTGTGGGGTCTCCCCTACGATCCATAGCAGACCCTTATCCAAGCACGCAGCCCGGCAGGTAAGGAAAGGGGGGGCAAATGGGTGCCCCTCTCCTAGACCATGTCAAGCAGCATGCCCTCAACATAGGGGGAGTTGGTGCCTCATGTTGATGAGGACAAGGGCCTCCTCCCGACAACCCTGGCCATTGGTTGTCATGGTCTGCAGGCAGGGGGCTTATCGGAATCTGGGAGCCCGTTTTACCCTTTGGGTAAGCGGCGGAGGGCACGGGAGAGCAGCGGGAGGCCCTCTCCCGCCACCGATAAAAGTGATCTCCCGGCGAATCCGCTGCTGAGACCACTTTTATCAGAAAGGGGACCGCCTGCTGAAGAAGTGGATACTGGGGTTATGGCAGCTAGCTAGCTGGTATTTCACTTCAAAATGCAGCTGAATAATGACAGCAGACAGTCCGTAAGTGGTTAATTAAACAAGCTGAAGTTAGAAGCTTATTGGTTACTATGCCCAGCTGCTCCAGATTCTGTGTGCACCAGGTGTAGTAACCCCCCTCCCCATGGTAATGAATACATGATTTTACATTTTGACCATTAGATGTGCTTTCATTTCAACTTCCCTTTTGCATTTCGCAAAAAATAGAGATCTTTGACAAAACTCTCAGTACTGGTCATCTCTAATATGGAATATTATCGGAGTTAACATGCAGTACTGTAAATTTAAGTCTTGCATGTCATTTTATCTTTAGTAATTCTCTATTAACATAAATGTGACTTCTTTGTATGAAGCTCAAAGCCAAACTCCTGGAAAACAGCTAAATACACATTTAATTAGACTGGCTTATTTGTAGTTCTTTATAGCTAGACTTGTAATTCAAGTTCCTAACCTCACTTTTTTCCACCGCTGTCACCGACATGTCCAAGGTCACCTGATTAAATATTGTAGGAGCTTCCACTCCTACATAAAGTCATTGGCCTGGATTCAGGTAGAGCGGCGTATCTTTGTGCGGGCATAGCGCATCTTCTTTACGCTACGCCGCCGCAACGTTGAGAGACAAGCATGCTATTCACAAAGCAAATGCGCTCAACGTTGCGTCGGCGTAGCGTTTAGTTGTCGGCGTAAGCTGACGTAAGTCAAAGTAGATGGAAGTGGGCTGGAAGTGGGCGTGATATATGAAGCGTGACCCCATGCAAATGATGGGCTGAGCTTCAAAAAACTAACGGCGCATGCATCGTATCTTGGACGCATCCCAGTGCGCATGCTCTCAGTTACGTCGAAATTTCTGCCTAAGATACGCCTACGACGTGAATCTAACCTATGCACAGCCCTATTCACGTAGTACTACGTAAACGGAGTACGCGACGAAAAATTTGACGTTCCCTGGCCCATACCATTGCATTACCTGCGCCTGCTATATGAGGGGTAACTTTACGCCAGACGTAAGCCTTACGCAAACCGCATATATGAAGCGGCCGAGCGCATCTACGTTTGTGAATTGGCGTATCTTACTCATTTGCATATTTAAAATGGGAACGCCGAATGGGTCCAGCGTAACTATGCGCCCACGATACGCTGGCGTAGGCAAGTTACGTTAGACGTCTGAAGCCTTGGTTTACGGCGTATCTAGCTTTGTAACAATACGACGTAAAACGTTTGTGAATCCGGGCCATTCTGCTTACACAGCTCTCTTTTCTTGTTAGCAAGCTTCCAGTGTTAAATTAACAGAGCTATCAATGTACCAGCGTGTGTCTACCCTTGTCCGGCCAGCTTGTCGCACGCTCAGATCCCCCCCCCCTAATTCGCTAGCGGCCGTCCTTAGCCCAGCTGTTGGAAAGGATGTCTGGTTAAAGTTCTCTACCATGGACTTGGGGCAGGTGAAGGTCGGTCAGTCTGACACAGTAGATGTTCTGGAAGAGGCATGCCAGAGGAGAGACTAAAGCCCCGTACACACGGCCGAGGTTCTCGGCAGAAACCAGCGAGAACCTCGCTGGGAGCCGCATTCTGCCAAGAACCTCGGCCGTGTGTACGCTCTCGGCGAGCTCCGCCCGTCGGGAAACCCATCGAGCAAATAGAGAGCAGGTTCTCTATTTGCTCGACGGCCCGTCGGGATGAATGGCTGGTTGCCTTTCCTGATGGGCAGGTCACCGAATCTGACGGCCGGCAGAGAACCTCGACGGGGGGAACGATGTGTTCCGCCCGTCGAGTTTCTCTGCCGTGTGTACGCGGCATAAGATTTGTGTCAAATCACTGCGGCGTGTGGGCACAGGATTTTCAGGCAGGACTAGCTGGGATCAGTAGTCCCTCAAAGCTGCTAAACTGCTAGGCTCCGGGGAGAGGTACTGCAGGCCTCTGGCCTAGTCACTATGCAGCCAACTATCACCGATTACAACAACATTACAGCCAGCAAGCTGGGGGTTATTCAGAGTAGCCCCCCTTGTCAGTATGAAGAGGATGGAACACAGAGACTAACAGGTTATAGTGGAAGTATGTGCAGGAGGGGGGGGAGATCCTGGGAGCAACAGTCTGCAGGAGCTGTGCAGAGGAGGAGCAATAGTCTGCAGGACAGAGACTATAACTGTTAGGCCACGTACACACGAGGAGATATGTCCGATGAATCGGTCCAACAGACCGTTTTCATCGGACATATCTCCTGGGAGATTTTGGTTTGATCCGTGTACACACGATCAAACCAAAATCCCCGCCGGCAGACAGCATGGTGACGTGGTGGTGATGTTGACGCCGCCACGTCACCACTCCAGGAAGTAAAATACTTCCACGCATGCGTTGAATCCATTCGGCGCATGCGGGAGATTTTTGTCCGTTGGTTATGGGGAACTAACCAGCGGTCATGTCGGACGGATGGGTTTCAGCAGACAGATTTTAAAGCATGCTTTAAAATTTGTCTGCTGGAAAAACCTGTCTGTTCGCCCGTACACACGATCAAATTTGTCTGCTGAAACGGTCCGTCGGCATAGGCAAATGAGAAATCAACGTAAAGGCCATCTAGTGGCCAGCGAAGTCATTACATCTACGATCCGACGGTGTAAGTGTTTTACACCTGTCGGATCTTCACTGTATCTATGCGTAAATGATTCTATGAATCAGACGCATAGATACCCAGTAAAAAAAAAACAGAGATACAGTACGACGGTGTTTCCTGTGATATACTGTCGTATCTCTTTTGAGGATCTGGCCCAGTGTGTTTTGAACATGGTGTGGGGAATATATATGCAATGCAGGTTTCCAGCACCGTGTTATTGTGTGAACTGGCTTAAGATCAGTAACATTTTTACTCCCATGTAAATGTGGTCTTAATGTTTATCAAAAGTCTGTGAAAAAAATACACTAAAGCTGAACTAAACTCTATCTGAGCACCAAAACTAAAATACTAAAATACATTTTTAACAATCAGTGCAAACTCACCCATCCATCCATGTCTCTATGCTTTATTTTATTGATAAATCACTTTGAAAAACACTCCCTAGCATTTCTAACTGCTGTCATCTTGAGTAAGGGCAGATGATTCATGTAGCATTTACCTTCTGGAATCCATCTGCCCTTAGCTCAAGCTTGCAGGTAGGAGGGTGTGCTTAACTGAGAACATTCCTCTTCCCCCTCCTCTAGATAAAAGAAAAGAAAATTACCCACAAAGACTCCAGGGATGTATGACTTGATTTTGGCCTAGACCATGAACCAGGAAGCAACTGAAGAAATTAAAAAAAGAAACGTTAGAACAAGTAAATATGAATACATTCCCATCTACCTACTAATGCTAACAACATAAGGATTACAAATAGTCAATGTTGACTGAGAGAGTGAAGTTTTACTTTAATATGAACACTAACATAAGCCATAGCTCCCAACTGTCCCTGATTTCGAGGGACTGTCCCTGATTTGGAGCAATGTCCCTCTTCATTTGTCCCTCATTTTGGTCTGATCTATATAGATGTAAATAAAATGCACTTTTTATCTTTCAAAAAGTGTTTCCCAAAGCTAAACTTTTCATCCAAATTCTAAATTGCTGCATTTGGAAATATTAAAAGCCAATATAAAAGGAATAGTAGTGGTAAAGAAAAAAAAGCACTTGCGAATTTAATTAACTTTTTTTATTATTAATTCTCCTTTAAGGGGGTGTGGCAGGGGGCGTGTCCTATGCCTACATACATTTGCTAGTAGGTGTCCCTCATTATCATCTCAAAATGACCACATTTTTGCCGAACATAAAAAATGCCACCAAATTATGAAAGAACAGTTATTTAGATTTTTAGATTTAAATTATTACACATAGCTACAAAAAGGTAAATTGCAATAACTTTTCTACTTCACATATTAACTGTACATATAAATGATGCCCCTAAATTAGTTAATCAATAAACTTTAATGTGTGCAGTGATACCTTTCAATCAAAAATAGGGAGTTTATATATATCCACACTAACCTAATTGTGAAAATGTACATGTTACATGTCTGATTTACTAAAAGGTGACAATGGTCACACAATACATTTTGTGAACATTTTCTTTAATTAGCCAATTAGGCGAAAAGCACATTTCTGTTTACAAATTTTTCATTGCATTGGGTGAACTTTCTCAACTGTTTTAGTAACTCAGCCTCAAAGTTTCTATGTTGGATTATTTATGGTGATATTTATTGTACAGTATTTTCATCTCTTTATTTACTTTATTGACCTCAAAAGAGTGACAACTCCATGCTACAGATAAATACTGGTAAAACATAATCTTATGACAATAGGACTTGTACCAGAAAGCCTAAAGAGGTTGTAAAGATTTTTTTTTTTTTTTCTAAATAGGTTCCTTTAACCACTTGCCTACCGAGGACGTCATATGACGGTGATATCTGAATGATGCCTGCAGCTACAGGCATCATTCAGATGTCACCGTCTTCTGCCGGCGATTCTCTGCACGATAAGAACGATCATATCGGCAGTTCCACCGCTTGATCATTCTTATAGGCAGCGGGAGGGGCCATCCGGCGCTTCTCTGGGCTCTCCTGTGCCATCAGGGGCCCGGAGAATGAATCAGCCGGCGCTGGCTCGCGACGATAGAGATGACTGGTGACCAGATGGTCACCAGTCAACTCTATGACCGTCGGAGGCCCAGGCGCGACATTGTGACGTGTACCTTGGAAGTAAACAAAGCCGCAATCGCCGCTGTCGGCATGAGATCGGTGGATTGTTTTTCACAATCTCATGCTTTCAAGCCTGGAGGAGAGATGTGGGGTCTTATTGACCCCACATCTCTCCATAAAGAGGACCTGTCACAGTGATTTATATTACAAGGGATGTTTACATTCCTTGTAATAGGAATAAAAGTGATCCAAAAAAAAATAAGTCAAAAAAGTGTAAAAACAAAAAAAAGTAAAATATATATTTTTTTTAACGCCCCTGTCCCCGGTAGCTCGCACATAGAATTGTACATGCATTTAAGTCCCGCCCACATATGTAAACACCGTTTAAACCCCACATGTGAGGTATCACCGCATGCGTTAGAGTGTGAGCAACAATTCTAGCACTAGACCTCCTCTGTAACCCAAAGTTTGGCGCCATTTCATGAGTGTGCACAATTTTAAAGCGTGACATGTTAGGTATCTATTTACTCGACGTAACATCATCTTTCACATTATACAAAAAAATGTGGGTTAAATTTACTGTTTTGTTATTTTTTAATTCTTGAAACTGTTTTTCCCCCCCAAAAAAGGCGTTTGAAAAATTATTGCGCAAATACCGTGTGATAAAAAAAAGTTTCAATGACCGCCATTTTATTCCCTAGGGTGTCTGCTAAAAAAATATATATAATTTTTGGGGGTTCTGATTAATTTTCTAGCTACATTTTTTTGATTTTTACATGAAGGAGAGAAGTGCCAGAATAAGCCTGGTGGACCCGAAATTGTTTTGGTCTCTTGTTTAAGAATTAGGACAGCAAACTGAATTCCATGCTCTTCAATTTCAATCGAGTGCCATTTCCAAATATAGATTCTCAGTACTTTATTTTCAGGAAGTTAAAGGGGTTGTAAAGGTTTGTTTTTTTATTTTCTAAATAGGTTCCTTTAAGCTAGTGCATTGTTGGTTCACTTACCTTTTCCTTCTATTTCCCTTCTTTTTCTTTGTTTTATTTGTCTGAATTTCTCACTTCCTGTTCCTCCTCAGTAAGCTGTTCAGTAAGCTGTTCTGGCTGACTAACCACCGCTCGGATGATGGTGGAAAGCTTACTGAGGAGAATCAGGAAGTGAGAAATTCAGACAAAGAAAAAAAAAACATTTAGAAGGGAAATGGAAGGAAAAGGGTAAGTGAACCAACAATGCACTCGCTTAAAGGAACCTATTTAGAGAATAAAAAACAAACCTTTAAAACCACTTTAATATAAACTTAGAAGTTCTCTCTGGACTGAGCACTACTACTCCTTAAACATATCATCCTAATGTCCTTCCTCCCTACACTTGCCATGTTTATAGCCCAGAAGGGTATTGGAATATCAAACTCCACAAAACAATTATGAGATTAGGGAGTGGGACATCCCTGTTGATATAATATAGAATTGGTCAGACAGCTTTGCAGCTTTGTGGTTTGTTTTATCACCTTGATTTCCAAAACATATCCCATATGCCAATGGTAATTTTATAGAAGTTATGTCACTGGCACATTCAAAGTTAAATTGCCAGTTGTTCTATTTTTCAGTGATTACTATAATTCATATGCATGTTTTTCTCTTGAACCAAAGCAGGTGTTGCAACATTCTTGTGTTATGCCGCGTACACATGATCACTTTTTGTGATGTAAAAAAACGTTGTTTTATCTCACGAAACAAAACAACGTTTTTCAAACTTCATTTTAAAAAACGACGTTGCCTACACACCATAGTTTTCTGAAAATGCTCTTGCAAAGCGCGGTTACGTACACCACGTTCGACGGCACTCTGTTCCATTGAAGCTCCCGTCTCATAACTTGCTTCTGAGCATGCGCGGGTTTAAAAACGCTGTTTTAAACGTCGTTTTGCCCACACACGATTATTTTTTATGACACAAAAAACAACATTCTGAAAAACGACATAAAAAATTGAAGCATGTTCGAATTTTTTTTTGGTCGTTTTTCAGAAGACATAAAACAACGTTTTGCCCACACACGATCATTTTAAATGACGTTTTTTAAAACGTTTTATTTCATCACAAAAAACGACCGCGTGTACGCGGCATTAGGCCTGGTTCACACCTATGCAATTTTTTGTGTGTTTTCAGTTTTGCGGAAAAACACTACAGTCCATTTAACATGGTTTCCTTATGGATGAAGTTCACATCTGTGCATTTTTTGGAAAGGGACGGGGACTTTTTTCTGGTTTTTGGTTCCATAGACTTCAATGGATCATAAGCGTGTATTGGAAAACGCAATATGTGTAGCGGGGTCATGCCATCATTGACTATTGATGGCGATGCAGACCTGAATCCTCACCAGTGCTCCAGTGGTATTGTACTTATGTGTTGTATTTCTTAACAGCAATGCATTGCGGGACTAAAAGTATTAGGAGAAACGGACTCCATTAACAATTTGTAGGAACAGACTACATTTCCCACAATGCTTTGCCTTCCTGGAGCACATGACACCTCCGCACAGCCTTATGGGGGTTACTTAAAGGAAGGGAGGAGCTGTTTTCGCTCTCTTGGGATCTACGTTCTCCCCTCTGCGGAGCAGGGGAGAGCAGCTACAGCCAAGCAGCTAGGCCTGAAGCCTGGAAGGGGATCCATCTGGAGACCAACCATCCGGAGAGGAACCAGACTGAGTGCCTGCAGTTCATGCTTCCAGAAGACCGGAGGAACTCACCAGCTGACTGACGTAACAGTGGGGAGCTGTTGATCTGGAGATCGTGTGTTGCGGAGCGGTGACAGTTCGGCGCATTTTTCTTCTGTGAAGGCCTCAGACGGACTGAGTCTGCTCGGGTGAGAGGGCACCTACCTGACTTTCAATACTACCTCAGTTTATAAAGTTAGCAGTTCTCCATCAGACGGAGCTACGTGTTGTGTGCTGTTTTGACAGAGAGGCCTAGTGTTGGAAGGTCACACCAGCGGGATTGACTGACGCTGACTGAACGATCGGTCCACAAACATTTGTGTTCCTCATACCCCTTTGACCAAGTTTAATTTCCCTCTTTGGGTTACAATTTAAATAAGTGCACCAACTTTATCAACATAGACTTTATGCTGTAGGAACATCCTGAAGCTGTTTGAGCCCGCACTGGCCAGGGTCTTTTGCACTTGTGTTTTATAGAACTGCCCACTAGGGGAAGCTCGCGAGCATAGACTGCCTATAGCAACTTTTATATTTAGGAAAATTACCGGTTTAGTTTAAGTTCTGTCTTTATCTGCTGACTCTTGCAAAAGGCCTTTGCAGAGTCATTTATAATATAATTGTCTGTGTGTGTTTAACCTGTTATTCAGTCTCATTTTACCCCTTTACCATATACCAAGTAAAGTTACCCATTTGGTTTTAACTATATTTACTGTGTGAGGTGTGTTTACTCCTGGAGCCCCCAGTAAGGAGGTAATCATATTATTGTGTTGCATTGCATTATCTATATGTGTCATTGTGGCCCCAGTCAAGTGGGGGACACAATACTATTGCATTTGGCCTAGTGTGCCAAGGGAGGGTTCTAGCCACTTTAAGGGGGTGTACAAATTAGTGAGAGTAGATCCCAAATCTATCCAACGGCTCCTGAGGGGGTATCGCTACATATGCAAACTGCAACCTTCAGAGGTGTGAATCAGGACTTTATTGACCCTTGGATCACAGAATCTTGAATTGCGATTATATTTCCTCTTTTTTATTGGCCCTGATTTGCATATTTTATCTCAAGTTTTTTTGCTATCAATTAAGTTCCTGATGTGCATCAAGTAAAAATGTGTATAACATCTATCTATCTATCCAGTATATATACAGACTATATTGTCAAAATTATTGGGACACCTGTCTTTACACGCACATGAACTTTAATGGCATGCCAGTCTTAGTCCGTTCGGTTCAATATTGAGTTGGTTCACCCTTTTTAGCTATAAAAGCTTCAACTCTTCTGGGAAGGCTGTACACAAGGTTTAGGAGTGTGTCTATGGGAATGTTTGACCATTCTTCCAGAAGTGCATTTTTTGAGGTCAGGAACTGATGTTAAATGAGAAGGACTGGCTCGCAGTCTCTTCTCTAATTCATCGGAAGGTGTTCTGACAGGTTGAGGTGAGGACTCTATGCAGCCAAGTCAAGTTCCTCCACCCCAAACTCGCACATCCTTGACTTTATGGACCTTGCTTTGTGCACTGGTCCAAATCATTTGGTGGAGGGGGGCTTGGCCCCTTAGTTCCAGTGATAGGAATGCTTAAGGCATCAGCATACAAAGACATTTTGGACAGTTTCATGCTCTCAACTATGTGGGAACAGTTTGGGGGTGGCCCCTTCCTGTTCCAACATTACAGTGCACAAAGCAAGGTCCATAAAGACATGAAGACATGGATGAGCGATGTTGGGGGGGGGGGACGGGGACTTGACTGGCCTGCACAGAGTCCTGACCTCAACCCCATAGAACATCTTTGGGATTAATTAGTGGAGACTGTGAGCCAGACCTTTTCGTTCCAACATCAGTACCTAACCTCACAAGTGCACTTCTGGAAGAATGGTCAAACATTCTCATAGACACACTCCTAAACCTTGTGGACAGCATTCTAAGAAGAGTTGAAACTGTTATAGCTGCAAAAGGTTGGGCCAACTCAATATTGAACCCTATGAACTAAGACTGGGATGCCATTAAAGTTCATGTGCGTGTAAAGGCAGGTGTCCCAATACTTTTGACAATATAGCGTGTAGATAGATAGATAGATAGATAGATAGATAGATAGATAGATAGATAGATAGATAGATAGATAGATAGATAGATAGATAGATAGATAGATAGATAGATAGATAGATAGATAGATTGTTAGTTTTATCAATTTACAAAATGCAAAGTGAGCAAACAGAAGAAAAATCTAAATCAAATCAGTAATTGGTGTGACTGCCCTTTGTATTGAAACCAGCACCAATTCTAAAGGCCCGTACACACGATATGAAAATCGGAAGTAACATTTTGTCCGATGAATGATCTGTTGATTTTCTGATCGTTAGTATGGTGCTATGACAGCCGATTCAGATTTTTTGTCTGACAAGAGCTAGATGTGCAGACTATAACATTTTTGTCGGATGTGAACACAACATCCTATTTTTGTTTAATCAGTACAGTTTTCACCTGAAAAAAATTGTAATAGCAAGACTACGCATGCTCAGAAACGAAAGAACACATACAAAAGGAATCAACACATTACGTCACTTCTGGAGTTGAATTCTGTCAGGAGAATTTTCGCATGGTGAGTAGCCTCTTCACTTTCGACATGAGACTAGCATGCAACAAGAAATGGACTACATTCGTCTAAAAATCTGATTGTGTGTACAAGGCTTTACACTTACACAGTAGATGCCCCAGTTGAAGTCCAACTAGGACGAAAGCATTGGTCCAGCCTTTATTGCTCCCCATGTTGCTTTTATCTTTACAGTGATCACTTTTATATTTTTTGTATGTCGGTTTTTATAAATAAAACCACATTTTTTTTGACCTGCACTATTGAAGGCTCCTCCATTTTTTTGTTTCTTCCATATGCTGTTGAGTCTTGCTGGGCTTCCTTGGCTATTGCTACCTCAGTGTGGGCTATCAATGCTCATTCATTTGTTTGGACTGCCGCTGAGTCGTTTGGTTCCTGGAGTTCCTTGGAATATCCGTGGCAGACCGAACACCTGACGTGTATTATTTGGTCCAGCTTCTTCATCTTCAGTTACTCCCACCGAGAGACCTATAAAGAGTGTTTGGAGTTCCCTTGGTTCCACTGGACATCTCGTGTACCCATTGATTGGGAATCCTAAGCCTTATCGACCCGCTTTCGCCGACGGTTGGGTCCCAACATTGTTGGTAAGAGTGTTTAAGACACACCACTTTTACTTAGAAGATATATTCCCTGTGATGTCTGTCAACCTTGGCAACATATTCATTATTTGATTCGGTGGTCTTCATGGAAAAATTGCGGTCAAAAAAGCCATGCCTCCGACATGTATGCAAGGCTAAGCGACTCAACCATGCACAAAAAAATAGAAACTGGGGTGCAGAAAAATGGCAACAAGTGCTCTGGACTAATGGATCAAAATGTTTAAATATTTGACTGTAGCAGGAGGTTCCATGCAAGTTTGGTGTTCTCAATGCTGAGAAATACAGGCAGATACTTATACATCATGCCATACCATCAGGGCGTGATTGGCCCCAAATCTATTTTGCAGCAGGACAAAGACCCCAAAAATACAGCCAATGTCATTAGGAACTATCTTCAGCATAAAGAAGAACAAGGAGTTGTGGATATGATGGTTTGGCCCCCACAAAACCCTGATCTTAACATCCAGTCTGTCTGGGATTACATGAAGAGACAAAAGGATTTGAGGCAGCTTACATCCAGAGAACCTCTTGGTTAGTTCTCCAAGATGCTTGGAACAACTTACCTGCCGAGTTCCTTCAAAAACTGTATGCAAGTGTACCTAGAAGAATTGAAGGTGGTCACACCAAATATTGATTTAATTTGGATTCCGCTTCTGTTCATCTGTCCATTTTGTTAATTGATAAAGGTACACTATTAACAATTCTATTTCTGTAAGCATTCTTAATTTACAGCATTTGTGGCCCCCTGTCTTGGTGACATTGCAGACCTAGGCCGCGTACACACGAGGAGACATATCCGATGAAAATGGTCCGACAGGCCGATTTCATCGGATATGTCTCCTGGGATGTTTTGGTCTGATGTGTGTACACACGATCAAACCAAAATCCCCGCGGACGGACAGCGTGGTGACGTGGTGGTGACGTTGACGCCGCCACGTCACCGAACCAGGAAGTAAAATACTTCCACGCATGCGTCAAATCCATTCGGTGCATGCGGGGGATTTATGTCCGCTGGTTAGGCGTACTAACCAGCGGACATGTCGGACAGACGGGTTTCCAGCAGACAAGTTTTAAAGCATGCTTTAAAACTTTTGTCTGCTGGAAACCTGTCTGCTAGCTCGTACACACGATCGGATATGTCCGCTGAAACTGGTCTGCGGACCAGTTTCAGCAGATATATTCGATCGTGTGTACGCGGCCCTGTTTTATTGTTTATCCTCTGAATCCTAACTCTTAAGTCATTGTTTTATGACCAATAAGCCACCCACTTTATGAAAAATAAACAATTTTTCCATATGACCACAGCTATTGCGATGTGTAGTGGTAAATATATTAGAAATAGTATGAAATAAAAAGTCCTGCCCCACTAAATAAAAAAACATGTAGTTGGTATTTCTGTGTGCCAAGATGGCTGGTGTTCAAATCTAAGGTAATGGCAACAATATCATAAATATGCGCACACTGGCCATATTGCTGTCAAGTAAATTTTTTTCCCTTATAATGCTTTTTTTATTTTCAAGTGTTTGTTCATAACATCAACTAAAAACAGTAATGCTATGTCATTTTATGAAAGGATTATAGTTTATGTAGCGTAAGCAATCTGTGCCAAGAGCAAGTAGCAACAGGTCTAACGCTTATAATAAATCTGTGCATTCAATATACCAAATGCTAGTAAAAGTTCAGTGGGCCAGATTCACAGAGCGATTACGCGTGCGCAACTGCTGTTGCGCGTGCGTAAGTCTAAATGTGCGCGTGCGTATAGTTGGACGCGATTCACAAAACAATATACGCCAGAAATCTACGTTTTTTGGTCCGGCGTAATTGAGTTAGACATTCGCTTCCCTTCGCGCAAAACTGCGCTAGACACACCATTGATTTGCTAGTCAAATATGCTAATGAGGGAGTTACGGGGATCCACAAAAAAACGCAGTTGCTGCGCAGGCTACGCGATGTGCGCAACTGCAAAATGTCCTGTCTAAAGTTAGAGCCCATAAAAGCTGATCTAACTTTTGAAAAAAAGTCTAATTGTCAGATAAAGCAACACCGTTATTGAGGAGCAGACCACACACACGTGTTGCACTACAATTTGACTGCCAACATGCTAGGGGCATCGTCGCTCATAGCTGCACTAGTGAATATAGATGACCAAAGAAGGAGGAGGGCACGGAGGATGGCACGGGAGAGGGTATACCGCACACGCATAGACCTGTTTGGCATGAGTGATTCTGAGGTGTATCGCATCTTCAGATTCCCCCCTCATGCCATCCTGGAATTAACCACAACCCTGCAGGAGGACATCACCAGCCCAACACAACGCTCACATGCAGTGCAGCCACTGGTGAAGGTCCTGGCAACACTCCATGTCCTTGCCAGTGGCTCTTTTCAGCGTACAAGTGGAGTGGTGGCTGGGATGTCACAATCCTCCATGAGCAGATGTGTGCACCAGGTTGTCCCTGCAATCCTCACACGCTTGGCCAACCAAATCATCAAACCCACCACTGAGGAGATTCGAATCAAGGCAATGGCAGATTTCTACCGAATTGCCAGATTCCCACGCACCATCGGGGCCATAGATTGCACACATGTGGCACTCCAGCCCCCCCATGAGACCGAGCACATGTACCGCAATCGGAAGAATTGGCACTCCATCAACGTACAGGTGATAGTTGATGCCCAAGGCCTCATATGGCACGTCCGTGCCAAACACCCAGGGTCCAGCCATGACAGCTACATCTACAATCAAAGCCACATCCGAACAGAATTCGAACAGAACGTGTATGGGAACACCTGGCTGGTTGGTGAGTGACATGGGAGTCAGGCATGACTATCCCCTCCCGTGATGCACAACAGAAGTGGCACATGCATGACTAACATTCTCCTGTCTTTTCCTTTACAGGTGACTCTGCATATGCACTGGGACCCCATCTCATGACTCCTATCCGGAACCCCCAAACCCCAGGAGAGGAACGATACAATGAAGCACACATCAAAACCCGTGCAGTGGTGGAGCGCACCTTTGGCCTCCTGAAGTCACGTTTCCGATGCCTGGATAAGTCAGGGGGTACACTGTTGTATTCCCCAAACTTCGTGTGCCATATCATCGCTGCATGTTGCATGCTACACAATCTCGCAGTGAGGAAGGGCCTGCAGGTTGAGCTACGTGATGATCTGACCCCCCAACCAGAAAATCAACCCCTAACCGAGGATACCCCGTCTTCTGAGGGAAGAGCAGTCAGGAGGCAGCTCATATTGGGCATCTTTGCACGTTAAACACACACATTAATCATGGCACAATGAGAATGCATGCATGCACACCACTGTGGTCCCTAGCACACACACCCCACATCCTCATCAAATTGGATTGGCACCAGTCCACCATGCAAGACTGGTGAGCAGTAACGCCACGTCAAGGCTCCAATTATGTCACTGTACATTCATACACCATTCACACGGACCTGGGAATCACTTCTCCCTGGTCCTGGGGAACCCTTCTCCACCAAAATTGAGGGTGACACCCCTTTTCCAGCAGGAATGTCACCCCCACATTCAAACATCATTCACAACCCAAAATATGCCAAAAAAGTCAAACAAACAAAAATGCATAAAAACAAAAAATGCATAGGAAAAAAAAAATGCTTAGAAAAAACAAAAAAAAGCAGAGAACAAAAATAAAAAAGCTTTCAAAACAAACAAAAGGGGGAAAAAAAAATTATTGTCCTCTGCCTGAGCCACGCCTGGGGCGCCCCCGGCCACGGCCCCGGACCCTCAGGGGAGACGCATGGGGGAGGGGAAAAGCCGGGGAAGGAGGAGCAGCCCCTGAGATCTGCCCACCTGGCGGCCTGCCCTCCAAGGCCACGGCTATTCTGTCCAGGGCAGCACCAAGTGTTGCCGTGTTGCCCTGGATAGCCTGGGTAAGGGCCCTCACATCCTGCCCAACGCCTGCTGCTGTAGTTTGCAGGTCATTTAGGCAGGTTGTGGAGGCCCGGGAGTGGGAGTCCAGGTTACCCAGGCTATCATTAATGGAGGACAGGCTCTGATCCACCCGCCCCATAGTCTGGCAGAGCTGTCTCAGAAGGCGGGTCTGGGTGGCCAGGTTCCTTCTCAGACAGGCGGGCATGAGATTGGGCGCCCCCCTGGTGCTTGGGGATGACCTCCTGGCTCCAGCTGATGGTTGTGGCCGGGGAGAAGGGGAGGCCCTTGTGAGGGGAGCCATGTTGGGGGAGGAGGGGGGGGGGGCTGACCCTTAGGGAGGGCAGGCTTCTTGCAGCCAGAGGGGAAGAGTCCGCAGAAACCAAAGGGCCAGTGCCTTCCATGGACTCCTCCTCCTCATGATTCTGCTCCTCCTCATGATCGTCCTCCGCATGATCCTCCCCCTCCTCTTGTTCCTCCTCTGCGGACTCTGGCCTTGTTGGGGGGGCCTCATTAGGCTGCTGTCCTGGGGTTGGAGCGGTCAGTCCAGATGGCCCTGCACCCTCCTGCACAGCTGTGGATGACACAAAACATTCACAGGTTGGAGGATCCACACACTTGCCACATATTCCCTTTCACCCCCTCCCCCACACATGCTACACACCTGAGAGAAATAAAAACCTTACCTGGCACCGCGGGGACCGGACTTGTGTCAAAGCCTGGCAGGCCCTCCACTTCATGCCGGTGAAAGGTCAGGGCCACCACACGCTCCGTCGCTGAAAATCTAACCCGGCATGGTGGGCCCCCTCCTGTGCCCCTGGCATGGGCATTTATTGCGGCCAGTTTTTTTTTTCACCTCACGCCGGAGGTCATTTATTTTCTTTTCTATCCCAGAGCGGGTCCGTGTCTCCCCCTCCCCCGATGAATTGACCTGCTCTGTGATCATATCCAAGATCTCCCTCCTCCTGGCCGGGGTGGTGGTGGCACTCTGCGGGCCGTGGAGAAAACGCCCATAGTCGGTAATGGCCCGGGCAAGAATTCTTTTTTCCCCCACAGTAAAATTGAGCTTTCTTTTTCTCTCAGTCATACTTCCAAACAAACTCACTAGCAGTCACCAAAAATCTGTCACAAATACAAGCACAACCAATCAGACAACAACACACACAAAGAGAAAAAGAACAGCCAAAAATCACACTAGCACTCAGCAAGAAACACACACAAAAAAATCAGATGAAAAAATAAAGCAAGAAAACAAACGCTCAGAAATCTATCAATCAAACAAACAGTCTCAAACACTTATCAAAATACACTTTCACAAAACTACCAACAAGCACAAGATCACACAGAACACTAATCTCACAACTACAAAACACACTCTAACGAACAACAGAGCAAAAGCACTTGATTCAATGGGAAGGGACACAAAGGGATGTACTTTTGCAATGGAAGGGCGTTTGTGTGTGTCTATTTATGCTGTCTGCGTAGTTCACAACATTGCCCTAGTCCATTTCCAATTTCAATGATTGCGCCGCTCCCGAGTTGTGAGCATGCGCACAACGGAGCTGACATGGTTTCCTTCATGCGCGCATGCGCGAGTCGGCCGGCCCTTCATTTGCATGGGGTCACGGCTCATTTCAATGTAACACGCCCACGTCCCTCCCAATTTGTATTACTCCTCCTTACGCCTACGGAAAAAACCTTACGTTTGCGCAAGCTCTTGCGTAAAAGCTACGTGAATCGCCGGATTACGCGGCTAGATTGCGCAAGTCTAACGGAAAAGTGGTGCGCTACGCCGGAATGATAATGCGCCGATCTACGTGAATCTGCCCCAGTATATCTAGGACAAGTATTTCAAATATGGCCATACACAGGGGAAACAAACTATTTGGAAATTAGTAGCTCTACGTCCTATCTTTTTCGGCTGCTAGAGGGCGCGCACGTGCGCCGCCGGCGGGCCGTGCGCGCCCCCCGAGTCCCGCGCACGCGCGCTCGTTCGTTACAGAGCGGGGAACGGGAGGTATGTGTGTAAACACATACCTTTCGTTCCTGTCAGCGGGGGAAACGCTGATCTTCTGTTCATACAATGTATGAATAGAAGATCAGTGATTTCCCCTTGTGAGTCAACCCCCCCATACAGTTAGAACACACCAGGAACATACTTAACCCCTTCCCTGCTCCCTAGTGTTAACCCCTTCACTGCCAATGGCATTTTTATAGTAATCCAATGCATTTTTATAGCATTGATCGCTATAAAAATGCCAATGGTCCCAAAAATGTGTCAAAATTGTCCGATGTGTCCGCAATAATATCGCAGTACCGAAAAAAAACGCTGATCGCCGCCATTACTAGTAAAAAATATATATTAATAAAAATGCCATAAAACGACCCCCCTTTTTTGTAAACGCTATAAATTTTGCGCAAACCAATCAATAAACGGCAATTGCGATTTTTTTTTACGAAAAATATGTCGAAGAATACGTATCGGCCTAAACTGGGGAAAAAAAATGTTTTTTTAGATATTTTTTGGGGATATTTATTATAGCAAAATGTAAAAAATATTGCATTTTTTTCAAAATAGTCGCTCTATTTTTGTTTATAGCGCAAAAAATAAAAACCACAGAGATGATCAAATACCTCCAAAAGAAAGCTCTATTTGTGTGAAAAAAAGGACGCCAATTTTGTTTGGGAGCCACATCGCACGACCGCGCAATTGTCAGTTAAAGCGACGCAGTGCCGAATCACAAAAAGTGCTCTGGTCAGGAAGGGGGTAAATCCTTCCGGGGCTAAAGTGGTTAATATGTGAGCGGTTTGCACCGTATTGTCCAAAGGTATTGAACCCTTCACGGCTAATGTTAAAGTAAAGAAGTAAAATCTTCCCTTTGCATTTATATCACTCCAATTTCCTGCTACCTGATCTCTTACCTGCACAGGAATTCCCCATCAACTATTATTAAGGAAAGGATTGAGAGGCATAGAAGGAAGTTATGTGCTAAATATAGTACTACTTAACCCTCAAGTCTATATTTAGCAGAAAGGAAAGTCAATGTACAGTATATACTGTATGATTTTTTTGTGAGGGTCACTGTACTGTATATACTGTGAGATAAATGTATAGCATCAAAATGTCAAGAGCTTAAAAAAGAAGTACAGGAATTTGTAAAAGGTTTTGAATCATACTTACCTAGGTGGATTCTAGATCTGTCCCCTGCCAGCCTAAGGCTGCGATCCTAGTAATCTGATTGCTGAGTTCTCAGAGCTCCATTTGCAGAGAGCTGGTGACTCTCAGTCGCAGGCTCTCTGCTCTGCCCCCCTGCTCACTGAAACACTGGGCAGTGGAGGGGGCAGGGGCTGCCAGCTCAGGCTCTCTCCAGGCTCCCCTTTTTCCTCTTTTTGGTTTGCTTGTGTTTTTTTGGAATAGCGCAATTATTATTCACATTTATATCTCTGCAGGCTCGCTGAGAGGCTGAGCCGAGTGACGGTCCCAACCATATTGTTGCGAACCTACCCTAGCCTGGACCAGCTCTGTGATGGCAGCCGACAGCGGTAGACGATTGAGCATTTATATCCTAGTGTCGGGCAGACAAGTTACACATGTGAGTGGATCCTATTTCTTTTAATAAAGCCGGTTTTAAAACATTATTACGCTATGGAAGCCTTCCTCCCTTTGTCTTACTTTGATCTACATGAGAGTCTTACTTTTATCTACATGAGAGTCTTACTTTGATCTACATGAGAGTCTTACTTTGATCTATATGAGAGTCTTACTTTGTCCTACATGAGAGTTGTTTGACTGAGAGAGAAGAAATTGGGAATCAGTACCTGGGAGATTAACCCATTGGAAATTATTAAGAAAGCTCATTAGCTGGTTTAGAGTTTGACAAGCCATGAGTTCTGGTGAGTCATTTTAGTGTGGATAGTGAAAGATCATATTGGGTGTCACTTATAAGGCTACTTTCACACTAGGGCGGTTTTCAGGCCCTTTAGCGCTAGAAAAAGCCTCTGCAAAGTGCCTAAAAACCGCCTCTCATTCATTGCAGTGTGTCTTTTCACACTGGGATGATGCACTTGTGGGACGTTACGAAAAGTCCTGCAAGCAGCATCTTTAGGTCAGTTTGGGAGCGCTGTATTTGGTGCTCCCAAAACGCTCTGCCATTGCAACAAATAGGCAGTGCTTCTAAAGCGCCAGTAAAGCGAGTTGAAAACGGTAAATTTTACCCTTTTTGGGGGTAAAAACCACCCTGTTAGTGGCCAAATAGTGACAGAAAAAGCGCCCCGGTGCTTTAGCGCTGATGACCGATGCTGCCAGTGTGAAAGTAGATATATAAGGGTGCAGTGCCAATAGGAAAAAGTTGCAATGTGATGAACAGTCCTATTCAAAAACCCGGCAACAATGATGGATGACAAGTTGATGAAGACGTCCTAGCACCAGCAGTGTGAATAGGGGTTGAATGCACACGTCACTGACTGTGTGTAGCGGCAATCCTGCCTACCAGAGGAAGTTGACTCGCAAACCATAAAGTTTCAGGGAATGCATTTGTGATAAAGATTAGTTTCCTTAAATGCATCACTCCAACTCCTGTCAGTTATAGAAAACGCTATCCCAGCCCAGGAAGCAATTTTTTCCAGGTAAGTGGATGTATATATTTGAATATACTGCGGCCTTTTTTACCTCAAAAGATGTAAGGGCACCACAATAGTGTAATATTACTTTAAAACCACTATTTTATTTAAAAAATATATAGTACACTCACATTTCCATAAGAATATGACAGGCAATGAATCTCATAAAAGGTCCATAAATCGTGGCATGCTTACATCGTCCAGGTATTGCCTTACATGTTTCGCAATAATATTGCGTTGTCAGAGTGAAAGTAGCCTAAGTGATTTAAACGCTTCAAAAGGATCGATTCAGCATTTAAAATTGCACTAAATTTTATGGGATACCCTTTTCTGGAACACCTGCTGCTTTTTTCTGAGTGGACTAATTTATTGCACTTTTCTCTTTTTTGCAGCAATGGACTTTTTTTTAACAGTGATGTCACTTTTAATTAATTTGGTCATATAGATCTGGGGTCGTCAACCCCCGGTCCCCGGCCCACTACCGGGCCGTGGCGCTTCTGCAGCCAGGCCGCGGGTGCGGGCGACCGGCAAGAGACATGCTGAGCTGCCAGTGTCCTGCCGAGAATTGTCCTCTGTAGGATAATGCCCGCAGAACACCGGCATGAGAGTGCTGTGTGGATGGAAAAAGCAAGCGGGCTAGCAGAGATGATATCTTTCTCCGCCCCCCTGCATCACCGCTCTTCCGCCCTCAAAGCCAGTGCCTGTCTCAGTGTCGGAGATGTGGCGGGGAGCAGAGAGATAACATCATCTCATACTGCCAGTCCCCACCCCGCATCACCGCTCTCCTGCAGTTCCTCACTGTGTGAAACATAGATTCCTTGTTCAGCTGGCGCAGATTGCCTCTGAACAAGGGAAGGGAGACACACCTATACTATTCTTTATTGATCTGGTGACAGGCAACATGGCTAGTGATAATCCACATCTGGTGACAGGCAACGTGGCAGGTGGCAATCCACATCTTGTGGCAGGTGATGTGGCAAGTGACATTCCACATCTGGTGACAGGCAACATGGCAAATGACAATCCACATCTGGTGGCAGGTGATGTGACAAGTGACATTCCGCATCTGGTCACAGACAACTTGGCAAGTGACATTCCCCATCTGGTGACAGGCAACATGGCAAGTGACATTCCCCATCTGGTGACAGGCAACGTGGCAGGTGACAATCCACATCTTGTGGCAGGTGGCGTGGCAAATGACATTCCACATCTGGTGACAGGCAACATGGCAAGTGACAATCCACATCTTGTGGCAGTAAGCATGGCAGGTCATGTGGCAAGTGACATTCCGCATCTGGTGACGGGCAGTGTGGCAAGTGACTATCCACATCTGTTAGCAGGCAACAGTGGCAAGTGACACACTCAGTGCTCCCACTGATTCTACATTATTGAGAGTTGAATACGCGACAAGACTTACAACATAAATAGACCTGAAGTGTGCCTTGGTGGTCTGGTCAGTATGCCAAGAAAAGGGGGCAAAAGACTCACATAGGGAAATAGTTTATATTGATTTCTTGTAATTATTGAGCCAGCTTGGTAAAGGCTTGTGCCATTCCTTCATGAGGATTTGGGATGTATGTGGCAAAACAAGGAGACTTCCATCAGCCTGGTATCTTGATTACGTGGTCTGGTACTCCCTGTTGGGAGGCAGCTGAGGCTTCTCTAATTTGGAAAGAATGTCCAGAGAACTGACTGGGGTTTGAAGCCCAAGTTACTTAGGAAGATTCTGACATGCTTGACACACTGGCTGACACTCAGGGAGCTGGTTTAGAAAGGGTAGCAACGAGCTACCATCAGATTGGCTGGGTAGATAGAGCAGTAGTGGGTCGAGCACCGTCACTGGGCGTCAGGCGTTGTTAGTCTGAAACAGGTTGATGTCAACCCCCGGGGCTGGTTTGTTGCGTTTGCAGACTGAAAGTGTAGTGGTTCGAAAGCGAGTCGGGTGGCGTCGAAGTAGTGTCTGACTGCCGGAGCCGCTGACTAAATTCACTAGGTTGTAGGGAACCGTAGAAGGCCTGGTAGATGGCAGTTTGGGTGACTAGTCGGGGCAAGCCCTAAACAGGGAACGAGTAAGGATTTTAAACATGTCCCTAAAAAGGGGACTCTTGAAAGGTAGGCGCTTGCCACTGACTACAGGTTGGTGCTTCTGTATGCCCTGTAGGAGGGACTTGACTGCATGGGCTCGAAAATACTGACGGTTTACTGGGGTCCTGCAGGGACAGGAAATGCTGGATGCCATCTAGATATGGCGTGATAGTACTGTGAGAAATGTTTAGCTGCATGTGGCAATACGATATGAAGGCTAGGATGTGTCTAACGTTGCCTATTGCTGCTCCGGGGCAAGGGGCCAAAAATTTGCGATTAGTGTTCCAAGCAGTGCGATAGGCCTTCAGTGTGTTGTGTGCCAAGGAGTGGTTAATAAGTTGGATTGCGTTGCGTTGGTGAGATGCGACTTAAGTCCATCGTCAGCAATGTCCATGGTGGGACAGGGATAGTTGTTGGGTCGGCTCCAGGCTCTTGCTGGAAAAACATCCATTCCAAGGTTGGAATAGGAAAGCGCATCATCTGCTTTTTGCATTTGCTTGGAATAGGTCTACATAAGATATTAACTGGTGACGGAGTGACAGCTGCGCCAGCCTGCGCAGGAAGTGATGGGGAGTGACTTGGATCTACCTTAATTGATGATGTCGGCTGTGGCCTGATTGTCTGTGGTGAAGAACAGTGTCTGTCCTGTTCAAGTGTGGTCCCTGACCTGGGCAGCTGCCATGATGGGGTGCAGCACGAGGCGTGATGAAGACTGGGTGAAGCAAAAATGTAGGAGAATTTCTGAGGGCCAAGGTTTGGAGAACCAGTGGCAGCCTAAAAATGGCTGCAAAAGCCTTTGGTGGCTCAGCTGACACTGCCGGGATGAAGATTGAAATGCTGTTCTATCAGGTGGGGAAGTTGTCCCACATAGCTAAGTCTGCTACTGATGCTTGGTCTAGTTTGAGAACTTGGACTGGATCTTGCGTTGGTGTGAGAAAATCAAGACAATACACAGGTGCTCAACAAGACGATATACATGCACTCGCAGGCCAACGTGCACTCGCAGGCCTACGTGCACTGGCTGGTTCTGGATGAAAACCTGAACTAACCGCAGGGAAAGACACAGAGAAAAGATGAGTGGCCCGCGTGCCACTGAAGATAAATGGCCAACTGGGTGCCACTGTGTGTTTGTGTGGCTGATTGTTTGTCACTGAGGTGTGTTTGCAAGTTTAGTTTGTATTCGGGTTTGCACGTAGGTGCGTGCCGCAAAGCGTTTTATACTACTGCAGACTATATTTAACGGTTGCAAGGGTGTCAGTGAGTGTCAGGTTGCTGGGACGATATTGTGTGGTTGCAGGGGCCTTTAGTATGAAGGTTTGTTTTAAAACGGCATTGTGTGGTTGCAAGGGTCTCAGTCTGGTTTGCCAAGATGGTATTGCGTGGTTGCAAGGGTCTCAGTCTGGTTAGCTGAGACAATATTGCGTGGTTGCAAAGGTCTCGATGATAATGAGGTTTGTTTTGAGATGGCATTGTGTGGTTGCCCGGGTCTCAACAAGTGAGGGGTTGCTGAGACGATGTTGCGTTTGCAATGGTCTCAAATGAGTGTCAGGTTGCTAAGACGACTTAGTATGGCTGCAAAGGTCTGAACGAGTGTCAGGTTGCTGAGACGAGATTGTGTGGTTGCAAAGGTCTAGACGAGTGTGAGGTAGCTGAGATGATATTACATGTTGCAAGGGTCTCAAATGAGTGTCAAGTTGCTAAGACAACATTCCTTTTTTTTTTTATTAAAATGACTGAATGAAACGCTGGTAAACATGAGTTACCATATCTGGCAGTGTTTACAAGCTGTTACAGGCATTGGCGTTTCAAATGCCTCTGAACATCCGTCTGCACCCATTTTTTTTTTTGGCAAGGTTTCTAAACTCAACTGCCTAGAAACGACTATAAATGGTCCTGCGTACATGTACTGATAAGATAACATAGAGGAGAGATTGGGGATCCTGTGTAGATGTACTGATAAGATAACAGAGAGATCAGGGGCGGCTGAAACCACCCAACTGTTCCTAAACGTCCGTTTACCAACAGCAGTGTACATGAGGCCTAAGACGATTTGTCTGGCTGCAAGGGTCTGAATGAATGCCAGACTGCTGGGGTGAGACTGAATGGTCACAAAGGTCTTTGATGAGTGGGAGGTTGCTCGAGACGGTATTACGTGGTTGCAAGGGTCTTGAGTGTGGGGCTGCTAAGAAGGTATTGAGTTTGCGAGGGTCTCCACAATGGTGTGAGGCTGCTGAGACGGTATTGCGTGGTTGCAAGGGTCTAGATGAGCGTGGGGCTGCTGAGACGGTATTGTGTTTGCAAGGGTCTCAACAATGGTGTAAGGCTGCTGAGACGGTATTGCGTGGTTGCAAGGGTCTTGATGAGTGTGGGGCTGCTGAGATGGTATTGCGTTTGCGAGAGTCTCAACAATGGTGTGAGGCTGCTGAGACGGTATTGCGTGGTTGCAAGGTGCAAGGGTCTTGATGAGTGTAGGGCTGCTGAGACGGTATTGCGTTTGTATGGGTCTCAACAATTGTGTGAGGCTGCTGAGACGGTATAGCGTCTGCAAGGGTCTCAACAAGGGTGTCAGGCTGCTGAGACGATTTTGCATGGTTGCAATGGTCTCAACAAGTGTCAGGTTGCTGGGCCGAGATTGTGTGGTGGCAATTTTTTATTTATTTTTTCTGCACTTTATTTTTTTATTTTTTTTGCGTTTTTATATAATTTTTATTATTATTTTATTTTGCGTTTTGTAAAGGTCATGTGTTGCAAGGGTCTTAACAAGGGTGTCAGGCTGCTGAGATGATTTGCATGGTTGCAAGGTCTCAATCAATAATATTGGGTTACTGAGGAAGGATAGAAACACCTGGTTTGTTTGTACCTTAAGCAAGCAGTATAAGGTAGAAGGACAACGCTTGTTTGAATCGTAGGTTCCATAGGGGCCACTAATGAACGATATGGGAGTCAACGAATGGTAGCAAATTTATAGGACATAAAGAATGTAATAACAAATTTTACTTGCGACAGTGGGCCATGCGAGTGAGTTTGCGGCGGACTGTGGCTGGAGTGAAACATGTAGGAAAGGTGTAGCGTGATGCCATGCATGGGGCAAAACAACAAGGTTTGGTGTAGAAAATAGAACACGAGAAGTGCGTACGAATATTTTATAAGCTCCACTGTGGGAACCGAACATATGATGCAGGTGACACCATGAGTGGCCACGAATTTTGACATGACAAACAAGCTAACGAATCCTACCTAGGACAGTGGACATGCAACTTGTTTTGCTTGGACTGGAGTGGATGTGCAAAACATCCGAAGAGTGTGGCGTGATTTGGTGTGGCGCCATGCATGATGCACAGGCAATAACTTTGGTAAATAAATGAGAGAGAAGAAACGTGTACAAACAATTCGTAAGTTCCACTGCGGAAACTAAAACGCACGGCATGAGGGAAACATAGAATGACAATGGTGGAAAGTATGCAATGTATCTGATACAAAACGGTTATAAAGAGAAATGACTGATACAAAAACGGTTGTAAAATGCATGAAACAAATCCGATACGAATCGGAAGTAAGGAGTGTTGAACAAATCTGCTGTGAATTGGTTGTAGAGCGTATGCTACTCCTTGCTGTGAAACCGAACACCTACCAACCACCCATCCCCCCAGGCTAATCAAGTGCAGACAAGGTGAGTTCAATTACCACTACAATCTGCCAAAGAACCCATACAAAGAATATATGCTAATCTCCAAATGAATGAGACAGCAAGCATGGACACTGAAGATACAAATAAATAGTTTGTTTGGCAGGAGGAAGTTACAAATGCACCAAGCTTGTAACTAAGATGTTAGAACATGAGCAACAATAACTCAGAGGCAGATTTTTACAAAAGAAATGCAGGATAGGAAGCATAACGAATTGCAAGTTTGCACATGATATAAAAGGTTTGAATACAACCTGCGACAGTCGAAGACCATGAACGGAGAAGCCGCAATGCACTTGCGATGTCGAATGCGATTGAATGCACAGACTCACGGACATGAGGTGAGCTGGGAAGAGTCAGCCCAGTGACGTGTAGTACTGCACACTGAACCGACAAAGAGCATGTGTGAGTGGGCCGCTTAAATACCCTCCGGGCTCCTCCCATAAACTCAGGCCACCATACTGGCCTTCTTATTTAGCACATTTTGGTGCATATTTGCACATATATGTAGTACATTTTGTATGTATATATATATATATATATATATATATATATATATATATATATATATTGTAAGCTGGGGATAGGTAGCGGGTACAAAAGCTCCCTGGGATGAGCCGGCACAGATACCAAAGTCCATAGGATAAGTGAACAACAGTGGGATTTTTATTGGTGCTATACAAAGTCTATTTACAGGTGCTGTACAGTGTGCAGGAAACAAAACAAACAAAAATAGTTTAAACAAACACCTAGCCTTGTCTCGGCTCTAACTACACGATATGTAGGCCCTAACTACTAAGCTAAACAAGCCTACCGCTTGTTAGCTCAAAACACAAACTGCTCACCAGTCTTTTAACAACCTCCTTGCTCCTACAGATCCACACTATCTGTTTCCCAGGACAGAGCAATGGCTGTTAGCTCAGGTGAGCTTAAATTGGCCTGGGGGAGAGGGCCAACACCTGACCTGGATCAGGGATCAGAGATCCCTGAACATGTAAGAGAGGAGCCTGGGAGAGGTATAAACCCCGAACTGGACTTTCCCAGGCTCTCTCTGGGACGCTCTGCTACAATATATATATATATATATATATATATATATATATATATATATATATAACTTAGCTCTTTGACACTCGGGATAAGCATTACAAACTAGCGTTGCTTGATGTTTCCTTTATCAATATGGTGTCAGGATGATTAAATTACATTATTTATTTTAATACATTGTAATATATAATAAAATAGTTCAACTCACCATAATGGAGATTGTCACTTGTCACCAGATGCAGTGTGTCACTAGTCACCGTCGCCTGCCACCATATGCAGCGTGCCACCATCACCTGACACCAGGTGCAGTGTGTCACTTGGCACTGTCACCTGCTACCAGATGTTGCTGTGTCACTTGCCACTGTTGCCTGCCACCAGATGCATGCCACTTGCTATCATTGCCTGCCACCGTTTGAAGCCTGCCACAATCCACTGCCACCAGGTGCAGTATGTCACTTGCCACCGTCGCCTGCCACCAGATGCAGCATTTCACTTCCCATCATCACCTGCCATGAGGTGCAGCATGTCACTTGCCACCGTTGCCTACCACCAGATGCAGCGTGTCACTTGCCACTATCACCTGCCATCAGATGCAGCGTGTCACTTGCCACCATCACCTGCCACCAGATGCAGCATGTCACTTGCCACACGTAGCCTGCCACCAGAAGCAGAATGTCACTTGCCACTCGTAGTCTGCCACCAGATGCAGCGTGCCACTTGCCACCATCACCTGCAACCAGATGCAGTGTGTCACTTGCCACAGTCATCTGCCACCAGATGCAGCGTGTCACTTGACACCCGTAGCCTGCCACTAGAGGCAGAATGTCACTTGCCATCCGTAACCTGCCACCAGATGCAGCTTGTTACTTGCCAGTGCCACCCATACCCAGCCACTAGATGCAGCATATAATTGCCACCCATAGCCTGCAGTTTTCTCTTTGCAGTAAAACCACTCAATGTATAGCATGCAGCCTCTTCCACTCCTATGAGAATTGAATGTGCCGCTGATGTGCTTATTTCACAGAAGGCGACCCGGCTCACAGGATCTGACATAGTGGCAAAAGCCGCTATGTAAACAAGCAGCCTCTCTCCTCCCAGGGGCAGTGCGGTACCGGTCCATGGCCCGGGGGTTGGGGACCCCTTTACTTAGTGACAGGCTGTAGTGCCTAACACATGTCTTATCAATGGGTGTAGTGCATACATTGCACTCAGGGATGATACTCCACTGGCTCAGAGGATAACACATTGGCCAATGTACAACAAGTATTGACCCCCCCCCCCCATTCCCAGTACAGACTCTCCCCCTCCTAAATCACCCCCAATATAGACTATTCTCAACTCCTGGCTCTCTCTAAAGATGGTATAGCAGGACATGCTGTGTGTGTGTGTATGAATTGCTTCTTAGAACCCACTGTCTGCTACAACACAAAATTTGTTCTGAGTGTCTTTTTTTTGTTAGCCTACTGCTCGCCCCTTACAGCTCGCTACATGGATCTAAAGGGTGGTCGAGTCAGGGAGGAGCAAGCAGGGAGCTATCGATCAAATACATTCACTGCCCCCCCATTATCCTTTCCAGGCTGCTGACCTGCTGTGTGTGTAAAGGTCTGGGCAGCCTGCACACAGACATTCTCTCCTTATCTCTACACACCCCATTCAGCAGCGCTGCTGATAAACTAAACAGCTCACTGCAATTTCTGGACATAGCAGAGTAAAGCTGGATACACACTATATAACTTTTGTGGTTTGATTTCCTTTAGATTTGTCTTCAAATATATAATGCAAGGACCTACCTGATTGCATACACATTCAAAGTGTTTAAGTTTGACCTCATATTATATGGTTTTGGTAAATCTAAAGGAAACAAATCTAAAGAAATCTAAATCTAAATTCTAAATCTAAAGAAAATTGTATAGTGTGTATCCAGCTACAGGCTCCATGCACCCTGGCATAAAAAACGTTGCTTCTACAGGAGTTTTGTGTTCTGCCTGTAGAAGCAACTCAATGTTATCCTATGTGTCCCTGCACATTATGACGTTTAGCCCTGGTTCACACTGGGTACAAATTGAGATGCGATTTCACATGTCAAATCGCATCTCAAATCGGCAGCATTTGCCGGCAATTGTCGGCAATGGCACCGTCCTAATCAGTGCGACGCCGCATCTGTGTCACTGCACCGATTTTAGAAAGTAGTTCCTGTACTACTTATTGTGATTTGGGGCCGCGATTTTACATTGACATCTGTGCAGAAACCTGCACAGATGTCTCCTAAATTGCGGCCGAAATCGGGACTGCCGGGCGGGAGTGAAGCCGTGCGAGTTCAGTTGAACTCGCACGGCTTCACTCCCGCAGCCCAGTGTGAACCTGGGCTTACAGGCGTATTTTGAGATCAACGTTAAGAAGCAGAAAAAAAATAAAAACATTCTTATTCGTGTTTCTGATTGGAGCTCACTGGCAGAAAAAAAGTAAAACTCTCTTAAACTCGTCTAAACTCTGTACAAAAAATGTTCTATATGGAAGTTTTTTACTCCAAATAGAACAGATGTTTTTTTAAGCCCAGTGTGCGTGAGCCTAATGCTGCATACACACGATCTGAAATTCCGACAAGAAAACCGTAGATTTTTTTCTGACGGAATGTTGGCTTAAACTTGTGTTGCATACACGATCACACAAATGTTGTCGAAAATTTCGACCGTGAAGAACGCGGTGACGTACAAAAGGAGCCGAGATCAGTTCAGTTCAATAGGCAGTTTGGCTCTTCTGCTTGATTCTGAGCATGCAGGTTTTTTTGTGTGTCGGAATTAGAATACAGATGAGTGGGCTAAGCTTCAGACAAGTACTTAAAATGAACTGCGCATGCGTCGCACTGGACGTATCCCAGTGCGCATGCTCACATTCACATCGAAACAACTGGCTAAGATACGTCGAATCACTGCCTACGACGTGAACGTAACCTACGCCCAGCCCTATTCACGTACTACGTAAACTTCGACGGCGTTCGTTCCCTGGTCCATACGTTTGCATGAGTTGCGCCTCCAATATGGGGAATAACTTTACACCGTACGTAAACCTTACGCAAGTCGCTTAAAACATGCGCCGGGCGCAAGTACTTTCGTGAATCGGTGTATCTCCCTCATTTGCATATTTGCATCGAAAATCAATGGGAGTGCCAAATGCGTCCAGCGTAACTATGCGCCCACTAGACGCCGGCATAGGCAAGTAACGTCGGTCGGATGAAGCCTATTTTTCGACGTATCTAGCTTTGTGGGTCGGCGCATAGATACGATGGCGCACATTTGTACTTACGTCGGCGTATCTGGAGATACGTTGGCGTAAGTGCTTTGATTGTGAGTGCTTTGAGTGAATCCGGGCCCAAATGTCCGATGGAGCATACACACGGTCGGAATTTCTGACCAAAAGCTCACATCAGACTTTTCTTGTAGGAATTTCCAATCGTGCGTACATGGCATTAGTCTTATTTCAAAGAGTTGGTTTGCAGCTGACAGATGACGCAGGTCACAAAGAACCGAAGCTCAGTTAAAGTCTGTGAAGAAAGACGTCTTTGTCTGTGTCCAGTCATCGCAAATACTGCATAGGGCACCTGGGAGCAGGGAGCAGTCACACTAATGACTAGCTGTGAGTATACAGCATGGCAACACCAACCAAGCTTCACCCCCTAAAGTCTCAGATTTCCTGCCACACTATCACAGTCACACTCTAAGTCGCTTATCACCGCCTTTGCTAATATAGTGTACAGAGCAGTATCCTGATCACAATCAGAACTATACTAGTGTCCCCAATAGGATAGTGTCCCAAAAAAACGCACTTTGGTTTTTACCAAAGACACGTAGCAGAATATATCTTGGCGTAATTTATAAAAACATTTTATTTTAAAGGATATGTTTTATAACAGAGTAGAAAATATTGTTTTTTTTAATCAAATACCACCAAAAGAAAGCTCTATTAATGTGAAAAAAATTATATAAATTCCATGTGGGTACGGTGCTGAATGACTGCGCAATTATCACTTCAAATAGCGCAGTGCTTAACCCCTTCCATACAGGGCATTTTCACCCCCTTCCTGCCCAGACCAATTTTTAGTTTTCAGCGCTGTTGCATTTTGAATGACAATTGCGCGGTCATGCTACACTGTACCCAAATTAAATCGTTATGTTTTTTCCCCACACAAATAGAGCTTTCTTTTGGTGGTATTTGATCATCTCTGCGGTTTTTATTTTTTGTGCTATAAACAAAAGAAGAGCGTCAATTTAAAAAAAAAAACACACACAATATTTTTTACTTTTTTATTTAATAAATATCACTTTAAAAAAAAACAAAAAAAAAAAACATTTTTTTTCCTCAGTTTAGACCGATACGTATTCTTCTATGTATTTTTGGTAATTGATTGGTTTGCGCAAAAGTTATAGCGTCTACAAAATAGGTGATAGATTTATGGCCATTTTTTTTTTTTACTAGTAATGGTGGCGATCTATGTTTTTTTTTTTTTGTGACCGTGACATTGTGGCGACACTTTTGACACGTTTTTGGGATCATTCACATTTACACAACGATTAGTGCTATAAAACTGCACTGATTACTGTGTAAATGTGACTGGCAGGGAAGGGGTTAACACTAGGGGGCGCTGAAGGGGTTAAAATGTTCCCTAAAGTATGTTCTAACTGTAGGGGAAGGGGGACTCACAAGGGGAGGAGACCGATATGTGTTCCTCTGTACTGGGAACACACATCAGTCTCCTCACTGCTGACAGGCATGGATCTGTGTGTTTCCACACTCCTGCCGTGATCGGCGGTAAACGCGGGAGCCCGGCGGCAATCGTGGCCGTCGGGCACGCGCGCGGGATCGCGAGTGGTGCCCTAGATCGCCGGGAACAAAGGACGTCATATGACGTCCACCCGGATCGGCGAGGGGTTCCTGCAGACGTCAATTCCCTATGGCCCGGTATGGAAGGGGTTAATAGCAAAACATACCCTGTTCATGAAGGGGGTAAAAACTGAGCTGCTCATAGTGTCGGCGGTAAAACTCCACTATTCTTACTGCCGATGCTATTGGTGGATTTGCTGCGCATTTTGCCCGCTAGCAGGGCGGTTTTAACCCCCCGCTAGTGGCCAAGAAAGGGTTAAAACCGTCCGCATAGCTGCTCTATCCCACTGATTTCAATGGGCAGCAGCGGTGAAGGAGGGGAAAACATACTGCTCCTTCACTACTCAAAAGATGCAGCTAGCGGGACTTTTTTACCGTCCTGCTAGTGCAACACTCCAGTGTGAAAGCCCTCAGGCTTTCACACTGGAGTGAATGTGACAGCTGTTTAAGGGCAGATTGCAGGTGCTATTTTTAACGCTATAGCACCTGCAATATGCTCCAGTGTGAAAGGGGTCTTAGAATAATGACATCCAAATGCGAGTCCCACTTCTTGCAACAATTTGGAATAGTGGGTGGAATCATGGCCATTCTGCCCAAGATTCCACATTATCTAATGTGAATGGGGCATTCAAGTTACAAATGTAGTAGCATCCAACGGGCAGGGCCCTCTGATCCCTCCTGTATCGAATAGTTATGTAATTGTACTCTATGCCCTCATGTTGTAAAGTGATGTGCAAACTGTTGGCGCTATATAAACCCTGAATAATTTATAATCTGAAATAATGGGGTCAATATGCTGCTATCAGTTAGGACTGTACTAAGGGACACTCTTAGGCCACGTACACACGATCAAATGTATCTGCTGGAAACGGTCTGATGGACCGTTTCAGCAGACAAATTCGATCGTGTGTACGGGCGGACAGACAGATTTTGCCAGCAGACAGATTTTAAAGCATGCTTTAAAATCTGTCTGCTGGGAACCCTTCTGTCCGACATGTCTGCTGATTAGTAGACATATCTGCCCGCACATACGTCAAATGGATTCGACGCCTGTGCGGAAGTGTTGTACTTCCTGGTGCGATGACGTGGCGGCGTCAACGTCACCGCCACGTCACCGTGCTGTCTGCCAGCGGGGATTTTGGTTTAATCGTGTGTACAGCGATCAAACCAAAATAGCCCAGCAGACAAATCCGATCAAATCGGTCTGTCCGACCGATTTGATCGGGTTTATTTGGTCGTGTGTACGCGGCCGTAAGCCTCATACACATGATCGGATTATTCGATGGGAATTGTGTAATGACAGGCTGTTGTCAGAAAATCCGATCGTTTGTATGCTCCATCGGACAATTGATGTTGGATTTTCCACGGACAAATGTGGGTTAGCATGCTTTAAAATTATCCGCCAACAAATGTGTGTTGTCGGTTTATCCGATCATATGTACACAAGTCCTTTGGACAAAACTCCAAAGTACAAACACGCATGCTCAGACGCAATGCTCACCATAACACAACATTAGCAGAAGTTGCCCAAAGGGTGGCGCTAAAGAGCTGAAAAAAACACATAGTTTCGTGTTTGTTGGCAGACAAATATTTGCCGTTTGTATGCAAAATAAATTCCTGGCCAACGCCCTTCGGACAAAAGTCCTGCGCTTTGTTCGATGAAAATCCGATCGTGTGTACGAGGCTTTAGTTTTAAGTTTTAAGTTTTTACGTTTTTAGTTTTAAGTTTTAAGTTTTAGTTTTAAGTTTTTAGTTTTAAGTTTTAAGTTTTAGTTTTTAAGACAATTTTTAAATAATAGCTGCATTGTATTATTGATACAGTGCACTGTTATCTGTACAAACTGTGGATGGATTGTGATATCTATTTGTCAAGGGATTGCTCGTTCCACTTAACATTCAACAATATTGAGAAATTGCCAATCTTAGACCATGACTCATCAAAAACCTGGTCCAACAAAACAGTCAGGATCATTAACAGATGTTCCTAATTCTTCCTAAAATCTGCGGTTTAGCTATTACATGATCTGCATGAAATGTTTCTATTTTCTGCAGAACAGAAATGCTTTATTAGCAAATTTCAGGTCAGGCTTTCCATAACAATAGTCAGGATGTGCAGCGGAAAACTCCCAAGGTTTCACTTCCCTTTAGCGGCCCTAAAAACCTGCGTTAGATGTTTGTTGTTTAAATATGCTTGATTGCTCGTCCCAGCACAACCATGGGCTCCAGATCTGAAGGCTGAGGGCTTGTACACATACAATCTATGTTTTAATTCCCTAATGGAGACGTTGTTGAAATGCATGAGGACTGCAGCCTCACCACAGTCCATCTGTCTTGGCACAACACGCAGAGAAAGCTAACCCTCTGAGTAATCCTTTTGGAACTTGTGTCTGCAAGCTCTTTGATTTTACCCATTCAGTATCAGTTGGTGAGGTGTGAAATTCTCTTTGAGATGTTCTCAAAGTTAAAGCGGATCTCCCACGCAAAAACTTTTTTTTTTAAGGGCTACTTAAATAGTTAATAGCGCTGCTTATCTGAACTCACGTTTTTGGTTTCCTGCGTCCGCTCCTCTGGCATTCTGCCCGCAATCTAGACTTTTATTCCCCCTGTTCGTGCCGTTGTCATTTTAACTGTGGGCATTAGAAGCCGACAAGCAGGCACTTCCTCGTTGCGGTGATGCTGCTGTCCCAGCATCCACCGCTCGATCGCACTCGCAACGGGGAGCCGTGGCGTCAGCGTCTGTGCTGGTCCTGAAATCTCGTGATGTTTCTTATCACAGTTCAGAAACTGAACACAGGGAGCTATGAGACAAGCTCCCAGAGCACACTGCGCGGTCCAGGAAATGAAGAAATGCCCTAGAAAACCCTGCAATGTGCAGACCGGAAGGAGGACGAATATATCTGAAACTGTTAATATTTCAGAAACAAAAATATCCGTTTGTGCATTGTTTAATAGCAGTAGTAATCTTAAGATTATGTTTAAATTCGGGTGGAGCTCCACTTTAATATAAAAGTTACTCCTATTAATTTCTGTTTTCTAAATGTAGCCCTTACACAATAACAATAGCCATAGAACTGACCACACTGGTGTGAACTATGTAATTGAAAACCATATAACCTACTATCCAGGTGTTTTTGATGCAGAAAAAAAAATGCACTGGACTGCATGTAGTGTGAACTGCCCCTTAGGGTGAAGAAAAAAGAGAGGGAGGAGGGGTTACAGACACTCAAAAATTTCAGTTGTAACCAGAACAGAAAGAGGGAGGAAATCTTCTAATGAGATACTTGTTACAGTTCTAAAATGTAGAAGATTTCCCTTAGGGTCCTTTCACACAGAGCGGACCGTTTTTCGGTCCGCTCCGTGTGTCCGTCAGCTCAGCGGGGGGTCTCCGCTCAGCTGTCGGCGGACAGGGCGGTCCCCGCACACTGTGCAGGGACCGCCCTGTCTCTCCTCCGCTGTCCCCTATGGGGAGTCGGATGGAAACGGACCGTCTGTCCGTTTGCATCCGATCCGTTTGGCCGGACGGAAGAAAAATAGTACACTCTTCCGTCCGAAAAAACGGATGCGGATCTGGCGGACATTAGCGGATGCATCATCCGCTAACGGATCCGCTCCCATAGGGGTTCATTACAAGTCCGTTAACGGACTTGTAATTAGCGGACCGTTCGTCCGCTAGTGTGAAAGGACCCTTAGTCTGGAGGTATCTCAAGGAGAAAGAGAAAAGGGAATTGCCCCAATTGGATAACGACAAAAAAATAAATAAACATTAATAGGCATTATAAGGTAATCCCTAAAGCTAGACATTTTGGGCCAGATTCACAGAGCGATTACGCTGGCGTTACAGGAGATGCGCGGCGTAAATCTAAATTTGCGCATGCGTTTCGATACTCCGCATCCCCAAAACGAGATACGCAAGAAATCTTATTTTTTTTGTCCGGCGTAATTTCGATAGACAGGCGCATCCGTCCGCGCAAAACTGCGCTAGACACACCATTCATTTGCTATTCAAATCCACAAAAGAACGTTGGTGCAGCGCAGGCTACGCGCTGTGCGCAACAGCTGCACGGCCTGTCTAAAATTAGACCATATAAAAGGTGGTATAAAATTAGACAGTTCGTCTACATGTCAGAGAAAGCAACACTGTTAGTGAGGAGCTGAGCAGTCACACGTGTTGCACAACAATCTGTATGCCAACATGCCAGTGGCATCCATGCTCATAGCTATACTACTGACTTTAGATGAGCAAAGAAGGAGGAGGGCACGGAGGAGGGCACGGAGGAGGATTTTTTTATTTATTTTTACAAAATATTTTTCTTTGCTTTTATAAACATTTTTACAAAAAATATATACATCAATACATAACATACATACAAATTACAAACACGGTCTCACTATCTTTCAATAGCCCTTTAAAACCTTGATGGATAATAATCGAATCTGATACAAGCCCCTCACTCTTCACTTGATATATCACACACGCATAGACATCTTTGGCATGAGTGATTCTGAGGTGTCTCGCATCTTCAGATTCACCCCTCATGCCATCCTGGAATTAACCACAACCCTGAAGGAGGACATCACCAGCCCAACACATGACACCACCCATGACACACATGACAGCTACATATACAATCCTAGCCCCATCCCCACAGATTTCGAACAGAACATGTATGGGGACAGCTGGCTGGTTAGTGAGTGACATGGGTGGCAGGCATGACTGTCCCCCCCATGATGCTGAAATCACAAGGGGCACATGCACTACTAACATCCTCCTGTCTTATCCCTTCAGGGTGACTCTGCATATGCACTGGGACCCCATCTCATGACTCCTATCCGGAACCCCCCATGGTACCCTGTTGTATTCCCCAAACTTTGTATGCCAGATCATCGGTGCATGTTGCATGCTGCACAACTTCGCAGTGAGAGGGCCTGGAGATTGACATACCTGATGACCTGACCCCCGAACCAGACAATCCCCCCCTAACCGAGGCTACCCCGTCTTCTGAGGGAAGAGCAGCCAGGAGACAGCTCACATTAGGCATCTTTGCACGTTAAACACACACATTAATCATGGCACAATGAGAATGCATGTATGCACACCACTGTGGTCCCTAGCACAGACACATCACATCCTCATCACATTGGATTGGCACAAGCCCACCATGCAGGACTTGTAAGCAACAACGCCATGCCACGGCTCCAAGTATGTCACTGTACATTCATACACCATTCACACGGACCTGGGGATCACTTCTCCACCACAAATGAGGGTGACACCCCTTTTCCGGCAGGAATGTCACCCCCACATTCCAAAATCATTCACAAACAGAACCAAAAAAATAAATAATTGACCAGCAAAAATAAAAAATGCCCAGCAAAAATATAATTTAAACAAAATAACAACAAAGAAAACACATAAAAGACAAAAATCACGCTGCAAAACAGTCCCCAAATATCTCAAAGACACATCACAAACAAACAAAAAAACGCTAATAAACAACAAAAGCACCTTGCTGTATAGGAAGGGATACAAAGGGATGTACTTTTGCAAAGGAAGTGCGTTTGTGTCTGTCTATCTATGCTGTCTGCGTAGTTCACTAAGTTGCCCTAGTCCATTTCCAATTTCACTGATTGCGCCGTCCCCGAGTTGTGAGCATGCGCACAGAGGTGCTGACCATGGTCTGCTTCATGTGCGCATGCGCGAGCCGGCCGACCCTTCATTTGCATGGGGTCACGGCTCATTTCAATGTACGCCCACGTCCTTCCCAATTTGAATTACTCCGCCTTACGCCTCTGAAATTACGTTGCACTGGCGCTAATTTCTGCGCAAATCAAACGAGAATACGGTGATTGCGCCGCTACATTGCGGCAGTCTAATGTAAAGGAGGTGCGCTACGCCAGTCAAAAAATGCGCCAATGTACGTGAATCTGGCCCTTTTTTTTAGCTTAAAGTGGATGTAAACCCTCTATAAACCCAGTGAAGTGAACAGCCTCAGATGATACACAGAGATTAAAGTGGAAGTAAACCCCCAATTTTTTTTTTTTTGATGTCACAATGTAGAGTATAAGATTTCCTATCATCTGTGCCCAGTCTTGCCACACAGAGTTAATACAGATCTGAGTAATCCTCTTTTAATGCTCAGTGAAAATGAACAGCCTTCCAGATAAAAACCTGCCTAAATAAAAAGTCAGTTTTCTCTCTTCTTGCTTTGAGTGACAGGTTATTTACATATCTAGCTTGGACATGTTTATCATATGTTATGTTATGTTTATTATAACATGAGGTATAAAAAGTGAGAAATCCACCCCTCCCCCACATAACACATCCTGGTAATATACAATAAACTTTGGGTCACCTCATGTTATGATAAACATAACATAGCATATGATAAACATGTCCAAGCTAGATTTGTAAATAACCTGTCACTGAAAGCAAAAACAGAGAAACGGACTTTATAATTTGGCAAGTTTTTATCTGGAATTCTGTTAATTCTCACTGAACATTAAAAGAGGATTACTCTTTTTTTACTTATTTATTACTTTTTTTTTTTTTTGGGGGGGGGGGTTTACGTCCACTTTAACCAAATCTCCCTACATAGGTTTTATATGTATATCTGCTGTGTTCACATTTATATACTGTTTAAAAGGTTGAGATTGTGTTAGGAGATTTTCTCTTCCTGGTTAACACAGAGTGTGATGTCTGGGCATACAGCCAAGATAGCTTACATTGCTGATTGGAGGAAAGGCACACATCCCCTCTCCTCATAGGCAGAGACTCTCAGAGCTGTTTGGTAATAGGAGTTGCTCTCTGCAACTCTATTTTAGCAACCTCCTTTGTCAAAAGATTCAGGCTGCTTTTGTCTAAAAAGTCAAAAAATATTCTCAGGCTGATAACAGAGGAAACGTTCAGAAGAGAGCTATAAGATTTAGCTAATTGAAAAGAGATAAATACTGCAGATACATGTGCCCAGCTCAAATTTCATGAATCAAGTTCACATCCACTAATCTACCTGTAAGCTCTCTCCCCAACACAATTATTCAGCTGCTTTTATCTCCTGTGTCAGAAGTTATCATGCTGATAACAGAGGAATGGAGCAGCATAAAGACACAGCACTCAGAGCTTTGGAGAGAGATGAGTAAACAGCTGAAAAAAAGTAGGTCAGATTTCATGAATGAGGTTTACAACTATTTGAAAGTGATATTAAAGGCATTTAGAAAAAAAAACACGTTATTCTTACCTGCTCTGTGCAGTGGTTTTGCACAGAGCAACTCCAATCCACCTCTTCTCAGGTCCCCTACCGGTGCACCTGGCCCCTTCCTCCTGATGATTGTCCCCATAGCAAACAGTTTGCTATAGGAGCACCTAAACAGGCTTGCTTCCGAGCCACTGCTCTGTGTGTCCATTCACATGCGAAGCGCGGTGCGTCCAGACCCCTTTTTTAGAGATTGGCTTAGTGGCTATGATTGACAGTAGCAAGAGCCAATGAGAAGGGAGAGACCTTCTGCTCTCATTTACATTGCTGGATCAATATGGGGCTCAGGTAAGTGTTTAACTCGGGGGACTGGGGGGAGCATTATTACCGATAACTGTAATAAATGTCTATATTCTTTATTTCAAAAAACAACAAGACAAAACAGAAAAGAAATGTGAGTCTCAAGACTCACATAACATCATCCACATAACGTTGTGGCATAGTAACATAATTAACCCCCTGAGCGGTATTCCCGTGTGGCTCGGGGTGAGTATTTTGTGCTGCGATCGGTAACCCCCGAGCCACACTCGGGTTTGCCTTGCTGGATGCAGAAAGAGGTTACTTACCTTTTCCCTGAGATCCAGTGATGTATTTCCCCAGTGCACGGCGAACGGATTTTCCGCCCGATGCACTGTGTTCCCCTGATTCCCTTCCCTATGAGCGTCGTGACGCAGGGGGGCGGAACGGGGGAGGGGGGGAACGGCACCAAATTCAAACAGTCAAACAGTCAAAAGTAAAACAAAGTAAAAACACACTGATACAATTGGTTTACAATAAAAAATAATATACAGTTATCTTTGATTGCCCCCCAGTGCTTTCTCCAGTGCCCTTGTCTGCAGATTTACTGTACTCGTGTCTGTAAACTGCACAGCGATCATGGCATCAAAGCGCGCCTCTACCTCAAAATCTCAATGCGTCCTGCTGGAAAACAGCGACAGCGATGCGGAATCGCTTGCGGAGGAGTTGAGTGACAGCGACGCGTGGGAAAATTCATCATAAGACACAGAAAGTGATTTGAGCGACGATCATGCGACTGTGTCCAGCGATGTGCGGACTTGGTGCGGTACGGAGCACGTAGCGCCCCCAAGATTTCCATTTACAGGAGCACCTGGGATAAAAGTGGACGTTGAGGATGACAATCCCTTGGAATACCACCAACTTTTTTTGAGGGGTGAAGTGATCGCCAAAATTGTTTTGGAGATGAATCGCTACCAGAAACAACAAGCTGCTACCCATCAGCGATTTTCAAGGCGCAGAATATGGGAACCTGTAACCAGCGACGACATCTGGAAGTTTCTTGGCCTCATAATTTTACAGGGAGTGGTGGGGAAACCCCTGCAAAAATGGTATTGGACAACCAATAAATTATTGGCCACACCTTTTTTTGATACCGTAATGTCGGAGTATAGATTTTCATTGATCATGAAGTATTTGGACTTTGATGAGAGTTCTCATCCAGCTCCAAAGCTGAAAAAAATTTGGGAGGTTTACCAGATTATTTTGCAGAACTTCCAGCGGACCTATATTCCTGAGAGAGACATTACTATCGATGAAAGTCTCATGGCCTACAAAGGTAGGCTCAGCTGGATACAGTTCATTGCATCAAAGTGCGCCCGCTGTGGCATAAAATCATTTATGCTGTGTGAATCCAGCTCTGGGTACATCCAGAACTCAGTCCTGTACACAGGGAAAGGGACCAAATTCTGCCAGCGATTCAGCGGTTTTGGAATGGCAACCGCTTTGGTTCTTTCCTTGATAGAGCAATTGCTGAACCAGAGCTACTGTGTCACCACAGACAAATGTATCTGTCCCCAGAACTCTATGAGTTCCTTCTCCTAAATAAGAAGGATGCTTATGGGACCGTGAGGCCTAACCGGCGTGACATGGCGTCAGCAATTGCCAACAAAAACCTCGGGAAAGGAGAAGTAGCTGCATGGCAGAAAGGGAAAATTATGGCACTGAAGTGGCGGGACAAAAAAGAAGTTTCCCTTATGAGCACAGTCCATAACACCTCGACTGTCATGGTGCATACCAGAGGTGGAAAGGATGTTATGAAGCCACAGGTTGTGTTGGCCTACAACCACACTATGAGAGGCGTGGACAGAGCTGACCAGGCCATGACCTTTTACCCAGCGATGAGGAAGCAGCAAAAAATATACTATAAAAAACATTTCTGACATCTTTTGGAACAGTGCCTCTGGAATTTCTTCATTCTTATAAAAAAAAAGTGACAGGTCTATGGTCCATGCGGACTTTATTTGGAAGGTGGCAGAACAGATCTTTCTGAAGCACCAAACGCCAACGGCAGTAAACCGATCTGGACGTCGGGCTGCTGGTGTTGTGAACCCTGAACGACTGACTGGTCATCACTTTTTGGACCACATTCCACCCACTGAAAAAAAACCAGCACCTACAAGGATGTGTGTGGTTTGCTGCTCCAACAGCGACGTCAGTGAAAGAAAAATCTGTAAAGAAACGCGTTTCTGTTGTCTCGACTGCGACGTTGGAATTTGTGCTGTACCTTGCTTTACATTTTTTCATACCCGAGATGTTTACTGAATAATGATATTGCACCCTTGTTTGACCCCCCAAAAAATCTGAGTTTTTGAATATATTATTTACTAAAATGTATTGAATAAAAAGTATTGTTATTATTAAATTATTATTTGTTATTATTTATTATCTTATCATTTATGATTTTGTGTTTCAAACTTTATCACAGTCTACTAGACTCTTGTTTGGACAGATTTAGGTGAGTTATTCCTAAGAATTGCAGGCCTGCAATCTAAAATGTCAAATGTCCATGCAAAATAATGGTACCGCTTTCAGCACCTAAAATCTGAAAGAATCCTACCGCCAGGGAGGTTAACTTTTTCCTCCATCAGGATAGTGGTTACATTTCAAAATGTATATGTTTAAAAAACAAAACAAGAAAACAACACTTATTTATCTCTCCAAGTTTTTATCTTCAATGTAATAATGTCACTGGATCCCAAAAAAGGTTAGGTGTCCAATCTGTCCGCTGCAATGTCGCAGTCCGGCTAAAAATTGCTGATCACCGCCACTACTAGTAAAAAAATAAAATAAAAATGCCATAAATCTATCCCCTATTTTGTAGATGCTATGGGCCAGATTCTCATAGATTTGCCCTGGCGTAGCGTAAGCCATTTACACTACGCCGCCGCAACTTAACAGAGCAAGTGCCGTATTCTCCAAGCACTTGCTCCGTAGTTTACGGAGGCGTAGTGTAAATGGCCCAGCGTAAGGCCGCGTAATTCAAAGGGGGCGGCTTGTATTTAAATTAAGTGCGCCCCCGCGTCGATCGAACTGCGCATGCGCCCCCGGGGAAAAAGTCCAGTGCGCATGCTCCAGCTCACGTCGGAAAGCGTAGTTGAAACCGACGTCAAAACGACATGATCGTCACTTACGCAATGCCCTATTCGCGAACGACTTAGTAAAACGACGTAACCGACGGAAAAAGCCAACACTGACCCAACGCCATACTTAACATGGCATTCGACGGCATCCGACGGTACTGCATAAGGTTAGTCCACATATTAGCAGGGGTAACCTTACGCGTACGAAAACGACGTAAGCGACGACGGGGCGGCGTAAAAGCGTTCGGGAATCTGAGTAGTAGCCTCATTTGCATAGGCAAATGAGAAAACAAACGTAAAGGCCACCTAGTGGCCGGAGTTGTCATTACATCTACGATCTGCAAGTGTAATTGTATTACACTTGTCGGATCTTCACCCGTATCTATGCCAAAGTGATTCTAGGAATCACTCGCATAGATACCCGGGGAAAAAAATGGCGATACGACGGGGTATCTGAGATACCCCGTCGTAGCGCCTCTGAGAATCTGGCCCTATAACTTTTGTGCAAAGCAATCAATATACGCCTATTGTGTTTTTTTTTTTTTACCAAAAATATGTAGCAGAATACAAATTGGCCTAAAGTGATGAAGAAATGTGATTTTTTTTAAAAAAATTATTGGATATGTTTTATAGCAGAAAGTAAAAAATATATACAAAATTGACGGTCTTTTTTTGTTTATAGCGAAAAAAAATTAAAACCGCAGAGTTGGTCAAATATCACCAAAAGAAAGCTCTATTTGTGAGAAAGCGTCGCATGACAGTGCAATTGTCAGTTAAATTAACGCAGTGCCATATCACAAAAAAATGGCATGGTCATTAAGGGGATAAATCCTTTCCGGGGCTGAAGTGGTGAAGAAAGGCTGAACTGCATATTTCCCAACCTTTAATTTATTCACTTATTAATCTGGGAAGGGCACACTGCTAGGGAAGATCTTAATATGTACAAAGCTAAAAAGCTTGAGGCCAATCTATGACATAGCACTTTCTGAAACAACACTGTAAAACAAAGCATTGAAATGATCAGCGTTTAGGTATTTGGTAATCCACGTGTTTTTGTACAGGCTATTGGGCTATTGGGCTATTAAATGTCCTTTCTATCCAGGAAATATTTATAGAGTGATAATTCACAGAAGTATCTTTGTTTGTGCAAAAACTTCCTGCTGCTGTCAATCAAATCCTGATACATAAATACAGCATCTTATTTGTTTGATTCAGAAAAGTGTGGGCTGGGGCTTGCAGTTCCACAGCAGTTCTGAATTAACCATCGGACTAAAGTAATTTAGTACAGTACAAGGGTGTATAAATGAAAGGACCAACTTCATACCTCCCAACTTTTTGAGATTGGAATGAGGGAAACCTATTATCAAAAGTATGTAGATAGGACACACCGCCTGCCAGGCCCCCTAAAGGAGAATTCTACAAAACAAATGGATTAGTTAAACCCACCAGTGTTTTTTTTAACCACTACTATTCCTTTACACTAGCTTTTGAAATTTACAAATGTAGCAATTTAGAACTTTTAACAATTTTTAGCACTGGGAAACACTTTTTTGAAGGATAAAAAGTGCATTTTCTATACAACTATATGGATTAGACCCAAATGAGGGACAAATGAGGAGGAAAGAGGGACAGAGGTACTTTGTTTCAAATCAGGGACAGTCTCTCAAAATCAAAACAGTTGGGAGCTATGCCAACTTTAGTGTATGAGGTTTGAATAAAATACAGTACAGTAAAACCTTGGATTGCGAACATAATCCGTTTCAGAAACATGCTTGTAATCTAAAGCTTGTATATCAAAGCAAATTTCCCCATAAGAGATAATGGAAACTCAAATAATTTGTTCCACAACCATTTATTCATACGTAGGTCCTTCAGTTTATAGTCCATATAAAAAGATCATAGCAATGTGATAGGTTGTGTAACCATAAAATGTCCTCCATAAATGGAAGTCTCCACAAGGGGATTAGAAGAAAAATCCAGCAGGAGCCACAGAGTATAAAAGAGAAGAGAGGCGCCTTCAAGTGTAGCAATAAGTTGCTGAATGTTGAATGAATTAATTAAAAACTTATATAGCGCAGCACATGCGAAGTAAATCGCCTCTGGGCGCTTGTTGTTCCTGTCTCCTTTGAGATCAAAAGAGATGAGTCTTAATCTTTCTCCTGAAGACTAAGTAGTTCTCCTCCAGCCGAATGCTGGCTGGTAAGGCGTTCCATAGTCTGGGACCTTGGACAGCGAATCTCCTGTCTCCTTTGGACTTGTATCTGGCTTTCAGTATCTGAAGCCGATTTTGATTGGTGGATCGTAGAATACGATTGGGATTGTGAACTTTTAATTTTTCGCATAGATAATGGGGAGCATTCCCATGGATACATCTATGCGTTAGACAGAGAGCTTTAAAGGTGATTCTGTCTTTAACTGGTAGCCAGTGAAGGGATCTCAGTGAAGGTGAGATTGATTCCCAGGGTTTTTTCCCAGTCACAAGTCTGGCGGCCGTATTTTGAACGACTTGAAGACGAGCGATTTGGTACTTGGGGAGTCCGAGGTAAAGGGCATTTGCATAGTCCAGTCTGGAGTTTACAATCGCTCCCACCACGACCGCTATGTCTTTCTTGGGAATAAAAGGCGTGAGTCTGCGTAGTAGGCACAGCAGATGGTGAGATCCGCTGACTACTGACCCTATTTGTGCGTTCATTGTCATGTCGGAGTCAAAGATGACCCCAAGACTTTTGACTTTGGCTCTAGGGGTGATGATTTTGCCCAGAATGGGCGGGGGGATCCAGGTTGTTGCCGATTGATTCCTACGCTTGGCGTGAAACAGAAGAAGTTCTGTTTTTGCTCCGTTGAGTTTGAGATAACTCTTTGTCATCCAGTCCTCTATCAAAGAGAGACAAGTCTCTAGATTGAGGTGGTGATCCTTTTTATTGCAAATGCGGAAGTACAGTTGCGTGTCGTCTGCATATGAATGATAAAGCAGTTTTTGGCTGCTGATGATTTCGAAAAGAGGACGCACATAGATGTTGAATAACATTGGCGATAGGGGAGATCCTTGAGGGACCCCTAGGATCTCTAATATAACCATATAGCTACACTCAGAGGCTCCTCTCTTCTTTTTTATACTCAGTTGTGACATAATACTGCTTGTATATGAAAACATCGCTTGTATATCAAGTCAAAATGTATTTAAACAGCTTGTCTTGCAAAACACTCTTAAACCAAGTTTCTCTCAAACCAAGGTTTTACTGTATAAATCATTCTATCCCTAAATCTAACTTCACAAAATAAAAAGTTGATACATTATAATTATTAAAATGAAACTTAAGATCCTTCTAGTATTACCTACATGTTTGCTGAGATCGTACTCCCTCAGGAAATTACAAAAATGTATTAGAATGTTGTAAATACTTCAGCAAACTGATGAGTTCCAGATACACAACTGAAAACCTGTAACAGAAAGCAACTCTCTGCTTTGTCCTGGCAGACATTGGGATGCATTAGGATGAGCCAAATATTCTGCAATAGAAAGGTTTAACCACTTAAGACCCGGACCTTTAGGCAGCTAAAGAACCCGGCCAGTTTTTGCGATTCGGCACTGCTTCGCTTTAACTGACAATTGCGCGGTCGTGAGACATGACTTCCAAACAAAATTGGCGTCCTTTTTTCCACAAATAGAGCTTTCTTTTGGTAGTTTTTGATCACCTCTGCGGTTTTTATTTTTTGCGCTATAAACAAAAAAAGAACGACAATTTAAAAAAAAAATCAATATTTTTTACTTTTTGCTATAATAAATATCCCCCAAAATATATAAAAAAAACATAATGGAAAAACTTTTTACATTCTTTTTTATTAACAATCAATTCAAATTCTTATACTTTACCAGCCCTTCAATTACTTTGCTGCCCAAAAACCCCAATGGGGGAGTTCTTCCTATTATCTATTATAGTTTAGGCCGATACGTATTCTTCTACCTATTTTTGGTAAAAAAAAATCGCAATAAGCGTTTATCGGTTGGTTTGCGCAAAATTTATAGCGTTTACAAAATGGGATAGTTTTATTGTATTTTTATTATTATTATTTTTTACTACTAATGGCGGCGATCAGCAATTTTTTTACATGACTGCGACATTATGGCGGACACTTTGGACAATTTTGACACATTTTTGGGACCATTGTCATTTTCACAGCAAAAAATGCATTTAAAATGCATTGTTTACTGTGAAAATTACAATTGCAGTTTATATAATCTAGAGTGGGTGACTGAGGACAAAGAGAAGGCTAATTTACAAAATCTACAATGGAATGGTTCACAAATAAAAATATCCAGGTGTTAGAATGGCCAAGTCAAAGTCCAGACCTGAATCCAATCGAGAATCTGTGGAAAGAACTGAAAACTGCTGTTCACAAACGCTCTCAATCTCACTGAGCTCGAGCTGTTTTGCAAGGAGGAATGGGCAAAAATGTCAGTCTCTCGATGTGCAAAACTGATAGAGACATACCCCAAGCGACTTACAGCTGTAATTGCAGCAAAAGGTGGCGCTACAAAGTATTAACTTAAGGGGGCTGAATAATTTTGCACGCCCAATTTTTCAGTTTTTTATTTGTTAAAAAAGCTTGAAATATCCAATAAATCTCATTCCACTTCATGATTGTGTCCCACTTGTTGATTCTTCACAAAAAAATTACAGTTTTATATCTTTATGTTTAAAGCCTGAAATGTGGCAAAAGGTCGCAAAGTTCAAGGGGGCCGAATACTTTTGCAAGGCACTGTCTATAGTAATTATTATTATATTGTAGGTATTATAAGTTTATAGACAGTTTGTAGACAGAGATTCTAATAATTCTAATGCATTCAGCCTTAAGTTATCTTTAAGCATAATATTTACCAGTAATAGTTCAGTTTGTTGCTGCACTTTGCTTATTATCTGAAGGTTATTGCTATCAAGAGGCTGGTAAATGTTGGTATAATTATTACACTCGCCAGCCTTATCTGTGTGTTCCAAATGTTTGGACTAATAAAAACATAAAGTCTCTAAAAACACAGTGACAGAACAGCTGGAGTTTTCCAGAGGTGATTTCCCCTAATGGTGGATTTTTTTCTGACAATATAACAGTATGACAATATGGAAGACTAGGAAGCAATTACATATGCTATTTGTTCCTTATTGAATCTGTAAATTTTATAATCTTGTCACATAGTTCATTACAGTAAAATATTTCCTAGGAAAAACACAACTGAGTAGATTTACTAAAACTAGAAAGTACAAAATCTGGTGCAGCTAAGCATGATACCCAATCAGCTTCTAACTTCAGCTTGTTCAATTAAAGTGTGTGTAACCCTAAAAAAGAAAAAAAATAGATCCTGTTTCTTTAAAGCATGTTATACAGCACATAGCTTGTGCTGTGTCATTTGGCCCCTTGTATCTCCTGAAATACCCGACTGATCCTGCCTGGTGCTGCCCCCCCCCCTAAACTGACCATGGTTTATAATGGCTGCTGAGCCCTGACACCGTGGTTTACGAGCCTCCATCATCCGCAGATCTCCTCTGTCCTGTCCCCCCTCCCCTCCCTGCCTGTCAGCTCCTGGATCCTCCCCTCCTGATGATAGAATAACAGTGTAAAGTCTGCCCTGTCCCCTCTGTTAGATAATGCTATGCCCCCCATTGTGTGATTTTTTTTTTAAATTAGTCAGTGTACCTTATTCCGTAGCGCCGATCGGCACTCACGTGACCACCCAGCTCTCTCCTCCTCTTTTCTCCTGCTCCCGACTGACGTCAGCGGAAGTTCTCGTCCCCTCCCACTGTAGCTGTCAACCTGGGAGAGGAGAGAGCTGGGTGGTCATGTGAGCGGCAATCGGCGCTATGGAATAAGGTACACAGCAGCTTTTTTGATAAAAAAATCACACACACTAGGGAACATAGCATTATCTAACAGAGGGGATTGGAGAGACTTTAACAAGTTGCTTTACAACCACTTTAAGCTTTGACAATAAAACCTGGATTGACTTCTGTGCAGAGCTGGACCAGATTTTGCACTCACTATTTTTAGTATATGAACCCCAAAGACTGCCAGTACTGATTTCTCATTCTTCAAATGTTAGCTGCTTGGCTCGTGTCACGACCCTCTTACTTCAATACTTTGAGTCACTTTCCTGATATATGTATGCAGATCAAGGGTTCTGATTTTCAATGTCTTCAAACATATTTCAGATGAAAAACTCACCCAGCATAAAAGGCCAGTGGGTCAGCATAGTAGCCATGCCACTAACATATTCCAAAAGGAGGTCAGCAATGGCAGCCTACATGTTTCTCTATTAGGCCCTTTTTCCACTGAGCCGTTTTTCAAGCATTAGGCCGCGTACACACGTACGAGAACCTCGACGGGCCAATCACATCGTTCCGCCCGTCGAGGTTCTTGCCCGGCCGTCGAAATCGTCGACCAAGCCGTCGGGAAAGGCGTCGAGCCATGGTTCTCGATGGGCCATCGAGCAAATAGAGAACCTGCTCTCTATTTTGGCTCGACGGCTTTCTCGACGGGACGCCTTGGCGAAAACGTACACACGACCGAGTATCTCGGCAGAATATGGATCCCAGCGAGCTTCTCGCTGGATTCTGCCAAGAAACTCGGTCGTGTGTACGGGGCCTAATTTGAGCAAAGCCTCATCTGCAATCCCAATGTGCTGGTAAAGCACCGCTAAGACCTTAACGTTTTAGGGCGCTATTGCAGTGCCTCAGTGTAAAAAGGGCAAGGTGTTTTTACAGCGCTTTCAATTCATTTCAATGGAGAGTGGCGTTTTTGGAGCGTTTTTTTCAGCGCCCAAAAGCTGCTCCAAAGATGCTGCTTGCAGGATTCAGTGTGAAAGGGTCCTTTGAGATGCATGGAGAGCATCTTATGAGCGTTTTAATAGCGATATTTTTAATGCTAAAACGCTGTAATAACGCTTCAGTGTGAAAGGGGGTTTACTTTATGGTAATTATGGGAATAAACCAAACAATCTACTTTTGCACTACCATAGACAGATGGGGAAACAGTGAGCCAGATATAGATGTTTTTAACCAGGTCTCAAATTTCCTCATGTGACCATGGTGGTCGACAGGCTGCAGACTGATAGGGGGGCAACATTGATCAACAGATTAGATAAGCTGTCTTAATTGCTATATTTCATTTGCAGTAGCACCTCTTTCATTCATATCTTCATTGTACAATTCTGGTCTATGGTACCTCAGCTACAAAAATCACAGCAGCACTACTTGATTTCACACATGCACAATATCCTCTACATCACACAAACCTCAGCCAAATACGTACAGTCCATTAACAGTTGATTAACACTGCAAGAATGTGTATTCCATGGCACTTGCTCACAAGCTGACTAAGCAGAGTATACACATTCAGTTTTTTTACAGATCCCAGTATCAACATAAACAATGTATGATGCAAGGATCTCTCCCACTGAGCTATTGTACAGAGAAGGCTCCATCCTGTAAGAATACACTGATTAGTGCTGCAGCCATTGGCTGAAAGCGATACACAAGGACCGAAAGTCGTCAGTTTCCTGCTGAACCGACCAATTTTTGGTTACATTTTTGGTTCATGGTCCTGTTTAACCAATTGCCAAGCATTATACTGTAGCAGGAGCCCTGTAGCCCTGCCAGTGACATTTACACAGTAATCAGGCAGTGATTGCGAGTGGTTGCCAGAGGTTACAGCATATCGTTAACACTTACTGACTGGTTGCAAGATGTTACAGCACACATTATGACTCACTGATTAGTTGCTAGAGGTTACAGCACATGATTTCTTCTTGTTGATTGGTTGCTAGAGATTACTGTACAGTAATACAGCTCACTGATTGGTTGCTAGTGGTTACAGCACATCATCTCTTCACTGCAAAGGGGCATGATATACATATGAATGCCGTCTTTATTTACATATGAATGCTGCCACTATTTACATCTGAATGCTCCAGTTATTTACATATGAATGATGGTTATTTTCATGAGTCTGCAGGTGAGTCATCTTTACGCAACAATAGGGCAGAGTTGGGCAGCATTAGTAGCAGCACTTCACACTGAGATATCAGGACACAGCATAGGACTAAAACTTCAACGGACAAGGGAATTTAAACTGGGATAGTTGGCAAGTGTGAGGAAGCTGCTTTGGGCCCCACAATAATGACAGGGCCTAGGGCAGCTTCCCCTTTTGTCCTGCCTTAAAGACGGCCCTGTGTAGGGGGACACAACTCTAGTTCCTGCATGCAAGGGTGGCTCCATAGGATGGTGCATGAGAAAGGAGCCACCCTGAAACAGGATACCTGGGCCAGCAGTCATGGCATCAGCTTAAAAAGGGATATAGGCAAAGATTAGGACTTTGAACACATAGGAGTTGGTTTACTAAAACTGGAGAGTACAAAATCTGGTGCAGTTCTGCACAGAAACCAATCACCTTCTAGGTTTATTTGTCAAAGCTTAATTGAACAAGCTGAAGTTAGAAGCTTTTTGGCTACCATGCACATCTGCACCAGATTCTTCACTCTCCAGTTTTAGTAAATCAACCCCATAAAGTTAAATTTTAGATATTTGACAAGTTAGATATTTGTCAGCCTATTGTTTCCAATGTCACCCATTCAGATCTGTGCGACTTAAAGTCGCAGCGACTTTGAAAAGGTGCACTGCTTTGATGCAACTTTTGATGCAACTTAGTGCCAAAGAGTATAAAGTCAGATCAACGTTTCACTCAAAGGCACACTAGAAATCAGGCAACTTTGGATTCATATAAGTGTGAATGAAGCCTAAAAGATAAAGAAGCTGCATACTAAGCCCAATACTCCATTAGTACCCAGCAGATTGAACGACAAAAACCTGACAGCTCTGGCCAAAACCGCTTTAGTAACAATCCCCCGCTGAGCTATTGTGTTCTGACAGGGGGACGCCCCCCCCCCCGCTAAAACACACCGGTCAATGCTCTCAGCCATTGGCTGAGAGCGCTGATCAAGAGCCGGTTGGTTGCTGGTTTTCCGGCATGCATGTCCAACAGAAACCAGCTGAATGGCTGGCTTCTGTCAGACTGGCTGCCATACACACGGGCCGAATATTGGCCGTTTTTTATTGAAAAAGTAGTGGTGGAGGAAGGCCTACATTGCTGGACAATATGATTGACATTGGATTTATATTGTGGGACATTTGTTTTTTATTTTTTGGGGGGATTTATTTAATAAGGGACTTTTTTAATGGTGCATGTATGTACTTTTGAAAATGTTTTTGCGCTTACGTAGCAAGGGATACTATGTACCACTTATGGGGGCCTCCGTATGCTAAATAATGAAAAGGAGTCCCAGCCAGCACCTGCCAGACCCTTTTCGAGTCCCAGAGGGTCCTTTGTACCTACACAATCTGTCCAAATAATGTGCCTGCACCTGGTTGTGGGTATTAGCTGCTATTACCCACAGACATACAGTAAGCAGGGGCGGACTGACCATTGAGTCACTCGGGCACTGCCAGGGTTGCCAGGCTCAGTAAAACCAGGGACAGTATGTAAAAATCTGTGTTTTTTTTTTTTACATCTGTCCCTGATATGTCCGAAACTGACATGCCTCCCTTTTCTCCCTGGCAGATACCGGATTGATACTGAGGTTAATAGTAAGTCCCCTTACTGTTTCCACTTTGCTGGGACGTAGTCCCTGCACCTCCCTACTTTTAATGCATTATCATGAATTTTTGTTTATTTTTTATTTATTATTATTTTTTATTTTTTATTTTTTATTTTATATATCTTTTTCAGTATACTGCTTTAAAACACTCCTGATGATTGGCTGAAATGCCAGGAAACGCGTAGAGTGCCACCAGATGCCACCAATCACATGTTCATACCTCATATATGTTGTCCAATTGATTGATTTTATTATGTATATCTGCCATGTCTCCCTTTTGTATTTTTTGTATTGCATGCTAAGCGCAGCACAGTTAGTATAAGTCTTGTGACTATCTACCTGATATGAAATATCTGACATGTATTTAATAATGTAATAAATATATCATGTACTGTATATCTGATTTATGGTTTTATTCCCCTTGACATGGCGCTCCCTCATTTAAAGTCCCATTCACCCTTCTTTTCCATATACCAAATTAGGGATGGAGGCCGCCATGCGTTTTATTTTATTTTGTGTGACAGATCACATCCATTCACTGTACGACATGCTTTTGATGTGAAAATCCAGAGATTTTAGCTGCCCTGCCTCCTGGCATGGTGACCATTTGTAAGTCCAGGGGCCCCATAATCTTCTATTGCCAGGGGGCCCCATGAGTTGTCAGTCCGCCCCTGACAGTAAGATTCCCAATGTAGCTAAAATTTGCTAAATTTTCTCGTATACATTCATTGTTTGTTATCATATTTGTCAAACACTAGTGCTGCTTCCTTGGCCTAGGTTTATCGTGCATTTTTCAGTGTATTTCTGTAACACATTGCGTTTTTGCACACATTTTTATGCGTTTTCATGCTTCATATATTTTTTTCCAGGAGGAGGTTTTTGTAAAGCACAATTTGTAAATGCACCAAAAAAAACGCATGCATCTGTGTTTTTCAAGCATTCCTATTGAAGGCTATGGGGCCAAAAACACAGTTTGCTGCATCAAAAGAAGCACATGCACCTTTTCAAAAATCGCACCACCATATTGAACTGATGTGAATGGGCACCTTAGAGAATAATGTGATTTCCATTGTTGATCATTGCAGCGTGATGGTGGATGCAGGAGACATCACATTAGCGTGAATGGGGCCTTACAGTTATGGAGCACAGTTTGTTATGGGCTTGAGCCTTTCCTATAAATCAGTTTTAGAGCTGCCATTACTGAGCGAAACGAAAGAGCAGGAGTGTTTCTAAGAAACTCTCCTCCCCTCCAGCTTGTAAACATAACTAGGGCGGTTTTCTGACATATTCTACACAGGCATTTCCCTACTCACTCTGTCAACATGATAGCTGTAGCTGGCTCCAACTCCTATGCTCTGTGTGGATTTGTCCTTGTGTCATTTGTATTTCAGGCTGGGTTTTTCATTTTCACTTACGTTTACTTCACAAATGAAATCAAACAGGTATGGTGCATTTTCTTGCAATATCTTAACGGGTGCAAGGGTGGGTGAGCTGTTTTCTAAAAGCTTTAACAGGCAATGTTATTGCTGGACAGTCTGCTTGCAATAATTTACAGTCCACAATCGTGTACTTTACAGGCAAACCCCACTTTTAAGTACACAATGGGGTTTATTTACTAAAGCTGGAAATCGCAATATTAAGGCTCACTTCTGCATAGAAACCAATGACCTTCTAACCCCAGCTTGTTCAATTAAGCCTGGTAATAAAACCTGGAAGCTCATTGTTTTTTATGCAGAAGTGAGCCTGATTTTGAACTTTCCAGCTTTAGTAAATAAACCCCATTGTGTACTTAAAAGTGGGATATGCCTGTATTCACATTTCCAAGCTGCTAACTCTTTTTTTTAAATTGGTTTATTTTCTTTTGCATTACACTATTTGATTTTTCCTATTTTAGTGTGTTATTAAAACTTTCCAAAGTATATGCATTGCTCATAGCTAGTGTTTTTCTGAGTGTTCTAAATTTAAATGCATCACCTGAGTTATCATAGTTAAATAGTTTGCTGTCTACATGCAAGAACAGAATCACAATGAGGGAGATTTACTAAAACTGGAGCACTTAGAATCTGGTGCAGCTGTGCATGGTAGCCAATCAGCTTCTAACGTAATCTTGTTCAGTTAAGCTTTGACAATAAACCTGGAAGCTGATTGGTTTCTGTGCAGAGCTGCACCAAATTTTGCAGTCTCTAATTTTATTAAATACCCCCCCACCCCATGCGTTGTGTTTGTTGGCAAGTTATGTCACATACTAGTGTAATGGGGGCTCCCTAGAAAGGTTCTCCAGCTGCTGGGAACATTTGAAAGCCAAGTCCCAAATCTCTTTATTAATACAAACTTTCTAACTCAGAATAAATGGATAACTGGTGTCCAGATGCAGAACATGACACCTTTGGTATGACCCAAGGAGGGACAGAGACCCCACAGTCTCCAAGAGATAACAAGAAGTCAAAACTAACTGTCACCCTAAAACCAAAATATTATATTTGGGTGGTGTTTGTCATTGAATAAGCAGTCAGAAAGCTAATATCTCTTATTTTTATATAAATGCATATCATAATTGCTTTTACAGTGTTTTACTAAATAAGCCTATTCATGAATACAGTGTTTTTCCTGTTATGGATATTCCTAAAAGTTGCTAATGTCCAAAACACCTAGTTGTCGATAACTGGTTTGTAACCTCAAATTTTTTTTTACAGCAAATAAAAACACAAGTTGGACACTAGCTCAGTTTTAAATAACTCATTATCCAAAAACTTTTGCATGAAATGCATTGTTTACTGAAATGGCTCCAATTTTTCAGGGTCATGAAACAGAGCCAGACAAACCACTGATAAAGCTCTGGCAAGGAGGTCGGAAACATGGAAAAATAAGCCCTGTATCAGCAACTAGTTTACCACCACTTTGTCCCTTGACTAACTTTTGCCTACCATTTTCCAACTGTGGTCCTCCATGATCACTGAAGGCTCAATTATACTGCAACTTTGGTGGCATTATGTAGGCATATGGCAAGCAGTCCTGATTCCTGCCAAGTGCCCGGCATACACTAGGTCCAAAAGTGTATAGTGGGGCAATGGGACTGGTGTTTCATTCTTGTTTCACGTCCTCATCTATCAAAATAACAGTTTGCTGAGCACTGATTTCAGGCTACATTCACATGTGTAGTTGGTGTTGAAGACTATTCAACTCCCATGTTATAGCCTCTTCCATCAGGCTTCAGTTCTGTCTCTCCACCATACTAGTAGAAGTAAAAAAAGCAGATGGCGACGCCTGCCCTGATTATTATAAACCACTTGGGTCAGCACAGAATAGCTGGCAAACACAGAAATGTGTACAGAGTTGTTTGGTTTTTTGCCTTACTAAGATCCAACTGTATTAATAATAATGTGGAACGACCACCATTCTATACAATTTAATCAATACATTTATCCACTATTCAAAAAGATAGTACATTTAGACTGGTGTCTGCAGTGTTCGTACAATGGATACATTTTTTTTATGACTTCTTTTACACAGTGTGGCTATAGCAACTCATATGGCTGTAGAGGCTCACTTTTTGGATTGCACTGGCAGTAATTATTATGCCGCATACACACCACTGTTTTTCATGACGAGAAAAATGCAATTTTTTTAATTGGTTGTAAAAAACGGTCGTGTGTAGGCTACAGAGCATTTTTCTCGACGTGAAAAATGGGCGTTAAAAATTTAGAACCTGCTCTATTTTTTCTCGTAATTTTTCATGTCGTTCTGAATGAATGAATGAATGAAAACTTGTATAGCGCGGCACATGCGAACTGAATCGCCTCTGGGCGCTTGTTGTTCCTGTCTCCTTTGATATCAAAAGAGAAAAGTCTTGACCTTTTTCCTAAATGCTAGGTGGTTCTCCTCCAACCGAATGCTGGTTGGTAAAGCGTTCCATAGTTTGGGACCTTGGATCGCGAATCTCCTTTCTCCCTTGGACTTGAAGTTGGCTTTCGGAACCTGGAGCAGGTTCTGATTCGTGGATCGCAAAACGCGATTGGGATTATGCGCTTTTATTATTTCGCATAAATAAAGGGGGGCATTCCCATGGACACATCTATGTGTAAGACAGAGAGCTTTAAAAGCGATTCTGTCTTTGACTGGCAGCCAATGAAGTGCTCTCAGTGAAGGTGAGATGGATTCCCAGGGTTTTTTCCCAGTCACCAGTCTGGCGGCCGTATTCTGAACGACTTGCAGACGAGCGATTTGGTACTTGGGGAGGCCGAGGTAAAGGGCATTTGCATAATCCAGTCTGGAGTTAACAATTGCTCCCACCACGACCGCTAAATCTTCTTTAGGGATGAACGGAGTGAGTCTGCGTAGTAGGCGCAGCAGATGGTGAGATCCGCTGACTACTGACCCTATTTGTGCGTCCATTGTCATAAGGGAGTCAAAAATGACCCCTAGGCTTTTGACTTTGGCGCTAGGGGTGATGAGCTTGCCCAGAATGGGCGGGGGGGTCCATGCTGTTGAAAGTTGATTCATACGCTTGGCGTGAAACAGGAGAAGTTCTGTTTTCGCTCCATTGAGTTTGAGATAACTCTTTGTCATCCAGTCCTCTATCAAAGAGAGACATGTCTCTAGATTGAGGTGGTGATCCTGTCTGTTGCAGATGCGGAAATAGAGTTGTGTGTCATCTGCATATGAGTGGTAGAGCAGTTTTTGGCTGCTGATAATCTCAAAGAGAGGACGAAGATATATGTTAAACAGCACTGGTGACAGAGGCGATCCTTGAGGGACTCCGCATGTTACTGTGCGTTTGTCAGACGTGAAAGGTCCTAACTTCACTGTTTGCGATCGGTTTTCCAGAAAAGAGGAGAACCAAGATAGATCGCCTTCTGCGACTCTGGCTACTTCAGCAAGCCGAGTCAGTAACAGATTGTGGTCTACAGTGTCGAAAGCGGCACTTAGGTCCAACAGAACTAGAAGACAAGATTCTCCTTCGTCTGCGGCCTTGAGAACATCGTCCCATACTTTCAGTAATGCTGTTTCTGTCCCGTGTCCGGGACGGAAGCCTGATTGCAATGGGTCAAGTAGCTTGTGGGTATCTAGATGCTGTTGCAGCTGTTGTACCACTACTTTTTCCATTATCTTTGAGAGTACGTTGAGGCTAGTTATGGGACGGCGGTGGAGTGGATCCTTGGGGTCCAGGGAGGGTTTCTTCAGGATGGGTTGGATTACACCCTCTTTCAACTGTGAGGGCACTATGCCTTCCAAGAAAGACTGGTTGATAAGCTGCGTGATGGGAGGAGCCAGAATGTCGGCGCATTCCTTCAGCAGTTTAGTGGGGATAACGTCATTTGGCGCTGTGCTATTACGCAGAGTACAAATGACATTCTTAGTGGTCTCGATGGAGATGGGTTCCAGGGCGAACTTACCTGATATAGAAGAATTACTATGGGTGTTGTGTGAGAGGCTGCAGGGGGGGCTGAGGGGGGAATTGTTTTGCTGAATGCTTTCACGGATCACCTCGATTTTATTAATGAAGTAATCCGATAGTTCATTGCAAAATTCTTGTGTGTCCGAGCTGGGGGTTTCAATGCATCCTGGCTTCATGGTCTGGGTGACCATCTTGAAGAGTTCGCGGGGGCGGTTTAGGGCGCCGTTGATAGCCTCCGAAAAATAATTTTTCTTGGCTTGGAAAATTCCTTTGTGGTATTTTCTTGTAGTCGCCTTGTAGATGGATAGGTTTAGCTCTGAAGAACATCTTTTCCAGGCAGATTCGGCCCTTCTGCGTTCTTGCTTCAGTAACGACAGTTGGTTGCTAAACCAGCTGCGGTTGGTTTTCCGGATGCGGGTTCGTCGCTTCGGCGCTACCAAGTCGGCTGACTGTAGCATGGCCGAGTTTATGGCTTCCAATGTTTCAACGGCCGTTTGATGCGGCGGAGTTGTTTCTATTTTTTTCCTTAAAGTGGTTTTGAAGAGTTCCGAGTGGAGCTTCTTCTGACATCTAGTCCAGTGTGTTGTCACTGGATTTGATGTTTTTGTTGCGGGGGGGATTGTGGAAATATTGAAGGTAATTGCATGGTGATCTGTCCATGGCAATTTTTCATTTTCCCAAATTTTTATTTCCAGAGCTTGTCTGAAAATAAGATCAAGTGTGTGACCTGAAGCATGTGTGGGCCCACATACTAGTTGCTGCAATCCTAATCCTTCCAGGTGGTCAATACAGGCGTCGGCAATGGGGTCCTGTGAGGAGTTGGCCCAGAGATTGAAATCCCCGAGCAGCAACAGGTGTTTGCTGTTGAGGGTATAAGTGGAGAAGAAATCCGTCCATGATGATAGCAGCTGCGATTTTGGGCCGGGCGGCCTATAGCAGAGCAGAATGTGGACGGTCTCCTTTGAACTTGCTTGAAGTTGTAGAGTAAGGGTTTCCATGAATGGAAGAGGGTTTTGGCGGACTGGTTTGGTGATCGTAAGATGAGTCTTGAGGATCACCGCCAGGCCGCCTCCTCTTTGCCCTATTCTGTTTTCCGTTATGATACGGTAATTTTCTGGCACCAGTTCTCCTAGAATGGTGTTACAGTCGGCTGTGAGCCAGCTCTCTGTAATAAAAAGACAGTCTAGATCCTTTTGTTGAATGAAGTCGCGGATTTCTAGTCGGTGTTTTACTGCCGATCTTGTGTTGATCAGAGCACATGATATGTGCTTGAGCTGGGGTAAATGGCTGAAATGACTGACCGTCGATCTATGATCGATTCTCAATAGTCGCTCAGTTCTTAGGGCCTTTTTGGTGATGGCTGGCAGTATTGCGGCGCATTGCCTCAAACTCCAAATGGTTTCGGCAGAATATTGCCTACGTGCCATGATCGTCAATACACGGGGGGGGGGATTTCGGGGCAGTGGGGAGAGGAATTGGCTAACTCCTCTTTCCAGGCTTGGTCCAGAGGAAGGCAAAAAACCCCGGCGGTGCTCGGCCAATATGCTCCAGCAGGGAAAAAATTCCTTCCTGACCCCTGTAAGAGGCGATCGGGTAACCCCTGGATCAGGCTTCTGTGCTTTGGAAAGACAGGGGGGGGGCTGGGGCTGTGAGGGGGACCCTGTTGCTGGTCAGGCGGGATGGCTGTTCAGGCAGTGGGAAGAGGGCTGACAGGGTGATTCTTTAATTGAACAGGGGGCTGAGGGGGTGAGAGACAGGCCGGGTAGCTGGCCCTCTGGGGTAGGGGAGGTTTCCTGGGGCTGAGAGAGGACCACAGAGGCGTGGGGAGCGGCGCGCCGTTAGGCCGCAAGTGAAGCCGCGGTCTTTCCTAGACCGCGGCCCCGCGATTCGGAGCGGCCTGGCGCGGTGCCCTCAACAGAGCACCAGAACGGCGAAAACTACACGGGCGGAGGAATAGAGGAAGGGGGGCCCTTGGGGCCCTTGGGGATGATGGAGGTAAGGGAGGTGAGGGAGTGCAGGGGAACCTAGGCTGGGGAAAAAAAAGAAGATTCCTGTCTCTCGGGACAGAGAAGACTGCGGCTTGTCCTGACAAGGACGGCCGCTTTTAGTCCCAGGGAGAGCAGGCAGACTTACCTTCAGCGGATGGGGGCTGGAGCAGAGAAGGAGCTGGAGCAGGAACGGGGGTGGCCAAAAAACCCTGCCTATCCAGGGAGTATGAGCCACACGTCCCACTGCTGGGATCCGTGCGCCAGTATCTGCTACTCCCTGGTTCAAGCCCTAGGAGAGAGAGGGGGCCGACACAACCAGCAGTAGACACCTGGTCGTGAAATCAGCACAGAGAGAGGAGAGAGCACGTCTTGCTGCACGTCTTGCTGCTTCCTTCTCTTGCTGTTCACTGAGCCAGAAGGGGCAGCTGAGTCCAACAGGTACTGCAGTGAATTGTTCTATTTCAAGTCGTGAAAAACGGTCGTGTGAACGCTTTAATGAGGGGGTAAAACGTGCATGCTCAGAAGCAAGTTATGAGACGGGAGCGCTAGTTCTGGTAAAACTAGTGCTCGTAATGGAGATAGCACATTTGTCACGCTGTAACAGACTGAAAAGCACAAAGACTGAAAAGCGCTAATCGTCTCTCACCAAACTTTTACTAACACGCGGTAACACAAAATCAGCAAAAGCAGGCCAAAGGGTGGCGCCATTCCAATGGAACTTCCCCTTTATAGTGCCGTTGTACGTGTTGTCGCATGTGTTGTACGTCACCGCGTACATTTTTTTCACGATCATGTGTATGCAAGGCAGAATTAAAAGGAATCACGTAGAGAAAAACTTTGTTTTTTTTTCCATGACATGAATAACGGTCTTGTGTACGCGGCATTAGAACAGTATGTAGAAAAATGATATGCAATCATAGATATAAAGATCTGTGTATTCCAATCACTGCACCCTAGTCAACAGCCTTCTAAATTTGCATGCACCCCCACTTTTTATCTACTGTCCCAACAGTCCCTTCTCCTTGGAAGTTCAATTAGGTGAAACGAACAAGGTGCAATAATAAATCATAATCTAGACTCTTTATCTGTTGATCCCTGAACATGTTCATCATTAACTAAGGAAGTCACCACACGGTCAATGAGTATGAAAAAAATATATTGATAAGGTCCTCAAGCAGCTGTAAACTATGAAGCACCCTTTATTTCTTTATTTCTTATCAATACCTGACACAACTTTTGTACCACAGAACAAGCCTATCTCTTTTGCAGTTTGCACACTGGAAACCTGTGTAAGAAAACTCTTATGAAGTCTAAGGCCGCGTACACACGATCAGAACAGTTTTAAAACTTGCTTTAAAATCTGTCCGACGGACACCTGTCCGTCGGATAGATTCGATGGTTAGTACTCCAAAGCATCGGACCAAAAACCCACGCATGCTCAGAATCAAGTCGACGCATGCTTGGAAGCATTGAACTTCCTTTTTTCAGCACGTCGTTGTGTTCTACGTCACCGCGTTCTGGTTTGATCGGATTTTTGGTCCGATGGTGTGTACACACATCAGACCACTTTAGCCTGATCCATTGAAAACGGTCCGTCGGACCAGTCTCATCGGACAGGTCTGATCGTGTGTACGTGGCCTAACAGTACAATTCTAAGGTTACTGGCAGCCCTTAACTTTTGAGCTGCATGTTATGGTTCATAAAACCGGTTTTGTAGCTTCTGATATAAATAGACAGGAATGATCCAATGGCATTTCAGTCTTCAAAACAAATTTGCATTGAGAGCAGATCTTTACTGTAAAGTAATAAAAAGTAAACCATGGCACTGACCTAGAAAGACAAACACTGCCATGAAACAAAACACCTTATTGAGAAATCTGGTACTGCCCAATAGTCTAGGCACCCAGTCCAAATAGCATATGATATAGGAAGCCTGGTGGCACCTCGCACTTGTAATAACATCTGCTTTCATTTCCCCTTTGAGGGAAATGTGTGGTTTTGGCAAGTTTCTTTTGAAAGGACTTGGGAAAGTCTCTGATGTTGCAAAAGCTGCAGCTAAATTGTGCTAAACTGCTGCCCGTTGTATTAACATTTATCACTGGAAAACCAATGAGAACTTGCTTGGAATCTTTGCATTAGGAAAATGCAGAGAGCAACTGCAACATCTAATGTGAGGTGAACAATAACTTTCAGTAAACAATCATAAACTGCAACCTGATTGGTTGTTATAGGTTACTACATGTTGCATTTTACAATTGCTTCTTGGGTTACTCTTTTAAGTCATATTGTGGTTAAAGCAGCATGCTCAAGCAATATACAATATATCAGCTTAGCTTAATTGCCCATAAATTCAGAGCCATTAAAAAAAGTATATTTATGGCAAAATACCCTCTTGTGTGATAGAGGAACAGCAGCACCATAAGAACCCTCACTAATGATTGCAATTAGGCAGATTTTTTAAGGAAGCTTGCAGCATCCTGTTTTCACATATATTAAGACCCCTACCTTGCAGGTAGGGTCTAATGCTGGATTCATATGTATGCATTTTTAGCGCTTTTTGCATTTTTTCACTACAGTTCAGTTCATTTAACATGGTTTCCTATGAAACAACTTCTGTAGTGCAAATCTGCAAAATGCAAAAAGCACTAAAAATGCATAGGTGTGAATCCACCCTGAAGTAAATCAGTTGGAGAAACTGTTAAATCAATATGCATGGATAATAATTAATGTATGTATGTATTGGTTACTTAATTCATCAATCATTATATATTCATTGATGTATGCGAATAGAATCAAACACTACAAATATTCACTTTTCTATTTCTAGTTCTAAGGTGGTAAAGATAAAAGGCCAACATTTCAAATTTCTTACCAACAAATTCAAGGAAAACAAAAGTGCGTTTATTTGGATAAAATCCAAGTTCCAATATGGGTGTGCCGTAATCTCATCCTGCTTAATTTGGAAAACATCGAAACTGAAAGAAACACTCATTAGAACAATGGACTATAGTATGGTTAATATATATTATATATATAATATATATTATGTGCAAGCAATATATCCATCAGAAATATATCCAGGCATCTGAATGAAGAAACTGATTGAAATAAATTCTGGAAATTCCAATAACAACCAAACTGAGAAGGCTAGCTGGGTGCACTGCTTTGTGTAAATAACTAATCTCTGCACCTCTGTGACCCTCTGTGACCAGATAATGTGTCTGAATTCCACTTTAGGTTGCTTCCAAGAACCACTTACATGATTCAATAGAGTTTCTTCTGTGGAGCTAAGGCATCAAGGTTTATTTAAGCTAATGCAAAGAGAAATGATCACAGCAGTGCAAGAACTCAAACCAAGAATTAGAAATGATCACTTAGCTTATTGTCCACAAAATAATATTTACAAGGGGTTACTGCACTTCACACACCTTCATTGCTCTTTGCATTTTATTTATGAAAAAGACGATGGACAGTGCAGGTCGGGTGGAATTGTACTTTAAATTACAGATTATTGGCAGGGGAGTGCATATTGCACCTAAAGCATATCCATTACAAGATTATTGCAATGTCAAATGGATCTTTACAATGCAGCAGTTAGGTCTTATGTGCAAGGGATAGGCACTGACTGACTGCCTCTTAAAAAACAGCCAATTGGTGTCTCTAGGCCCTGTACACACGTGTAGAATCTCATCAGGAAAAAACGTTTTCCTGATGAGATTCTTGGCAAGAATCTCTTGCCGCCCGAATGTACAGGCACTCCTTTCAAAAGAACCGCGGTTCTTTTGGAGGGCAAGAATGCAGTGACGTCATCACGTACGATGAGCATGCGCTCATTACATTCGATGCCGTTGCCGGCATCTTGCTGCACCCTACCTATGGAAGCTACCGTGCATGCGTCAAAGTCATTTAGAGCATGCGCGGGTTTCCAAGGCGACAGGTAAGTATACACACTCTCGGGTTTCTCGGCAGGAAAACACTGCCGAAAATCATGACGAGAAAATAGAGAGCAGGTTCTCTATTTTTCTAATCAAGATTTTAGGCAGTTTTCTTGACGAGAAACCTTAAAGCCTCGTACACACGCACGGTATACTCGGCAAGAAAGCTCTGCCACCATTTTTCTTGTTAGTTCTTGTTGAGTAAACCGAGCGTGTGTACGAGGCTTCTGCCTCAAAATAAGCATTGTAGAAGATGCATGAGCAGAAGGGTAAACAGCAGCTGGCCAGCCTCCAAGGAACCCACTTTAAGAGATAGGTAAGTATGCAAAGGTTCTATTTGTTCAACTAAATGCAGCACCATAGGTAAGATGGTAAACTAAGATGCTAAGCACTGGAAATAGCTTGTTTATTTGTAAAATAACAAGTCTCTTAAGCATCCCACAATGAGTATTATATTTTTTTAGGTATGCTTCCTTCTTCCCACTGTTTTTTGTTTTGTTTTTTTGCTCAGCTGTATCAGGAAATAAGTGCACAAAACAAGTAAACTATAGTAAAAAAAAAAAAAAAAACTCTGGCCAAACCATTATTACATTCCAATGTCTGGAAAGTCCAACTCTGTGTCAGGAAATCCTGAAAACAGTTCAAAGTGCAAACCCATTTTATGACAAAACATAAGATTAGATCTAAAGTTCCAGCAGAGAAAAAAACCTTCAGACATAAAAAAGTATTAAATGATGTTTACTTTTCATTATTATTTTTTTTTTGTATTATTAAATATGCAGGTTTCTTCCATAAGGCACACAGAAAGAAATATTAATGGGGGGATTGCTGTAGCCCAATAAAAAGAATGATAAATTGGATAACACAAATTCATTTACTTTGCATAGCATTATTATCTTCTTCACTGCTTTACTCATTATTTCTAATGCCGCATACACATGATCGGAATTTCCGACAACAAATGTGCAATGTTAGCTTTTTATTCAGATATTCCAACCGTGTGTACGCTCCATTGGACATTTGTTGTCGTAATTTCCGACAACAAATGTTTGAGAGCTGGTTCTCTATTTTTTCGACAAAAGTTCCTGTCGAAAATTCCAATTGTCTGTATGCAATTCTGACACACAAAAATCCTACGCATGCTCGGAATCAATTCAACGCATGCTCGGAATCACTAAACTTAATTTTTCTCGGCTCGTCTTAGTGTTGTACGTGACCGTGTTCTTGGCGATCAGAATTTCTGACAACCTTTGTGTGACCGTGTGTATGCAAGACAAGTTTGAGCCAACATTCCGTCAGAAAAAAAATCCATGGTTTTGTTGTCGGAATGTCCGATCGTGTGTACGCGGCATTATAGGGTATATCAGTAACAGAATTCTTTACTACACCTAAAAAGACTGGGTTTATAAACCGATTTATTTTTTAAGTAAAATCTTTTTCTCAGCATAAATTCCTGCAATTTCTGCATGTTGTTTAAAAACCATACCTGTAAAATATTTGTGCCCCCCCTTCCCCATGCTGAAGCCTGGCAGACAAACTCTTAAGCATTGCTGCTAAGACACTACAGCCATTGGGTGCTTGCCCCTAGCATCACAGAAGCAAGTGTTTTTCCTTGTATGAAACCCAGTGCATGTGCTGTGTTCTCTCTCTACCCCTGTGACAGCAACAGGTGAGCTATGCATTGCTGCAACACGTGGAAAGAGAGCACACTACGCACATACTGGTAATGAGCACCCAACAGCTAGAGTGCCCTAGCAGCAAGGCAGAATGAGGAAATACTAAATATGGGAATTTTTTAGTTATACTTTGTGGGTAGAAGGCTGTATTTGGTTGCAAATGGCCTACAGGTATGGTGATTTCATCAATCAGCATTTTTAAAAGCTGCGCAGTTTTTGTTTTGTTTGTATTTTTTCCTTTTTTTTTATCCTGATTGTATAGGCACTTAGCTTTTAAATTAGTAATTTTGGTATAGAAATAAAACAAACCTTCATACAGTACTCATCTTTATGCTGCAGCCTTGGTGTGATGATGTAGTTGTCCCATGTTGGCTCTAAGACCGATACCTAAGTGATCACATGATTATTGATCACTCAGTTTCCAGTCTGCTCGGAGTGGAGAGCAGAGACGGTCAGTCACCGTCCTCCGCTTTGCTTCTCCAGCACACTGGAGCTAGCTATCGATAAAGCAGTTAGGGGGATCCTGAAAACATGGCTGGGATTCTTCCAGAGCCTGGAGCAGTTTGGTTACGTCAGCTGATTCTAGCTCTTGTGATCCGCAAGAGAAGTATGAACAAAAAAAGCTCTGGCCATACTCCTTTTTTTAAATATTTAAGTGACACAAAATTTATATTTTTAATCAAATAAAAGCAATAAGTCCAACTATAAGTAGAAAGTATGCAAAATTGTATGGAGAAAAACCCGGACGGCCGCACTCCAAAAAATGTTCCTTTATAATAAAACAGATCACAGCATCAACATGTCACAGCAAAAAACAGAAAAGAGCTGACGCGTTTCACACCAAAATACAGTGCTTACAGTGCAGAAAATAAGTATTTGAACACCCTGCTATTTTGCAAGTTCTCCCACTTGGAAATCATGGAGGGGTCTGAAATTGTTATCGTAGGTGCATGTCCACTGTGAGAGACATAATCAAAAAAAAAAATTCCAGAAATCACAATGTATGATTTTTTAAACTATTTATTTGTATGATACAGCTGCAAAGAAGTATTTGAACACCTGAGAAAATCAATGTTAATATTTGGTACAGTAGCCTTTGTTTGCAATTACAGAGGTCAAACGTTTCTTGTAGTTTTTCACCAGGTTTGCACACACTGGAGGAGGGATTTTGGCCCACTCCTCCACACAGATCTTCTCTAGATCAGTCAGGTTTCTGGGCTGTCGCTGAGAAACACAGAGTTTGAGCTCCCTCCTGGGTTTAGGTCTGGAGACTGGCTAGGCCACGCCAGAACCTTGATATGCTTCTTACAGAGCCACTCCTTGGTTATCCTGGCTGTGTGCTTCGGGTCATTGTCATGTTGGAAGACCCAGCCTCGACCCATCTTCAAAGCTCTAACTGAGGGAAGGAGGTTGTTGCCCAAAATCTCGCAATACATGGCCCCGGTCATCCTCTCCTTAATACAGTGCAGTCGTCCTGTCCCATGTGCAGAAAAACACCCCCAAAGCATGATGCTACCACCCCCATGCTTCACAGTAGGGATGGTGTTCTTGGGATGGTACTCATCATTCTTCTTCCTCCAAACACGGTTAGTGGAATTATGACCAAAAAGTTCTATTTTGGTCTCATCTGACCACATGACTTTCTCCCATGACTCCTCTGGATCATCCAAATGGTCATTGGCAAACTTAAGACGGGCCTTGACATGTGCTGGTTTAAGCAGGGGAACCTTCCGTGCCATGCATGATTTCAAACCATGACGTCTTAGTGTATTACCAACAGTAACCTTGGAAACGGTGGTCCCAGCTCTTTTCAGGTCATTGACCAGCTCCTCCCGTGTAGTCCTGGGCTGATTTCTCACCTTTCTTAGGATCATTGAGACCCCACGAGGTGAGATTTTGCATGGAGCCCCAGTCCGAGGGAGATTGACAGTCATGTTTAGCTTCTTCCATTTTCTAATGATTGCTCCAACAGTGGACCTTTTTTCACCAAGCTGCTTGGCAATTTCCCCATAGCCCTTTCCAGCCTTGTGGAGGTGTACAATTTTTCTCTAGTGTCTTTGGACAGCTCTTTGGTCTTGGCCATGTTAGTAGTTGGATTCTTACTGATTGTATGGGGTGGACAGGTGTCTGTATGCAGCTAATGACCTCAAACAGGTGCATCTAATTTAGGATAATAAATGGAGTGGAGGTGGACATTTTAAAGGCACACTAACAGGTCTTTGAGGGTCAGAATTCTAGCTGATAGACAGGTGTTCAAATACTTCTTTGCAGCTGTATCATACAAATAAATAGTTAAAAAATCATACATTGTGATTTCTGGATTTTTTTTTTTGTTGATTATGTCTCTCACAGTGGACATGCACCTATGATGACAATTTCAGACCCCTCCATGATTTCCAAGTGGGGGAAACTTGCAAAATAGCAGGGTGTTCAAATACTTATTTTCTGCACTGTATTTAAAGCTATGAATAAGCTATGAATAAGCACTGTATTTTGGTGTGAAACGCGTCAGATCTTTTCTGTTTTTTGCTGTGACATGTTGACGTTGTGATCTGTTTTATTATAAAGTAACATTTTTTGGGGTGCGGCCGTCCTGGATTTCTCCATACAATTTTGCATACTATTGCAGTGCCTGCACCCAGGGGTTGGATCCTACCTTTCAGCTTTAGCTCCTTGGGACATCTGAGCGGTCAACTTTTTCTCTCATCCTATAAGTAGAAAGTACCCTCTATCTCTATCTTCCTTGGTTTCATCTCTTTTTTTTTTCTGGTATTCTCAGACTTCCTGTTCTAGGGTGGCTACCTTTTTTTCACCATGCCCCCCTTGTGTATGTGAATGTAGCTATCCTTTTCTGCTCACCCTGGAGATGGACTACACGTCTTAATGCAGACACATTCAGCTCAATGGGAATGGAAGTAAACATTGAGTGGAGCATGTGACCAGAAGTATGGCACTGTTTGTGCTATACTAGTAGCAGCGGGGTGCACCAGTAGAGGATAGGGAGCATGCATAGGACAAAAGAAGACTGTAAACATTGGTAAGAGACTTTTTAAATACACACAAAAAATAAAAATAAATAAAAAGCCATTGTATTCAGTTGCATGCAGTTTCCTGCAATGCATTTTTTGGAAGGGTGCAGGGATTTTTTTTTTCATGCAGTGTGGTGTGTTTTTGGCTCTGTAGACTTCAATGCAATAACACAAAGAATGCATGTCATTTTGGTGCATTTTCCTGGATGACACCAGACAGCTCCTCCGAGCAACTTAAACACTTCCCCAAAAAAATTATATAAAAAAAAAACATAAAAAATTGCATGGGGTAAAACATGCACAATGCTGAAAAACGCAGCAACCGCACATGCATACTTGTGACCACAACCTTAATGTATATGAGAGCCATTGGGGTTAATACAAATGTCTGCTCTTTTCTGTGATAAACTCTTGAGCTGATTTACTAAAACTGGAAAATGCTGGAAAGTGCTGGAAAATGCTAAATCTGGTGCAGCTGTGCATTGTAGAAAACCAGCTTCTATTTTCAGCCTGTTCAATTAAGCTTTGACAAAAAAAAAAAAACTGGTCTAGTTCTAGTTATATTCCAGCTTACCTCCCACATGCAGGGACTTTCCCATATGAAATCATATTCTTTCCTTTTCACTTACAATACATAGTAGTAGAGTTTGACTGGCAGCACTTCCTCCAGTCTGTAAAGTTTGACGCTGCAAAACTCACCACAGTTCCCTTTATGTCAGTGTTGTGCAAAGGTGTCTCAGACACGATTGTTTATTGGAAGCTTTTATTTTATGTGTTTTTCTCAAGGTTTATTACATCACTTATGTTGTACTGTGCCAAATGTAACAATAGTGCTATATGAATCAATAGAAAATTATCATGAAAGGAATGAAATTAAATAGCTTCCTTTACCTTAGTGCAGTCCTCCTTCACTTACCTCATCCTTCGATTTTGCTTTTAAATGTCCTTATTTCTTCTGAGAAACCCTCACTTCCTGTTCTTCTGTCTGTAACCTTACCTTAGATAGAGAACCTGTTCTCTTTCTGTCCATCTGACTTCCAACGGACTCATGGCGGACTTTTGCACGGTCAAAAGTCCGACCGTGTGTACGAGGCATACAGGAAACCTGTCATATAAAAGCTGCCAATGCTTTCCCTCTCGTGCCTGGTTGTCATCCTAACTATAGGTGTGCATAGCCTATTGCATTAGGGTGTGTACCCCAAAGCTCAAACATACACTACTAATCACTCACGTTGTTCATTCACAAAGGCAAGGGGCCGGTAAATTACACATTTGCCAACCCCTTCCCCCACTCATCCTAATACCTCCCCTTAGCAACAGCTGGCAGGAGAGGAGGGAAGTTGGCAGCGCTGTGGGGGGGAGGGGGGAAGCCAGGGCAGTAGGGGGAATCTGTGCTACACAGGGTGATTAGGGTGTGCCTGGGCACACCTGGCACACCCTGTGCGCACGCCTATGATCCTAACCCTTTCTCTGGTATTTTAAGTCCTCAAACAGAGCATCTGACTTGTCTGTGATTTTCCTGATCTAGGTCAGTAGTAGCCAGAGGGGCAACTTAGCAGCCAGGTAACTAGCACTTTCAAAAGCAGATCAGCTCGGCAGTCCCCGTAGTTATTAGTAACAGATCTATTTTGGTTAATATAAATGCATTATGTTGCCTTACATCCGAGGTAGTCTGTTATTATTTGAATTTTTGCATTTAATAATGCATATTCAATAAAGCAGCACAAAGGGCAACTGCAGTAACCTACAGCAAAGAAATCTTATTTTTTTTGTTGTCATTGGGAGAATTAAGTACTAAGCTATTGAACTATATTGCACACTGTGAATTGTGCTTCTCCGGGGAAATAACATTTTTCCAATATTGTTTTCCCAGATTCATGAAAGCTACATCCGAAATATTGCCTGTTTCGTGGAAGAAGATTTTGAAAATGTCCTTCAACCCGTGGATAAGATTGTTGCTGACAAAAATAATGACTGCTGGGCAGTAAGGACTCAACTGAAAGTTTTAATGAGAAAGGTAATGTAATGTGCTTTAAGGGTAGCACAGAATATTGCTACTGTTATTGTTACTACCAAAAATGTCTGTCTGAGCACCTATGTTTGTGACAATAAATGCAGTCTGCGTTCTGTAGCTGCATTCGCATCTCTATATTTTGTATGCTGCATCTGTGTACATTAGAAATAATGCAGCATGCTGTATCTTTGCTGCGGATTCCACACTTCTCATTGCTGTGGATGGTAACTTGTGTAAAGTGAAACTGCATCTCATAAAAAATATAGAGGTGTGAATGTAGTCTAAAAGGGACAACACACATTGCAAATGTATAGATCAGTGATGGTGAGTCTTGGCACCCCAGATGTTTTGTGTTACATTTTCCATGATGCTCAACTACACTGCAGAGTACATGAGCCTCATGGTAAATTGTAGTTCCAAAACATCTAGGGTGCCAAGGTTTGCCACCACTGGTATAGATGATACAGTGGAGTGAATAATAAAGAGAAATGTGGAGTATATTACATGGCAGTGAGTTCCATTTGAAGACATGTATAGAACTGTGTGTAGTAGAGAGCACATCATTCCTAAATCAGAAACTTTAGTGTGACAATAATGCAAAATGTCCAGGTTCAAATCTTCAAAACTCTGGTCTGGTCTATCAATGGGGGAAAGGCACAAGGTATAGGCAAGATGACTGAGTAGGTGAGATCTTGGTGAGAAGGCAGATTTCTTGATGAGCTGTCACTTACTGCCTCTTCTATAGGCCTCTACACCATACATATCTAGTAGATTAATACTCCAAATCAGTAAATCCCAATTTTTTGAGATGGGAATGAGAGACACTTATTAGCAAAACTATGTAGGCATAGGACAAACCACCTACCACTCTTCCTTAAAGTGTAGGCTCACCTTCACAAAAAATCTCTAAGGTGGACTTACACTGGAGCCCTCCCCATCACACCAGTCCCGCTGACCCGGAGTCCCACGATCACCCTTTCTGACACATTGTATCGCTGCTTTACCAGGGATTTGAAACTGCTTTCTCTCTACTGCAGCGCTGACAGGACAGGCTACGTGGGTACTAATTGGTCAGTGCCGCCCACCAATTAGAATGCATTCTATACATACCTATACATTTCTATACATTTAGGAGATTAAGCCAAAAGGATTTCTAAGCCCCGGTCTGATAAAGTGGCTATCCGATGTGCCAGAGCAGGTGATCGCTGGACTCCAGGTCAGCGGGACCAGGGGGAAGGGGGTGCATTGTAAGTTTACCTTACAGATAGATAAATAAGAATTATACAAAAGAAAGGTGTGTTTCTAACCACTACTACAGATGCAGTGCCTACGAACTTTCATCCTCCTAGCCACCACAACAAGAACTGCTATCATCACAGCCAAAGCATGTGCCTATCAAAATGGGAACTCTGAGGCCTCGTACACACGATCAAATCTGTCTGCTGGAAACGGTCTGCTAGACCGTTTCAGCAGACAGATTCGATCGTGTGTACGGGCAAACAGACGGATTTGGCCACCCGACAGATTTCAAAGCATGCTTTGAAATCTGTCGGCTGGGAACCCGTACGCCCGACATGTCTGCTGGTTAGTATGCTAACCAGCAGACATGTCTTCTCGCACACGCGCCGAATGGTTTCGACGCATGTGCGGAAGTGTTTTACTTCCTGGTGCGGTGATGTGGCGGCGTCAACGTCACCGCCACGTCACCGACACGTCAGCGCGCTGTCTGCTGGTGGGGATTTTGGTTTGCTCGTGTGTACACGCGAGCAAACCAAAATCCCAGCAGACAGATTTGTTCAAATCTGTCGGACAGACAGATTTGTTCAAATCTGTCGGACAGACAGATTTGAACAAATCTGTCTGCTCGTGTGTACGAGGCCTAAGTTGTTCTGGGTGCTATATGCTCAAGATTCTCACAGCTCTAAGGCTGGATTCGCCTTTTCATTTATTACAATAACTGTGTTTGAATCCATGTGTATAAAACAAAAAAACATCAAAACACCTCTCAGCACATATCAAATATGCATGACAATGCATCAAGGCATGCATTAAAACATGTATGTTTTAAATTCAGAAGTGTGAATATAAGCCTTGTTTGACGTATACAACCTGGAGGGAAAATATCAAGGGGCAAATAGTGCCTGATGATGTGTGTAAGTGCTCAAAAGTACCCCAATGCAAGCATAGAAATATCCCTCTTTCCTATAATGCAGGGTCTCCAAACTCTCTAAACAAAGGGCTTTTTTTGTCCTTTAGACTTTAGGGGGGGAGGGGGGGGGGGCTGTGGCCATCGGGAGTGGAAATTTTCCTGTCATCAGTGGAAGTAAACATTGCCACATTTAGTATTAGGAAAGCAATAGTGCCTCAACGTTTGTAGCAGTGTCAATGAGAGAAATGTTGCCCTATTGTTGGTGTAAATTGGCAGAATAGTGTATCATATCAGTGGATGAAATAATGCCCCAAGGGCCAGATAAAGGCAAGCAAAGGGCCGCATCCGGCCCCCGGGCCACATTTTTGAGACCACTGCTATAATGGCACAATGGAGTCCAGCTATCCTTCCTCTGATTATATAATATGTGTACAATGTATGCATTACTCTAAGAAAGTATTCTTTATGACACTGATTTTAAGTCAAATGTAAACATTTTATATGTTTGTCTCATTCTTTACAGATGATTGTAGGCAATTATGGACCAGATATATCAGCAATAATCAAAGGTATGTTTTTTTTAAATGTAATATTGGTATTATACAATATTCCCGAAAGTATAGCAAGTAAACTGATAGAAACATATCTTATTCTAATTAAAGAAATAATATATTTAAAGACTACCTACAAAATAGAATAATATGTATGTATATATGTTTTTGTCATCCAGAAAAGGTTTCAGAAATGATTCCAATTGTCGCTGCTGAGAAGCAAACACAAACACGGCAACTGTTTGCTGCTCACTTCACTGGAAACGGGAAACCCCAACTGCAGCAAGAAAGTAATTATTTCAAATCATAGTATTTACGAGGGTTCTTCAAAAAGTTTCTGTACATTTTGTATACGTTTCGCACCCATCTTCACCACACCATGACAACTCCTATACTAAACTGCAAGGCCAGCTGGTTTTCCAGACAGACTAGTCACGTGACACGCTTAGACATATGTAAAAGGAAATGAAGGGCGCACCGACCTAGTTCATTACCAATGGCTAGGTTTAATTAAAATTGTATAAAAAGTCATGAAAACTCACAAACCAAGTAAAAAACAAGCATGAACATCACTCCATCAAAGGGATAGATGCCTCCGAAAGGTCTCCTACTGGAACCAAACACCCGGAGAGTCCAGACGACATAAATTACAGCTACGGCTTATGCGTTGCAAAGGCGAACCCTCTTGCTCAGAGCCAAAAGTAATAGTACACTCTCAGACATGACCAATTACTACTCCTCCCGCCCTCGCCATTTACAATGAAAATTTAAAAGTGTGGAAACATTTTGAAGACCCTCTTATAATATGGAGCATTTTTTGTTGTTGTGAGTGATCTAAATTGCAGTGTATTAATACAAATTATGTCTTTATTTTCACTGATATCAAATTCCTAATACATCAAACATCAGAGTATACATAAAATAGTCTGCAAGCCTGCTTGAGAAAAGTGGGCTGTTTCCCGCCAAAATGTTAATATTCAATTACGTTGGAAAACTCTTCCTGTTGCAAGTCCAGCTGAGTGCATCTGCTACCTGTTTTGTAATTTACATACTTTTTCATTTATTGCACCCCGGTCAATTTTCCACCAAGCATGTGCGGTGGCCCACCTCTACACTACCTAAAATAGTCTGCAATGTATTATTTACATATAGTGTATGTGGGAAAACCCAAGCAAAAAAAAATGTAATTCTATAATTTTGGGTATAATGAGTAATACAGTAGTATGAAGCTCTGTGAGGCTTTGCTTGTTTGGGAGAATCACTCTTGCTTTCTGTCCTGGGAAAAAATGTCCCAGTGTGGTCAAGAGTTTTTCAAAAAAACTAACCTATTTGTATTTTTGTTCCAATCAGGTCTTTGGAATAAACCCTATCAGGGATATAAAATAACTGAATGGTCTGAAAAAAAGTCCTCATCTTCAAGTAACCAAATCAAACTGGAAAATGGAGAGTTGGTCATTCCAGAAAATGGCTACTACTACATCTATGCCCAGACATACTTCCGTTACAAGGACCCAGAGGAGGGAAAAAGTAAACAACTAGTGCAATTCATATACAGAAGAACAAATTACCCCAATCCCATAGCACTGATGAAAAATGTGAAGACAACCTGTTGGTCCAAAGAGGCACAGCATGAACTTCACTCCATTTACCAAGGAGGTGTTTTTAAACTAAATAAGAATGACCGACTTTTTGTTTCAGCAAGTAATGTAAGTATGGTAGACACAGATGAAGCGGGAACCTTTTTTGGAGCATTCCAGATATCCTAAATAGAAAAGGATTATGGGAGAACTGGAAATGTTATGAACATTTGAAAAGGCAATAAGAGGAAACCCGTCATCTTAAAAATACAAGAGCATCTATTGCTGGCCTCCTGAAAATCTAGCCAGGAGTACTTATTTACATCCCAATAGACTTGTTATATAACTCTGAAGGACACTAACAAGTATCAGAAACACTCATGACCGAATTACCTGTGTGGGGATAAATGCTGGGTATGTTATTGACACTCATTAGATCCGAGGATGAGTAGAGAAACGTCTCCCATTATGACAAAACAAGTCCATTTGAATGTGACTAACTACATTGGGCTACACCATGACCTGGTTAAATAAGAACCTTCAGAGACATTCTAATACAATCATATTTTCAGAAGAAAGACAACTAGTATGCTCCAAAGCAGATCAACAATAGCAGCCTTTATATACTTTTTATGACTGGTTTCCTTTAGGAAACTCAGCCAAAAATATGCCTTTTAATATGTGCTGGAATCTGGAAATTGGTCATTGGCAGACATACATGCTTATTTTGCATGCCCAATGTAAAGAGAGCAGCAATCATATTGAACTCTATTTTGAGATGTCTGACTGCAGCTCTCTAAAATTTGATTGGTGGATTAATTTTAGGCATAAATCATTTCCCCCCACATTATTTTCACCCTGCAGTTTATAGCATCTCATTAATTTCCATTGAAGGAAATATTTTTTTTGTCTGCCAGTATGGCCTATTTGAAGGATAACTGTGAAATCTTTGTACAAACTTTCTCATCAGAACATTCAAGGCTTCAGGTGTCTGGACAAGGACTTTCATATTTTTTTATTCATGCTCGATACCCCTTATGTTGGTATTATCAACAGCAACGTATTGCTCATGGCAATATAATTTGTTTTTATCTATGCTATAGTGAAAAATTCAGAAGCGTTAACATCTCTTTTCCAAAACAAGACAGGAAAAGGAATGTCTCTTCAAACCTTCTGAATCCTGCTGGCTGGTCTTGCTGGAGTTTTTAGCATAATAGAGGAATTATTTGCCCCCTGTTATTTTAAAGACTTGGAAGTTGACTTCCAAACTTGAAAAAGAGACATAATACGTCCAGGAAAACATTCTTGAGTGATCTTACCAAGATCAAAGTCAACACAAAGTTTAAAGAACGTTATTAGGAGAGCTACTTTTTAAAAATTGGACAAATTAAAGCGGGAACAAAAGTGTAGTCGTTGCTCAAAATAACCAATCATATTTCTTCATTTTGGATTCTAGTGTTCTGTAATAGTTTAACCACCCACGCGCACACACACACGCACACATATATATATAGATAGCTACATATACACATATAGATATCTACAGATATAGATATATATCTATATATATATATAGATACAGTATATTTCTATATATCTATATATATATATATATATATATATATATATATATAGGAACTGCAAACATTCCACTTTTTTTCAAAATGTGTACAATGATCAGATAAACACAGACACTTCATTTTTACAGAGAGTAAAGGATGAAACCTAATTGGTAAAAACAGAACTACAAATAGTATTGCTGCTCATTAATGACCAAACTAAATTTTAATGCCATTCACAGAAAGTTAAAAGTAAAACATAAGAGGGCAACTACTCCACTTTTATCATTTTATTTGCTCCGGCAAATTTTTTTTTTCAAATAGTCGTTTAAGTTTCACAACAAACAGCTGTGGTGCTATTTAAGAGGACCTGTATATAGGCAAAGAGATCAACCAAAGTAAAAATGGCAGATCAACCAAACCTGTATGATTATAGAATGGTCATATTCTATACTACAGATAACCCAACTAGATGATGACACATTGGATTCATCATTAGGTGTAATCAGCATCTGAAAGATCTCGGAATTTCATCGAATCGGTGGGCTTTGGGCTCATACGTCCTGCAACTAGTATGGATCCATTTGGGTTTTTACTAACCTAATTGGTTGGCACAGCCTCAAAATGTTGTAGCCAGGTAAGTGATTTAATTTCACAAACATTTGAGCAGTTTACGATTGTTGCTAGAGATTTGTGATGTATTGTCATAAAAAGAAACTGTGACTGCAGCATTTTCCAGACCCATGCAAAACTATAACATTTACTTTCCTATGGAAATTACAATATTCTGCTTATAATAAGCAAATCTACTTTATTTTTGTAATAGATTTACATTGCCTTTTCAGCACAAATTTGCACATATGGGTCTCTTACAGTCAAATTTATTTTTTTATTAATTCATTTAATTGTAATAGCATTTATTACAGCACCAAGCAGAAAAATAAAAGTATATGAACTTACCGTATTTATCGTCGTATAACACGCACAAGCGTATAACTTTAAGAGAATAGTTTCGGGAAAAAAACTTTCCACATCCCCTGCCTATAATACGCAGGCACAGTTTACCCTCTATTTTCAGGGTAAAAAAGTGAGTGTCATACGCCAATAAATACAGTAAATATTAATCTTTCTAAGCGTATGTTATTAAAAGTTATATCCATTCAATGTCTGGCTTTTGTCCTAGCATTGATCATGTTACTAGGCACCAAATAAAATCTGAATTTAATTTTCAAGCATGCTATTACCATTTAACTTGTGTATAGGAATGTATTCATGGAATATGATTACCACGTTAGGTGACAATAGAGGCAATTAAATCTCAGGCCGCGTACACACGCAGGCCAGTTTCAGCGCACATGTTCGATCGTGTGTACGGCCTAGCGGACAGTTTTCCAGCGGACAAAAGTTTCTAAACATGCTTAGAAAGTTGTCCGCTGGAAACCTATCCATCGGACATGTCCGATGGTTTGTACGCCCAACCATCGGACCAAAATCCTGCGCATGCATCGAATTGATTCGACGCATGCGTGGAAGCATTGAACGTCCTTTTTCCAGCACGTCGGTGTGTTCTACGTCACCGCGTTCTGGTCCGAGGGGATTTTGGTCCGATGGTGTGTACACACATCAGACCAAAAGATCCCTTCAGACATGTCCGATGAAAATGGTCCGTCGGACCTGTTTCTTTGGACATGTCTGATCGTGTGTACGCGGCCTTAGGCATTGTGTCCACACAAAGGCTTCAAGACAGAGCACCCACGTTGATGCAAATTTGTTCTAAACTGCAGTGTTAATAGAGCTCATTTACTAATATACATTTAGACTTAAAGTGGAAGTAAACCCTTCTATCATTTTCAGTTAAGGAAGCTGCCATCTTGGCCTCTGTTTAATCTTCAACTGCCGTGGTGCTGCACATGTGATCAGTTAAGACACCAGCCATTGGATGGTTTGACAGTTTGGTTGAGAGCACAACCAATGTGACAGTTGGCAATCCCGGCTTCCCGGAAATGTAACTGCTTTTTGAAACTGTTAAATCGATGGGTTTACTTCCGCTTTAAGTAGTTTAGCATTAAACAGTAATTGTTCAAGAAGCCATAATGGGCAATAACTCATAAAAGCCAATGAGAAGTCAACTTTCAACATTGTTATATGTTCGGCTCAACAAAAGCTGGATTTTGATTTGTTTTCTAAGAGTTGCTGCACAGCACTGTACTTAGTGCTATGTTATTGCAAAAAAACACAACTTGATTTGTTGGTGTTTAACAGCAAGTGGTCAATGCATCTTAGTAAATGAGCATTATTATTTTTTTTTTTAAATGGGGACATCTGCCTATGGTAGCAATGTAAATAATGTATCTCATATATTCCTTTGTAATCATTACAGTCATGTATCATAAAAAAAAAATGATATTTCACTTGATTGTATCCGTTCTGATCAAAATGTGCACTAAATCAAATTTTAAAGTTGTATAAAATCACCTTATGAAAACTTAAATACCCTAATGTACTGTCTACTATGTATACCCTAAACTACACTAGATATTGTGAGCCATTCAGGAGCATGAGATAAACCCCATATGTTGTAAATTACTTTTGCCAACAACAGCTTAAAGCCCAACTCCTGCCATAGATAGATTTTGTAAGATTATATATCTGTTGATTTTTTACATTTTTTATGGCTAAAATGTTGTCTGAGAGATTTCACATCACTTCCTGTTACAGTGACAGCAGAACAAGGCGCTAACAAGCAAGATACATACAGTAATAATAGCCTGCCTAACCCTTCACTAGATTCTTAGTAAAAAAAAGAAAAAGAAAAACAAATTGTTTCCATTAGGAATATTTTTCTGGACAGGAAGTGAGGAGAAATCTCCCCACTGGTAACAGATATTGCAAACTCAAAAAAAGATTTGACTGGAGTTAGGCTCTAATTTAAAAACTACTGAACAAATTAATAAAAATCTCACTATATACATACTTCCACTATGTGGAAGAAAAATATGTTTCTGTAAGCCTACTGTCTAAAGCAGGGGTGGCAAACTCAAATTCATCGGGGGCCGCATCAGCAATTTTGTTGCCCTCAGAGGGCCGGTTGTATCTGCACTTACACCATTGGCGTAGCGTGGGTTGTCAGGGCCCAAGGTAATTTGCTCCCCCCGACTCGCAGATGTACCTATTTTCAGCTAGCTTCTGTCTGGGCCTGTGTGAGCCAGCGGTGGCTGCAGGGGAGAGGAGAGCGTGCTCGTCAATGACTGAAAAAGCCTGGAGTGGTGACATCAAATATAGATTTCTGTGTCCCATCTGTTGGTGCTCACTCCTCTTCCCTGCATACACTCACAGAAATAACATGACCGGACAGCCTGAAAATATATATAGAAAAAATCAAAAAGGTTAAAGAAAAAAAAAAAACCCTACTGGGTATTGATCCCAAGTGCACGGTGCTGCAACAAGTATTATAGTGTAAACATGACATATGTAGCTTCCATCAACTGAAATATTATAAAATAACCCTACTGGGTAGTGAGTCTCAATCACCGGTGCTGCAAAAAAACTCATTGTGCAAAAAAAAAGTACAGAAAATGTAATTAAATTCAACAAATACAATAATTCTAAGATGGCCCTACTGGGTAGTGAATCCAAATCACCAGTGCTGCAATAACACACAATTGTGCAAATATAGAAGTAAACAAATTCCATATAACAATAAAAACCATCCAAAAACATAACTATGAATGAACATTTTATTAATTATATAAAACTAGTTTATTTATATATTTGTACAATTGTGGGTTTTTTCTGCAGCAATGGTGATTTGGATTTACTGAGACATTGGGATCACAGAGACAGTGGAGCTGAGGGAAAGGGGGAGGAGGGGGAGGCTGAGAGACGACGAGAGACTGCTAGCCCTACCTTCCATGGCAGCGTGTCTCCTTTGATCCTTCCAGCAGCTCCCTGGCAGCCTGCCCGTCCTCTGGGTCCCCAGTCAGCCTGTTCCACAGGACTCATTTCACTGGAGAGGAAGTTAGAGCAACCCATGCTCTGGAGGCACAGGAGATGCCGCGCCCGCCGATTCTCGCCTCTTGGGGGGGAGGCGGGGTCAGGGGGGGGGGGAGGTCAAGGGGGAGGTGGCTGGGGATTAACTAATTTCCCGACTTCCGGGCTCTCAGTCCTATCTGTCCGCAGCTCGGCCCCTCGCTCATTACGGACAGGAGAGAGATCCCCCTGCTGATGGGGATGGCTGCGCGGGCCACATGACAAGGCCTGGCGGGCCGGATTTGGCCCGCGGGCCTTGTGTTTGCCACCCCTGGTCTAAAGGCAACCCACATGTACATTATGCAACAGAATTATTAAATACATGTATTTCAAAATATAAAGGTTTATTTTGCTAGGTAATTCTTACTGCTTTTTCCTTTTGCACACTGTCAATATTTTCTGTTTGTAAATAATTTCTATATTTTTACTGCTACAGTCTATTTTTGCTACAAAATAAAAATGGGAATATAACATTTGGTCTGTTTTTTTTTATTGTTTGTTGAAAAAAAATGGGAGAAGGAAATATATAAATAGAAAAATTAAAGGGAATGAATAATTGGTTTGTATATATTTTTATTATAGACAAGACATAAGACACCCAAAAAAAAAAAAAAAGTATTCTCCTGTAATATGACATTTTTCATGTGCCTATTTAGTTACTTAGGCTACGTTCACACTGGCAATTTAAATCATCAGTGTGAATGTAGCTTTAGGACTCACTTAGGTCTGTCAACATTCTCCCATGTTCCATGGCATGGCTTTAGGCTAGGGTCACATCCATGTTTGTGGCGATCGTATGTTTTTATCTGCTTCAACGAATCTTCATATCTCTATAATGTCAAATCTTTTCTCTCTATGTCAAATAATCTTGTACTAATAGGGTGGGGTTTGACACCTTTGACCGCAGTTTCGATAGACACAGAATGCTATTGTCACCGTCATGTCGAATCTTCTATCTATATCGAACTGTTGTCGCAACAAAGCGAAAATAATGCATGTTTTATGTCGAATCTTTCGAATTTTGGATTCTGCACATTCGTTATCGTTTTGTTAAAACGAATGCGGAAATTTCCAGAAATTTGGACGAAAATGCATTCGGACGAAAACGACTGCACATGTCTACTGGGAAACTGCAATAGTGTGAGCCTAGCTTTAGGTACGTATAAGGGGCATTAAGTAGGGTTTTTTTTTTTATTCTTCATGGGAACAATTAGATTGGATGCTGTCTCTGATGGCCCATACACACGATCCGAATATCGGCCGACGGATCGTACGACTTTTTTCGCTTAATAATTGCGAGTAAAATAAAATAGGTTATCAAACTCACGAAAATTATCGTACGATAGAAAAAAATGATCGGAAGTGATGTCATGTGTTGTAATGTATTTGTATTGTATTGTCGGACGACGGCTGTACTGACTAAACGAAAATCGTACGATCTGACATCGTACAAGGAAAATTTTCGAGCTTGTCTGATCGAATAATATCGGATGAACGGTCGTAATCGGCTGTCGAAAGTAGTGTACACACGATCCGAAAATCGTATGATCCATCATCGGACGATCGTTTTTGTCCGATATTCAGATCATGTGTATGGGCCATTAGGGAAGCCTAGAAGGGAGCTTTAAAGGAACCCACTGTTTAGAGAATTTAGTCGTTTAAACTGGAATTTACTGATCACAATGATTTGCACATTCCAAACTTTTAATCGGACAAGTGGAGCCAAAGTGACAAGATTTAATGGGAATTCGATTTTTTTTTTCAAACTGGAAGTTTGTTGCTATCAATAACCCAATACATTACTATGATATGTCCTGACACATTCATAAGCTATTGTGCACATACTCAAACATTGTCCTTCATCCCCTTTAAAGTCCATTTTAGGACTTCTAAAATTACCAACTGAAGTTAAATATTACCATAATTTCACTTCATGTGAATGTTATATTTACTGAGTGCTACATAACTACATTTTTTAGTAGCTTGGATCAGGACCCTCAGGTGTTGGACAGAATAATTGGGGTAAATTTTATACTTCAAGCAGAGGGGAGGGGAAAGTGGGGGAAGGGGAGGGGAAACCAGGGAGAAGGAAAGGGAGGAGGGAGACAGGGGGGAACAAAAAAAGGGTAGAGGTGGGGTAAGGAGGAGGGGAGGGCTGGGAAAGGGAAGGGGGGAGAAAGGGGGAGGTAAGGGACTGGGTAGGGAAAGGGGATAGTGGGGGAGGGGGGATGGAAACGGGAGGGGGGAACGGGAGAGGGAATGGAGGAGGGGGAAGGAAAGGGCCTAGGGGAAAGGAAAGACAGAATAGATATCCATAACCATAATTAAGCTGGACAGAACCAAATTGGGCTCACCGGGTAAATGAGAAATAGTAGTGTGGGTGCCAAGCCATCTGATGGTTCACTGTAATGCGGAGACAGTGATGCAGTCCCTTACCTCCCCCTTTCTCCCCCCTTCCCTTTCCCAGCCCTCCCCTCCCCTCCTCCTTCCCCCACCTCTACCCTTTCTTTTTCCCCCCTGTCTCCCTCCTCCCTTTCCTTCTCCCTGGTTTCCCCTCTCCTTCTCCCTGGTTTCCCCTCTCCTTCCCCCCTCCCCCCTCCCCCCCCCCTCCCCATTTTTTTCCCCTCCTCCCCTCTTCCCTCCACGGGTGTCCCACTCCTCTTTTATGCTGCTCTTTACTTGATTTCTTACCTATTTTATGTCTCCATTTTAAAATTTCCACATTATCCCCCTTTGTCCGCCGCAGGGGGGTTATTATACCTGGGCAGCCTGACGCCGCAAATTACCACCCAGATTGTGGGAAAGCTATTTCCCTTTGTATTATCCCTTTCTATTGCATTGTATTATTATGGCTATGTTTGAATTATTATGTTTTGTTCAATATTAACCGCTTAACGACCACCGCATGTAAATATACGTCCACAGAATGGCACGTACAGGTCCGATCGGGACCTCCCCCTCTACATGCGGCAGTCGGTAAGCCTCTGGGAGCAATCCGGGGTGAGGGGCGGTTGTTCGTTTCTGTCCGCCCCCTTTGCAATTGCTCCCAGCGAATCCGCTTCTCTCCCCTCTGCCCGCCCTCTGCCTGTGTAAGTTAAACACAGGCAGAGGAAGTGATGTCACCTCTCCTCTCAGCGGTCTTTTCATTCCGGCGAGAGGAGAGAAGACATCACAAGTGAGTTGCACAACAGCACACTGACACCAGTACACATAGGCACACTTAACACCCTCAGATCACCCCCCCAGCCCCCTATCACAGTGTCACTGATTGCAGTGATCATATACAGTGCCTTGCGAAAGTATTCGGCCCCCTTGAACTTTGCGACCTTTTGCCACATTTCAGGCTTCAAAACATAAAGATATAAAACTGTAATTTTTTGTGAAGAATCAACAAGTGGGACACAATCATGAAGTGGAACTAAATTTATTGGATATTTCAAACTTTGTTAACAAATAAAAAACTGAAAAATTGGGCGTGCAAAATTATTCAGCCCCTTTACTTTCAGTGCAGCAAACTCTCTCCAGAAGTTCAGTTAGGATCTCTGAATGATCCAATGTTGACCTAAATGACCAATGATGATAAATAGAATCCACCTGTGTGTAATCAAGTCCGTATAAATGCACCTGCACTGTGATAGTCTCAGAGGTCCGTTTAAAGCGCAGAACAAGAACAAGGAACACACCAGGCAGGTCTGAGATACTGTTGTGGAAAAGTTTAAAGCCGGATTTGGATACAAAAAGATTTCCTAAGTTTTAAACATCCCAAGAAGCACTGTACAAGTGATAATATTGAAATGGAAGGAGTATCAGACCACTGCAAATCTACGAAGACCTGGCCATCCCTCTAAACTTTCAGCTCATACAAGGAGAAGACTGATCAGAGATGCAGCAAAGAGGCCCATGATCACTCTGGATGAACTGCAGAGATCTACAGCTGAGGTGGGAGACTCTGGGCTAGATTCAGGTAGGAGATACGACGGCGTATCTCCAGATACACCGTCGCATCTCTGCGTCTGAGGCGTCCTATCTATGCGCCTGATTTATAGAATCAGTTACGCATAGATTTGCATTAGATCCGACTGGCGTAAGTCACTTACGCCGTCGTATCTAAGTTGCATATTTACGCTGGCGGCTAGGTGGCGTTCCCGTCGATTTACGCGTCGAATATGCAAATGAGATAGATTCGCCGATTCACGAACGTAGCATATTTTTTTACGTTGTTTGCGTAGGTGTAAGTCCGGCGTAAAGTTACCCCTGCTATATGAGGCACAGCCAATGTTAAGTATGGACGTCGGGACAGCGTTGTATTTTACGTAGTTTACGTCATTTGCATAAGTCGATTCAGAATGGGGCTGGGCGTAAGTTACGTTCATGTCGTTTTCATTGACTATTTGCAACGTGATTTGGAGCATGCGCACTGGGCTACGTTCACGGCCAGCGCATGCGCAGTTCGTTCGGTGCGTCGATTACGTCGGGTCACACTTAGTTTACATAAAACACGCCCCCCTACATTGCCAATTTGAATTACGCAGGGATACACCGGCCCATTTACGCTACCCTGCCGCAACTTACGGAGCAAGTGCTTTGTGAATACAGCACTTGCTTGTAAAAGTTGCGGCAGCGTAACGTAAATCAGATACGATATGTCCGCACAAACTTACGCTCTACATCCTGAATCTAGCCCTCTGTCTATAGGACAACAATCAGTCGTATACTGCACAAATATGCCCTTTATGGAAGAGTGGCAAGAAGAAAGCCATTTCTTAAAGATATCCATAAAAAGTGTCGTTTAAAGTTTGCCACAATCCACCTGGGAGACACACCAAACATGTGGAAGATGGTGCTCTGGTCCAGGGCTGCTGTTAGAAATCATGGGGCCCCATACAGCCTACCTGGCAGCCCCCCCCCCCCCCAATGTATCAAGACCATATTTTTACAAAAAATACATTACTAGTGGACACAAACATAACAGGTAACTTGTGTTAATTAGCCCTTTTTTATTTGTGTTTTACATTTAAATAAATATATATTCACAGTGACAGGGGGCACACAGGGGGGGGGGGGCGGTCTGTGTCTGTGTTTTTCCCTGCAGCAGCTGAAACTTTTTGGCAACAATGCAAAATGTTATGTTTGGCATAAAAGCAACACAGCTCATCACCCTGAACACACCATCCCCACTGTCAAACATGGTGGTGGCAGCATCATGGTTTGGGCCTGCTTTTCTTCAGCAGGGACAGGGAAGATGGTTAAAATTGATGGGAAGATGGATGGAGCCAAATACAAATCTGGAAGCCGGGCTGTTTTAGTGTGCTCTGATGTCTGCAAAAGACCTGAGACTGGGACGGAGACGGAGATTTGTCTTCCAACAAGACAATGATCCAAAACATAAAGCAAAATCTACAATGGAATGGTTCACAAATAAACATATCCAGGTGTTATGCTGCGTACACACGATCACTTAATGTGATGAAAAAAAACAACGTTTTTAAAAACGTCAATTTAAATGACCGTGTGTTGGGGAAAACGTCGTTTTATGTCTTGTGAAAAACGACAAAGAAAAATTGAAGCATGCTTCAAATTTTTGTGTCGTTTTTCAAAACGTCGTTTTTTGTTTCACAAAAAATCACTGTGTGTAGCAAAAAACGTTGTTTAAAACTACGATTTTCAACCCGCACATGCCCAGAAGCTAGTTATGAAGCGAGCTTCAATGAAAAAGAGTGGTGAACGTAACCTCGCTTTGCTAGAGCATTGTGAAAAAACGATGGTGTGTAGGCAACATCGTCTTTGAAAATTTAAGTTTCAAAAACTTTGTTTTTTACTTCACAGAAAACGTCGTTTTTTTCCCATCGCATAAAGTGATCGTGTGTATTACTTTATGCATTAGAATGGCCAAGTCAAAGTCCAGACCTGAATTCAATCGAGAATCTGTGGAAATAACTGAAAACTGCTGTTCACAAACGCTCTCCATCCAACCTCACTGAGCTTGAGCTGTTTTGCAAGGAGGAATGGGCAAAAATTTCAGTCTCTCGATGTGCAAAACTGATAGAGACATACCCCAAGTGACTTACAGCTGTAATCGCAGCAAAAGGTGGCGCTACAAAGTATTAACTTAAGTTAATAATTTTGCACGCCCAATTTTTCAGTTTTTTATTTGTTAAAAAAGTTTGAAATATCCAATAAATTTCATTCCACTTCATGATTTTGTCCCACTTGTTGTTGATTCTTCACAAAAAATTACAGTTTTATATCTTTATGTTTGAAGCTTGAAATGTGGCAAAAGGTCGCAAAGTTCAAGGGGGCCGAATACTTTCGCAAGGCACTGTATTTACTGATCACTGTATTTAGTGTCAGTGTGACAGTTAGTGTGACAGGCAGTTAGTGTTAGGTCCAGGGTAGCCCCGTACCCCCCCAATAAAGGTTTAACCCCTTGATCACCGCCCTAGTTAACCCTTTCACCCCCTATTGCCAGTGTCACTAAGCAATCAGTTTTCTGATCGCTGTATTAGTGTCACTGTTGCCGCTAGGTAGCTATTTTTTTTTGATATTGCGATTTTTTTTTTTTTACTAAAGACATGTGGCTGAATACATTTTGGCCTAAATGTTTGACTAAAATTTAGTTTATTCGATTTTTCTTATAACAAAAAGTAGAAAATATCATATTTTTTCAAAATTTTCGGTCTTTTTCCGTTTATATCGCAAAAAATAAAAATTGCAGAGCAATCAATTACCATCAAAAGAAAGCTCTATTTGTGGGAAGAAAAGGACGCAAATTTCGTTTTGGTACAACATTGCATGACCGCGCAATTACCAGTTAAAGCAGCACAGTGCCAAATTGTAAAAACACCTTTGGGCATTTAGCAGCATAAGTACCGAGGTAGTCCATTAATCTTTTGGCGGGGAGGGAATGTTAGAGGATCAGCATTAGCCACTGTCCCTTGTCCCTTGTCCCCACCCTTTTCGTCTGTATATCAACCTGGATGATGGTACGCTTTTAAGATAAGCTACTCTGTTTATCTGAGGCCACACTCAACATTTTCGAGTAAAGAGCATACTTACTGTCCTCTTAAAGTGGAAGCCGGGCTGTTTTAGTTTGCTCTGATGGTGCAACGTGTACAGTAAATTACTTTTATGATCATTATACAGAGGATTTAGAGTCAAAGAAAAAAGACATCACTTCAACCCTCAAAACACTTCCCTCTTATGTTGGATTTGTGCCTTGTCAGCCTCACTCCTCCACATCTCAGTAGATCAGTATAATCCAAAGCAAACGCTGCACACCAATGATGTCTTCACAGTCAAAATTGTAACTATTCAACAAGCTTCAGCACATGGTCCCCACTCCTTTGACATGTTTCACTCAATAAGCGTAATCCTATATAATTAAGCCCATCGGATAAAACATGTCAACAAAGTGGTCATGGGAGTGGAGCCATGTGCTGAAACTTGTCAGCTGATTAGAGTGTTGCCTGTGAAATCATCCCTGGTGCACGCGTTTTCTTTGGGATTATACTATTATACAGAGGTGGACATAAAGAGACTTAAGCAATGTACACACGATCGGAATTTCCATTGGAAAAAGTCTGACTGACTTTTCCATAGGAAATTCCAACCGTGTGTTTGCCCCATCGGAGAAATCCATCGGAAATTCCGATGAATTCCATCAGAGTTTAAATATAGAACATGTTCTATTTCACTCTGATGGAATGCCGTCGGAATTCCCATGTGCATTTGGTCCAGCAAAAGCCTGATCGTGTGTACGTGGCATGAGTGTGAGTTAGTATGGCACACTGGAACAGTGCATTTTATAAGTTAAAAGTGTGAAAGTAGCTTCCAGCCATGGATCCTCAATTGCACCCCTAAAGGAAGTCTCTTCTGTATTTTCTTGACTCTGGGTGTACCAGTTCTGAACTCTAGATTGACTTTAGTTCACATGGATTTTTATTACAGTATATTTGCATATTTCTTTTATGGTGACAAGGAACTTAAAAGGGTTGTAAAGGTACAATTTTTATGCCCTAAATAGCTTCCTTTACCTTAGTGCAGTCCTCCTTCACTTACCTCATCCTTCCATTTTGCATTTAAATGTCCTTATTTCTTCTGAGGATTCCTCACTTCCTGTTCTTCTGTCTGTAACTCCACACAGTAATGCAAGGCTTTCTCCCTGGTGTGGAGTGTCGTGCTCGCCCCCTCCCTTGGACTACAGGAGAGTCAGGACACTCTCTACATGACGTCACTGTGACATCATAAGAGACTTATACAAATCGCCGTGCACCGCACACCTGGCATTACAGCAGGAGCGAGCGTCGAGTCAACATCGAAGAGGAGAAGAAGAGAAGAAGGCGACGCAGAAGACCGGGCCCCCGCTAGTGAAAGAGCTGAAAGAAGACATCGGAGGTGCCCGGCAGAAGAGAAAAAGAACGGGAGAGCGGGAGAAGAGAACGGAGAAGTTGGAAGACCCCCCGAAGTCGGAAGAAGACCCCCGAAGTCGGAAGAAGGGAAGGGAAAGAGCTGAAAGAAGACAGCAGTGGTGCCCGGCAGAAAACACCCGAATTCGGAAGAAGCCCCCGGAGCTGCCTAATAAACTACTTTAAAAACCTGTGTAGTGTTTTTTTATTGAAATTTGTCTACCACCAGGTGAATGGGTAGGGGTACGATGTACCCCATACTCATTCACATAGAGTGGGGGGCCGGGATCTGGGGGCCCCCTTATTAAAGGGGGCTCCCAGATTTTGATAAGCTCCCGGCCCACAGGCCCTATCAACCAACTGCCAGGTTTGTCGTGAAGAGGCCCTTGTCCACTTGTCCCGCCGTTTTTTCGGTGTAGGGGGTTCCCCTCTAAATCCATACCAGACCTAAGGGCCTGGTATGCTCCTAGAGGGGGAACCCATGCAGGTTTTTTATTTAAAGTTTTGCATCGAGTTCCACTTCCTGGAGGCGACTTCAAGTCGTGTTGGAAGTCGCGTTGCCCCTGTGTGAACCGGCTCTTACATTACATCTAGAATCTTATTGGCATTAACTGAGAGGTTCTCTGAGGTGACTACTGAGGAAACCAGGAAACAAAGACACTCAGATACAGTTAAGATAACATGGGAAATAAACAAGATAACAAGAAGTTAGTAGACAAAGTACACATGCATAAGAAAGTAAAGCTCCCAATAAATATGTACTGTATAAGCAATAATTATAGCCCCATATCATTTTTATGTATATGAATTGACTATTTTGATTTAAAAATGACCATGAAGAAACAACAGACTTACAAATGTATACAGTTTAGTAAATGAATGCCTTAGGACAGTCATTCTCAACCAGGGTTCCTCCAGAGGTGGCTAGGGGTTCCTTGAGCTGTGTCTAATTAACCTCCTGTTTGATGGTGCCTACATAGTTCTGAGCCAATTCCACTTGGAGCAGCCAGTGGTATGACACCAATGATCTTCATAGTTCTCTGTAAGGGGGTCATTCTTACCACCACTGTAAAAAAGGGCATTCTTCTCACTGACCACCAAAGTAAGGGACATTGTTCCCATTGACCCCCAATGAATGTTTTTTTTTTCAGGGGTTCCCCGAGACCTGAACATTATTTTAAGGGTTCCCCTGGGGTAAAAAGGTTGAGAAAGGCTGCCTTAGGAGGTCAATTCAGTGTTACAGTATGTCTTGTTGCTACATAGAGCTGAACAGGAATGTCAATATTGCAGATGTATTTTTTTTAAACATTTCCATTGTACTGGGCCTGCTGGTTCTATAGGGACAGAAAACTTTACATATATACACAGTTGTGCTCATAAGTTTACATACCCTGGCAGAATTTATGATTTCTTGCCCATTTTTCAGAGAATATGAATGATAACACAAAAACATTTCTTTCACTCATGGTTAGTGTTTGGCTGAAGCCATTTATTATCAATCAACTGTGTTTACTCTTTTAATATCATAATGACTACAGCAATTACCCAAATGACCCTGATCAAAAGTTTACATACCCTGGTGATTTTGGCCTGATAACATACACACAAGTTGACACAAAGGGGTTTGAATGGCTATTAACCACTTCAATACAATGCACTTAAACCCCCTTCTTACCCAGACCAATTTTCAGCTTTCGGTGCTCTCACACTTTGAATGACAATTACTCAGTCATGCAACTAAAATAAAAATTGCGTCCTTTTTTTCACACAAGCTTTCATCTGCGCTATAAATAAAAAAAGACGGTAAATTTTTTGAAAAAACTGCCTTTTTCTTTGTTTCTGTCATAAAATTTAGCAAATTAGTATTTTTTCTTCATAAACGGGTGACAGGGCAGGTCACTGGTGGGTGACGGGTGACAGGGCAGGTCACTGGTGGGTGACGGTGACAGGGTACGGTCACTGGTGGGTGACGGTTGCAGCGCTGATGGCAGTCTATTTATGTGACAGGTGCACTTTATGGGTGACTGTTGGGTGACTGGTGACAATTGGGGGGGGGGGCAAAGGGACAGATGTGGTGTTTGTGCAGACACTACAGTAACACAGAACTGTAACTCACTGCTTCTAGCTCTTCTCTCCTCACACTGGAAACGATGTGTGAGGGGAGAAGAGCTGGTAACAGTTAGTTACAGCTCTTTGTTTACACTAGTGATCAGAGCTGATCACGTGGTACACAGCCCTGACCAATGGCTGTGTACCATTGTCGGTGACGAGGAGTGTTCCCAGGAACACGCTGCCACCGACGGGCAAGGGTTCGGATCTCGGTCTCGGCTACATGTGAATTGAGTTTGGTGGTCTCAGCCCGGCTCCCGGTGGGTGTGCTATGCGAGGTACGCCTGTGCTTAGTACGCCCCCCCACAAAAAAAACACCACACTTGCACGCACACAAAATTGGTTTAACACGCACGCACTTTGGTCATGCGGTCTCCTAAAATAAAGAGAGGCAAAGGACCTACGGGGCTGGCTGGGTGGGCTAGGCCCCCTCACTCCCTCATAGGGGGAGTCCCTCTGCCCCGTTGGGCCCCAGTTGGGCTCCCAAGAGGAGCAGGTAGGGCGGGGTGAGTGGGAGGCCCCCCCTCACACCTGCCATTGCCACCAGGGGCATGGAGAAGGATGGCGATTGTCTCCGGGGGGAGAATCTGCCTACTCCCAACTCCTGCAGTCCGGCTCCTCTCTCTCGAGTTCACGCAGAAAAAAATACACTTAAAAAAAATAAAAAAAATTAAAAAAGGAATCAGTTAACTTGTATGTCTCTATACCCTGTAAACAGTCATTTCAGCAACATTTTTTTTCCTTTAGTGACCCTTTAAGTCAACAACCAGCACACACACTGAGGTATGTATTCAATGTTACAAGAAAGGAACTAAGGGGTGCTTAGAGGGTTTCAGTGTAACTACTTGACACTTTTTAAATGTTTTTCAGTTGGTTGTTGAATCAGACACTTTTCAGATTTGACCTTGCTATAAAGAAATTATGGACGCTGCCATTACGGATCTCCATCTGAACATGGTAGTTGGCTAGCTGTCATGATGAACTAATGACTCCCATTTCTTCAATGCTAAACAATCCGGACAGAATATCCGCAGAAGATCTTTAATGCTGACTTTAAAGCCAAAGGCTTTCTGGCACTTTCAGAAGGAGGTTGGCAGTCAGTCACATTTCTTTCCCGATATGTTTTCTTTTTTAGAAGATAATCCTGTCTAAACCAAGTATATTCCCTAGACAAAATTGAACAGTGCTGAAGATGGGCAAAACAACCTGAATTTCCCCAGACTAATTTCTTTTTAAACAAAAATGCAACTTCAACACATTAACTTTATATGTTAAAGCGCCTCCTATGTACATTTACCCAGGAATCTGAAACTCTGAACATATCTGGGTTGGCGAGAAATGGAGAGCAAGAAATACCACATTTTTGCGATCTAATTTTGCTAAATGTTTATAAATACTAGTTCTCAGAATACCATATGTAATCTCCCTTGAGCAATTTATGGCATGTCTCCATGCTTTCATTTGCTGAGAAATCACTTAGAAAAACACCCTCTAGCATTTCTGTCTGGGGCCATCTTCATTCATGTAGCATTTACTTACTGGAATCCTTCTGCCCTTCGCTCAGGCATGCAGACAGGAGGGTGTGCTTAGCTGAGAAAACCCCTCTTTTCCTCCAGGAAACTCCTGGGATGTATGATATCATTTGCCTAGGCATGGAAACTAGGAAGTAACTAAAGTTAGCAGCATAAGGATTCAAAATAGTCAATGTTGACTGAGAGAATGAAGTTCCTCTTTCTGAATATTTCAAATGGTTTCTTTTTGGACACTATTTATTTGTTTATGTACACAATTTATTTCTCACACATTGATATATGTTATTTATGTAAATTTCTTACACAATTGTGTGATTTAGTAGCGCTGTATGTATATTATTATGCAGAAATATGTTGATAACTGTGTCCGCATGACAAATTTTCTTTCACATCCTGTCCAGCTGACAGGTGTCAGACAGAACAGGCGAGAAAAGGAGAAACAGAACACTAATGACATCACTCAGCTCAGTACATTTTCTTTTAGCCATAAAAACAACACAGCTAATGCCTGTCTGGAGACCACCCCTCTGACATGTTTCACCTTTATGGGCATAGTAATAGATACAAAAGACGTCTCTTTTGTATCATTTGCACATGTTTTAGTCATAGTTTTCATAATCATTTAACTAGTATTTTTTATATATATATATATATATATATATATATATATATATATATATATATATATATATATCTTGCACCATGACTGTTCTCTCTCAAATGTCTGTAACTATTATCCCGGGGGCTGCTAGCACCATACACTGTTGCACTCCTATGAATACCCCAGTTCTATAATCAAACAGCTGTGCATAGTAAGTGTGACATATCACTTGGAACCCCTCTTGGATAGTTCCATCAATATACAGCTTGCTCCAGTCTGGAATCAGGAATCAGGTATTATAGCTGAATATTGCTGAATATTGCACCCAAGAACTAGACGACATTAGCTTAGGTGCAAACTGGAACTGACTTTATTGTAAACTCACACAGAATATATACCACACAAAATCAAGTAAGAGCTTGATCACATTACGCAAACTGTAAACAGTAATATAATTAACATAGCTGAGGAACAGCCAGCATAAACATAAACAATAAGCTAATTAACAACTAGTCATCTAGACAAGCCTAGGTGACCAGGGATGGACTGGCCATCGGGACTACCGGGAGTTTCCCGGTGGGCCGATGGCTCATTGGGATGGATTCAGTGACAGTCTGTCAAATTAATGGCTGTGATACTCGCATAGCCATTAATTTGAGCACCGCTGTACTGCCCATGGCTAGGTATCGAGCTTCGGAAAGAGTCCGTGCACTTTGGCTCTTTCCGCCACCGCTCGACTCTTTCAGAACAATGTACACATCTTCGGCCACCTCTGGCCCATACTCGTCCTTTTCTGCCACCCACTCAGAACTGCACACATCTTCGGCCACACCCAGCCCGCACTCATCATTTTCCATCACCGCTCGACTTCCCCGCCCCCCTCCTCTCTGACAGCTCTTCAACGTCTTCCACTCCAGCAACACTCTGCTATCTCCAGAGCCCCCCCGCGCCCCGTGGTAACGGTTGCTGTAAGTTTAAATGAATCGAAGCCGCCCTTGTGACGTGCCGACAGGCAGAGGGGTCCCAAGAGCAGACAAGGGAGGCCGGAGGATGACAGTGCTGCAGGAACCCGTCCAGGTAACTGGCTGGCCCGGCACAGCCATTGAATACTGTAGATGGCAAAGGATGTGGCGCTAGCTAAAATAAATAAAAAAAATCATTTTGGTGCAAAAAATTATTCAAACAATATGCAAAATCCAACATAGCTAAAATTGAATCAAAAGTGTCAATTAATATTAAAATGTACATAAAGATATTTTCAGCAAGAAAACAGGGGGGTGGGTGATTGCTGACGGGGGCATACGCCTTCACCCAGTCTTCCTTCTGGGTTTGCGTGCTCCTGTTGTGGGGCTAGCTGGGCTGTGAGTGGGCCGTTCTGGATGAAGTCCAGGGCCACTATTTTGGTCCCAGTCCAGCCCTGTAGGTGACTCAGTGCCCACCCAGGCCGGTCGGCACCAGTTCTCTAGTAAGAAGACCTAGGGCTGTCCAAATCTAAAACATGCTCAGCGTCGTATCCAGATGTTGTCTTATATAAAAAGAGAGAGAGAGAGAGAGAGAGAAGGAATCATGGAGGGAGCTCCACCATGCAGCAGTGTGTTGATCTTTCTAACATAGCTTAAAAGGGTTGTAAAGGAATTATTTTTTTCCCCCTAAATAGCTACCTTTACCTTACTGCAGTCCTCCTTCACTTACCTCATCCTTCGATTTTGCTCTTAAATGTCCTTATTTCTTCTGAGAAATCCTCACTTCCTGTTCTTCTGTCTCTAACTCCACACAGTAATGCAAGACTTTCTCCCTGGTGTGGAGAAAGCCTCTTGAGGGGGGAGGGGACGAGCAGGCAAGTCAGGACGCTCTCTACTTTGCAGATAGAGAAAAGAGCTGTGTGTTAATGGGCATCGTGACAATCCTGCTCCCCCCCCCCCCCCCCCTCAAGAGGCTTTCTCCACACCAGGGGGAAAGCCTTGCATTACTGTGTGTAGTTACAGACAGAAGAACAGGAAGTGAGGATTTCTCAGAAGAAATAAGAACATTTAAAGGCAAAATCAAAGGATGAGGTAAGTGAAGGAGGACTGCACTAAGGTAAAGGAAGTTATTTAGGGAAAAATTTTGTTAGCAAGTTTCTTTGTGTTCATACATATTTTCATAAATGTGTTTGTCTGTATATAACAATAAACCCCCAGCTGCATATTGCATGTCATTATAGTTATATATTATGCTACTGAATTGTTTTAGGCATATTTTGTGTTTTATCATTTTCAGTCAGCTTGACAGGTTTGGGTTTTATTATATCCTGTGTGTTATCCCAATGTATAGAACTGTCTGGCGTATTAGTGAATTCTTCCTAGCACACATTGTTGTGTTTTATCCTTGTAAACGCTAATTAAATAATCTATTTTGTTTCTGTATTCATTTAAACAACTCCAGTTAGAGCCAGTTCACACTGGGGCGGCACGGCTTCGGGGGTGACTGAAGACGACTCCAGAGACGACTTGCAAAATGACTTCTGTATAGAAGTCAATGCAGGTCGCACTGAGTCGCCCCCGAAGTCGTACAAGAACCTTTTTCTAAGTCGGAGCGACTTGCGTCGTTCCTATTAGAATGGTTCTACTCAGGGCTTTTTTTCTGGGGGAACTTGGGGGAACTCAGTTCCACCACCTTTGGCTCAGACCCTTTGGTGCCCGCTCACCACAATCACTTGTGAACACAAAAGTCTGGTTTCTGTGTTTACAAGTGACTGCTTTGTAACCCCCTGAACTCTGCACACTGTATGTAATGCAATTCTGGTATTTAATGGCCCTTTAAGACCCTTCTACTGTTTGTGAAATCTGAACGGGTCGTGGTTGAGTTCCTGCACCTATTTTCTGAGAAAAAAAGCTCTGGTTCTACTGCATAGAATGGGACGCGACTTGTCAGGCGGCCGAGTCTCCCCAGTGTGAACCGGCTCTCAGGAACTGCATAGAGGAACAGTGGAATTGTTCCATGTACTAGTGAGTTGTTATTAACCCAGAGATATAGAAGTCTACATGAAACGATTGTGCAGGGGCTGCAAGTGTTAAGAAGATTTTGGCCACAGGCTGTCAACATTGCAACAGGCTACACCCATAGGATCAGAATGAGTTTACACCTGAGGCGGGGTGAATGCGGTTAAAGGAGTTGTAAAGGAAAAAAAAATTTTGGCTGAAATTACTGTTTACAGGGTATAGAGACATAATAGTTAACTGATTCCTTTTAACAATGATTAATAATAGATAAAAATCAAAGCTCAGCAAAGCTGGCCCCCTACAATCAACACAAATAAAAACTCAAGTGTGTTTCTTTAGTGCTACGTTTGTGCTGTTTTGTGCTGCAAAAATTGACGTTTGTGCTGCTTTTTTTTTGAAGATATTAGCAATTGTTTTTTCCAGACTATGACATCACCTAGTCCCCCTACAACAGCCAAATGGCACAAAACTGGTCTCGTTGGTTAGTGCTACGTTTGTGCTGTTTTGTGCTGCTAATATTTCGGTTCTATCTTTTCTCGTTTTTGCGTTATTTATGATTTATCAAAGGTCACCAAAGGTCACACAGCCCCCCTAAAACACCCAAGTGACAAGAAACTGGTCTCATTGGTTAGTGCTACGTTTGTGCTGATTTGTGCTGCTAAAATTTCTGTTCTAACTTTTATCGTTTTTGCATTATTAATAATTTATTAAAGGTCACCAAAAGTCAGTCAGCCCCCCTACAACACCCAAATGACACAAAACTGGTCTCGTTGGTTAGTGCTACATTTTTGCTGGTTTTGCTGCTAAAATTTTTATTTGTGCTGTTATGGTTTTAAAGTTATAACAGTTTATTTATTTATTTTCAAACCCCACTCACTTTGCCCACCTTACAATCAGCACAAATAAAAACTCAAGTGTGTTTCTTTAGTGCTATGTTTGTGCTGTTTTGTTCTGTTTACATTTATGTCCTATCGTTTATTGTTTTTGCGTTATTAATGATTTATTAAAAGTCACCAAAGGTCACTCAGCCCCCCTACAATGCCCAAATGACACAAAACTGGTCTCGTTGGTTAGTGCTACGTTTGTGCTGCTAAAAATTTTCTTTGAGCTGTTATGGTTTTTAAGTTATAACTGTTTTTTTTTTTCAAACCCCACTCACTTTGTCCCCTCTACAATCAGCACAAATGAAAACTCAAGTGTGTTTCTTTAGTGCTATGTTTGTGTTGTTTTGTTCTGTTTAAATTTCCTTTCTATCTTTTAGTGTTTTTGCGTTATTAATGATTTATTAACCACTTGCTTACTGGGCACATAAACACCCTTCGTGCCCAGGCGAAATTTCAGCTTCCGGCACTGCGTCACTTTAACTGACAATTGCGCGGTTGTGCGACGTGGCTCCCAAACAAAATTGGCGTCCTTTTTTCCCCACAAATAGAGCTTTTTTTTGGTGGTATTTGATCGCCCGTGCGGTTTTTATTTTTTGCGTTATAAACAAAAAAAGAGCGACAATTTAAAAATATATATATATGTTTTACTTGTTGCTATAATAAATATCCCAATTTTTTTTTAAAAAAATACTTTTTTTTTTCTCAGTTAAGGCCGATACGTATTCTTCTACGTATTTTTGTAAAAAAAAAAACGCATTAGGCGACTGCTTTGCGCAAAAGTTATAGCGCCTACAAAATAGTGGACAGAATTATGATTTTTTTTTAATATTTTTTTTTTACTAGTAATGGCGGCGATCACAATTTTTATTGGGACTGCGACATTACGGCGGACACATCGGACACTTTTGACACATTTTTGGCGCCATTCACATTTATACAGCGACCAGTGCTATAAATATGCACTAATTACTGTATAAATGTGACTGGCATTGAAGGGGTTAACACTAGGGGGTGAGGAAGGGGTTAAATGTGTATCCTGCATAGTGTTCTAACTGTGTGGGGGGAGGGGGGTGACTGGGTGAGGTGACCGATTGTGTCCCTATGTACAAGGGACACAGATCGCTTTCCTCTCTCCCTGACAGGACATGGAGCTCTGTGGTTAAAGGTAAAACAAATAAAAGGTCTAAAAATAACCCATTATAGCATGCAATATAGCAATATACTGTACATAAAGTTAAAGTTACGTAAGTGACATAGGGAATAACAAAAGTTGCTTATATTTTCATACAAATTGTACACAAATGTCTTGTGTCTCTTGTAGGGGGGCTGGGTGACCTTTATTAAATCAACAATAACTGAAAAACAAAAGGAGATAGAATGGAGAGTAAAAGGCTTGCCCATAGCACAAATGATGTCTCCCTGTGCATACATATGCGAATGCGCAGACTGGCAACTGGCTGGGCAGATGAGTACGAGCCTGTCGTCAATGTTGGCGCCAGACAGACTATTTAAACAGGCTGCAGTTTGGTGTGCAGCTTCTGTGTGTTCGTTCCTGATTGCTGTGTTTGACTTCTGATCCTAACCCAGCTTGCTCCTGACCTCCGTTTGACTGCTACCTGCCCTGACCATAGCTTGTCTCTGGATTCTACCTTCTGTTCTTGCCTGATCTAACTCCCGTTGCTGATTTGGCTTGTGACCCAACTATCCTGTTGTCTGCCGTCTATGACTGATCTGCCCGACCATTATGGACCCGGCTCATCTGACCCTGCATCCTGCTCATCCAGCCTGCTACAGTCCAGCAAGGTCTCATCTGTCTCCTGCTTCCAGCTGCTTACCCACAGACTGCCGCCAGCCAAACTCAGTGCCAGCTTACTGTATATGCCACTAGCCGGTTCTGCTGCCACATCCACCAGCTGACTATTGGACTGATCACAGGCACTAATACATAATTGTCTAACCAGGAGATCACTAACCAGGTATGGGACAGGAGGGCAGGGTGATGTCATCGTCTGGGAAAAAACATATTGCTATTATCTTAAAAATAAAAGCAGCACAAATTTGTATTTTTATGACACAAAAAAGCACAAGCATAGCACTAATAAATAGTATGTTTGTTTTTAAGATTTAATAACAAGGGTTGCAAAGTGAGTGGGTTGTTATCAAATAAAAACAAGCTGCTATATCTTAAAAACCATAACAACACAAATAAAAATATTAGCAGCACAAACAGCACTAAAAAAACATTTACATTTTTATTTGTGCAGATTGTACGGGGGGAGGAGGGGGGGGGGTACAAAGTGAGTGGGGTTTGAAAAAAACAAAAAAACTGTTATAACTTAAAAACCATAACAGCACAAATATATTTTTTAGCAGCACAAACCAGCACAAACGTAGCACTAACCAACAAGACTAGTTTTGTGTCATTTGGGCGTTGTAGGGGGGCTGAGTGACCTTTGGTGACCTTTAATAAATCATTAATAACGCAAATACAATAAAAGATAGAACGGAAATTTTAGCCGCATAAAACAGCACAAACGTAGCACTAACCAACGAGACCAGTTTTGTGTCATTTGGGCATTGTAGGGGTGCTGTGTGACCTTTGGTGACCTTTAATAAATCATAAATAACGCAAAAACAATAAAAGATAGAATGGAAATATTAGCAGCACAAACGTAGCACTAACCAATGAGACCAGTTTTGTGGCATTTGGCTGTTGTAGGGGGGCTGTGTGATGTCATAGTCTAGAAAAAACAATTGCTAATATCTTCAAAATAAAAGCAGCACGTAAATTCTTGTGGCACAAAACAGCACAAACGTAGCACTAAAGAAACACACTTGAGTTTTTATTTGTGCTGATTGTAGGGGGGCCAGCTTCGCTGTTGCAAAATCAATCATATAATGTGCCTGCAGTTTTAGTTTCGTTTTTCATCTAGTTTCATGCTTCTGTGAAGGACAGAGACACAGAGCCAATACAGGGTAGTGTTTGTTTTTTAAAATGAAACTGATTGGTTCTGAGGGGTTTTAGACACACAGTAATAACACCTTCTTGATTAGAGACCACAGAGAGAAGCTCCCAGTACTTTTTTCATAAGGAAACAGACAACCAGGAAGTGTGCAGAAAATAGAAGGATTACAGCAAAAACGAACAAGGACGACATGAAACCAGGACTGCATTAGGGTAAAGGAAGCTATTTAGCTAAAAAAAAAAAAATCCTTTAGTGACCCTTTAAGGGTAGCTAAGCAAGAAAAATTAGAAAATTTTCTGTAAAAATGCAGTTATGCTTTAAAGCTGCAGCCCAAACTGCCCAGTGATACCAGAACAAAAAACGAGAGAGTGCAGGTGTCTCCAGAACAGCAAGGAAACATAAGGTTTTTGACCTTCTCACTCAATTTATTGGGCTTTAAATGGTGGTGTGTCTTACATATATATATATATATATATATATATATATATATATATATATATATATATATATATGAAAAAAATATATATATTTATACATACAGTGGGTACGGAAAGTATTCAGACCCCCTTACATTTTTCACTCTTTGTTATATTGCAGCCATATGCTAAAATCATTTAAGTAATTTTTTTTCCTCATTAATGTACACACAGCACCCCATATTGACAGGAAAACACAGAATTGTTGACATTTTTGCAGATTTATAAAAAATAAAAAAAATGAAATATCACATGGTACTAAGTATTCAGACCCTTTGCTGTGACACTCATATATTTATCTCAGGTGCTGTCTATTTCTTCTGATCATCCTTGAGATGGTTCTACACCTTCATTTGAGTCCAGCTGTGTTTGATTATACTGATTGCACTTGATTAGGAAAGCCACACACCTGTCTATATAAGACCTTACAGCTCACAGTGCATGTCAGAGCCAATGAGAATCATGAGGTCAAAGGAACTGCCTGAAGAGCTCAGAGACAGAATTGTGACAAGGCACAGATCTGGCCATGGTTACAAAACAATTCTGCTGTAATTAAGGTTTCTAAGAGCACAGTGGCCTTCATAATCCTTAAATGGAAGACGTTTGGGATGACCAGAACCCTTCCTAGAGCTGGTCGTCTTTCCAAACTGAGCTATCGGGGGAGAAGAGCCTTGGTGAGAGAGGTAAAGAAGAACCCAAAGATCACTGTGGCTGAGCTTCAGAGATGCAGTCGGTAGATGGGAGAAAGTTGTAGAAAGTCAACCATCACTGCAGCCCTCCACCAGTCGGGGCTATATGGCAGAGTGGCCCGACGGAAGCTTCTCCTCAGTGCAAGACACATGAAAGCCTGCATGGAGTTTGCTAAAAAAAAAACACCTGAAGGATTCCAAGATGGTGAGAAATAAGATTCTCTGGTCTGAAGAGACCAAATATAACTTTTTTAATTCTAAGCGGTATGTGTGGAGAAAACCAAGCACTGCTCATCACCTGTCCAATACAGTCTCAACAGTGAAGCATGGTGGTGGCAGCATCATGCTGTGGGGGTGTTTTTAAGCTGCAGGGACAGGACGACTGGTTGCAATCGAGGGAAAGATGAATGCGGCCAAGTACAGGGATATCCTGGACGAAAACCTTCAACAGGGTGCTCAGGACCTCAGACTGGGCCGAAGGTTTACCTTCCAACAAGACAATGACCCTAAGCACACAGGTAAAATAACAAAGGAGTAGCTTCACAATAACTCCATTTGATGAACAAACTGCCTCCTACTACAGCCAAATATTTCAAATTTTGATTCATCAGACTAGAGTACCTGTTCCAATTTTTCTCCATCCCATTTCCTATGTTTTCGTACATAGTTGAGTTGCTTAGCTTTGTTTCCATGTCAGAGGTATGACTTTTTGCCATAATTCTTCCATGAAGAGCACCTCTTACCAGACTTCTCCAAACAGTAGATGGGTGTATCTGGATCCTATTGGTTTCCTCCATGTCTGTGCTGATGGCACAGCTGTACATCTTCCCCTCTCGATGGGGAGTACACATGATGGCCCGGATTCACATACATCGGCGCATATATATGCCACCGTAGCGTATGTCTTTTACGCTACGCCGGCGCAGCGCGGAGAGGGAAGCATGGAATTCACAAAGCAAATGCTCCCAACTCTGCGCCGGCGTAGCGTATATTCGTAGGCGTAAGCCAGCATAAGTGGAATTAGGTGGAAGTAGGGGGAAGTGGGCTGGAAGTGGGCGTGATCCATGGTAATGAAGCGTGACCCCATGCAAATAATGTGCCGAGTACCAGACAAGAACTTAGATGAAACTGCGCATGCGTCACGTCGTGGCCACATCCCAGTGCGCATGCTCACAATCACGTCGAAACAACTGCCTAAGATACGTCGAACCACTGCCTACGGTGTGAACGTAACCTGCGCCCAGCCATATTCACGTACAACGTAAACGACGTAAAATTCGACGGCTTGTGTTCCCTGGTCCGTACCTTTGCATGGCTTGTGCCTCATCTATGGGGAATAACTTTACCTCGAACGTAAAAGTTACGCAAACCACTTAAATCATGCGCCGGGCGCAAGTACGTTTGTGAATCGGTGTATCTCCTTCATTTGCATATATGAATAGAAAATCAATGGGAAAGACACATGCGTCCAGCGTAAATATGCGCCCACTCTACGCCGGCGTAGGCAAGTTACGTCGGTCGGGTGAAGTCAGTTTTTAGGCGTATCTATGTTTGTGGGTACGGCGCACAGATACGGCTGGCGCATATTTGTACTTACGCGGCGTATCTGGAGATATGTCGGCGTAAGTGCTTTGTGAATCCGGGCCGATGTGTCTTTCATCTGCTGCATTAAGTTTCCTTGGTCGAAGGGGCGTGGCTTGCGCGCGATCGTGATGGACGCCTAAGCAGACAGCTCTGACTGGAATCCGGGGAATTATCGGCAAAAAGATCGTTATATCGATCGTGTGGACGTCTAAATTGTATACCCTAGACGGGGAAACGACACCCGATGCAGTCCCGCAAAAGGAATAAAGAAAATCGCCATCTACAGCTTACTGACAGATCTGACATGTCAACCTCAGCAGAAGTTCAGTTACAAGATGGCGCCCGCAGCTCTGAGGTAAAACAAGCCTCCTCATACACTGATCTCCCAGATGAGATTCTAGATCCGTGGGAATCTGAACCTCACATATTAAATGCTGGGATCTCTTCTCCTCACAGTCCATCCTCCCGAAGCCCGGCTAAAACTAAAATGCGATATGATTATTCTGACCAGGCCCCAGTCAATAGCACGACGTCACTATGCCCTGATCTAGTGGGCCTCAAAATGGCTTCTCCCATTGCCAACTATCCCACTTCAGGCCAACCGGTCCTTGATACGACCATGAAGGATATGCTTTTATCTCTCCAATCTTCTCTCATGGTAAATATTTCAGCTATGTTTAATAACTTCAGTGTTGAGATGAAAGGCTTTGGAGAGAGAATTTGTTATGTGGAAAACAAAATGGAGGAACAGGCTCATACAGTAAATGACTTGGTGGGTGCATGTAAAGAGCGTATAGAAGATGCGGATTGGATGCGCGCAAAAATCGCGGATTTGGAGGATCGTTCTAGAAGGGAAAATCTCAAACTGAGAGGGGTACCGGAGTCTATTGCTCAGGCTGACCTTCAAAAATTTGCAAGCGATATGATCGCAACTTTACTACCAGACATTTCCCCTATTGAAAGAATGATAGATCGCATACACCGCATCCCAAAGCCTAAACATCTAGATGCATCCATCCCGCGTGACATTCTCATGAAAATCCATTTTTTCCCTACTAAAGAGAAATTATTGGCCAGGGCTAGATCACAGCCGGAGCTTCCTGCACCTTATAAAGAGATCCATATATATACGGATTTATCACGTTACACTTTGAATATGAGGAGACAATTAAAATCTACCACAATATCGTTGAACAAACGTAAAATTCCATATAAATGGAGACATCCTGCTACATTGCTAATAACATACAATGGGACAACTACCGCTATCTCTAATCCCCTAGATGGACTGCGACTGCTTTACTCATGGGGCATAACCCCTGAAATGACTAATGAAGAAAGGAAAGCTATGGAAGGAGTTCGTCTAGAGAAAGGAAGAAGCACAGAATATCATACCCCTTTTGCAGAATGACACAACAGATAGTTATTTTTTGTCTCTAATGCTTTCCATTGCAACAATATCCCCTGGATACTTGTCTTGCTTCTTTTTGCTGTTTTGAACAATACCCACCATTATTGTCGGTCTGTTTATTATACCCGACACTTGTTATTTTACTACACTTATCGTTACTTTGTTCACTATCCCACGGCTGTGGGATATATATATATATATATATATATATATATATATATATATATATATATTTTTTTTTTTTTCTTCTCTAGAAAGCACAACTAGCTTTGTTAAGTAGCATTTCTTCTAGTTCTATTTTGCCTTTACACCGTGTTGCTACTTATTTCATCTTTGTATTTTTTTTTTTCTTTTCTCTTTCTTTTGGTTTTGTTTCTTTTCTGTTTATTTTATTTTGTTTACACAGTGGTGATATATTATAGTGAGTGTTTTTTTTCTTGTCACGTCACAAATACTTATATAAATCGTTGAAATGTCTATTAACTTTCTAACGTTAAATGTGAAAGGGTTGAATCACCCGGCCAAAAGAAATTCGCTGTGGAAAACTGCAATATCTCATAATTGTGATGTACTTTGCGTACAAGAGACACACTTTGTCCAAGGAGCAACCCCTCAATGCTGTCATAAGTCCTTTCCACACATCTTCAAAGCTAACTTTTCCAAGAAACAGAGAGGAGTCCTAATTGCTGTCCGAGACACTTTATCTTTTCAGTTATTATCCTGCACTACTGACCCTGGAGGGAGATATATTATTTTGGTTTGTATGCTGGACAATGTCCTATATACTATTGCCACTATCTATGCACCGAACCACGGTCAATTGAAATTCCTTAAGTCTGTAGTTCAAAAAATTCAAGAAGTACAGAAAGGTCATCTGCTAATATGTGGAGATTTTAACTTGGTTCCAGATGTGACTATTGATTCTTCATCCAGTTCTAAAAGGCTATCCCCATCATTGGGCTCTTTTTTTAAGGAAAATGATCTGTTTGATATATGGAGGTGTTGTCACGCGGCGGAGAGGGATTACACGTTCCTTTCTGCCCGTCACAACACCTATTCCAGGATTGACTTGTTCTTATCTGACAAGTGGTTGTTGCAAAACATATTGGAATCTCGCATCCACACCATTACTTGGTCGGACCATGCACCCGTTAGTATTAAATTGGCTAATAGCACTTCTAGACAAAATTCATACTTATGGCGTATTAATAACTATTTAATGCAAAATCTGACTAATACTTAATTTCTTAACCAAAAATTGGCTGATTTTTTCTCTGACAACATTGGATCGGTGGCTGACCCGGCGGTGGTGTGGAATGCTCACAAATCTTTCATGCGGGGCATCTTTATCCAACTTGGATCACGTGCTAAGAAGTTAAGGATTAAGACTATAGATGAACTGACTGCCAAAATTGCAGAAATAGATTTAAAGAATAAAACTACTCCGTCGCAATCCCTTCAATCACAACTGTTCAAACTTAGGCATGACTTACGATCCTTACTTGATTCTTATGAATTTCACCTAAGAAAACTAAAGGCCACTTCATACACTGCCAATAATAAAGCGGGTAAGGTTATGGCTAACCGCATTAGAGGTCTTAGGTTTAAAACTAGAATAGCCTATCTCTATCACCCAACTTCAGGAGATAAACTTATTAATCCCCAATCCATCGCTGATGCATTTAGTACGTATTATAATAAATTATATAATCTCAAGTCAGATACCGATACTCACCAACCAACATACGAGGAAATAGGCTCTTTCCTTGATCAAATTAAATTACCTAAACTATCGAAAGACCAACTTGAAAAGTTGAATGCTCCCTTTACGGATGCTGAAATTCTTAGGACCATAGACGGTCTGCCTTCATCCAAATCTCCTGGCCTGGACGGGTACACTGGAGAATACTTTAAGTTGTTTAAAAGAACACTAACCCCACATCTGACAACATTGTATAATCATTCGGTCTCCTCCTCTTCCTTTCCAACTGAAATGCTATCGGCCATTATTACTACTCTGCCCAAACCGGGAAAGGAACCCACCTCCCCTTCCAATTTTAGACCGATATCTCTACTCAATGTTGACTTGAAAATATACGCTAAACTAATTGCGAATAGATTGGTTCACATTCTCCCAGATTTAATTCACACAGACCAAACTGGTTTTACTAAAGGACGTCAAACTTCTGACGCTACTAGAAGACTAGTGAATATAATACATAATGTTGAATTGACAGGAACGCCTTCTCTGCTTCTCTCATTGGATGCAGAGAAGGCGTTCGACAGAGTTAATTGGGATTACCTGAGTCTGACACTCCAAAAATTGGGCTTTTTGGGACCTATTCTTGATGCTATATTGGCCCTATATACTACCCCCACAGCCCGAGTCTTTACTTCTGGCCTTCTTTCTAAACCTTTTGATTTATCCAATGGTACCCGACAGGGCTGCCCATTATCCCCCCTAATTTTTAATATGATGATTGAACCCCTAGCTGAACATATTAGATCTAACACCAAAATATCGGGAATTCATATTGGTAATCAGGTCCATAAAATTAGCCTGTTTGCAGACGATATAATCTTGATGTTAACTAATCCCTCTTCCTCTCTAACAGAAGTCCAAAAGGTTTTATCCTGGTTTGGCGAGATTTCATATTACAAAACCAATGCTTTGAAATCATCCATTTTGAACATTGGAATTGATGCTGTATCTAGAACTTTATTACAACATCAGTTCCCTTATATTTGGGAGGATACTAAGATCCCATATTTAGGCATCTACCTCACCAGGAATACTAAATCACTATATGAACATAATTACCTATTCCTTAGAAGTAAATTGCAAGAAGACCTTCAAAAATTAAGCAAACACGAGTTTTCTTGGTGGGGCAGATTATCTGCTTTTAAAATGATTCATCTTCCACAGATTTTATACTTTTTTCGAAATTTGCCAATTCCTGTTCCCAATATTTTTTTTAAATCTCTGCAAACGCTTTTATCCAAATTTGTTTGGAATGGAAGGAAGTCTAGATGTGCTCACAACAAATTAATCAAACACCGAATGTACGGAGGAGTGGGATACGTGGATTTTCAAGATTATTATCATTCATCCATTCTGACACAGTTGAAGGAGTGGTTTTACACTACTTCTACCACTCAATGGGGGAATATCGAATCCAGTTACTGTACATATGGTCCGACCAACCTTTGGTTATTTGGGGCGGCTTTGGGTATTAAAATACCATCACACTACCACCTACAATGGCTGTTTCAATTAAAACATGGCTTATTTTTTTGACTTCTTCAACACAGACGAGTTCCAAAGTTCAGATTAAATTTCCTATTCAAACATTATACCTTCTTATTAGTCACGTTCCGATTGCTTCCTGGTGTAAAAAAGGCATCAACTGTCTTCAGGTCTTTTATTCGAACGGGTTCATTAAATCTTTCCATTCTATGCAGACCGAATATGACCTACCACATATTCATTGTTCCCAATATGCACAAGTAGTACACTGTTTATACAAATTGGGACATTTCTTCAAGTTCATTCACACCTCAGCTTGGTCTTATCTGACCTCACCGATACAACAAAGAAAAGGCATTTCCTTATTCTATAATTTGATGCAACAAAAACGTATATTTACTAAATCTTCTTTTCACCTGCTATGGGAAAGGGATCTAGGATGTTCCTTCACTGACAATCAATGGCATGTGGCTTGCAAAGCCAATCAATCTGCTTCTAAATGCACCTCCCTTTGGGAATTAACTACCAAAATTACTTTACGTTGGTATTTTACTCCAGCGATAATGTCCAAATTTGATTCTGCATCCCCTGTCACGTGTTGGAGGCTTTGTCCCACCAAGGGTGACTTGTTTCATATATTGTGGAGTTGCCCTAAACTTGACGGCTACTGGACAAAAATTTTCAATATAATCTCAGAATTAACACTTTCACAAGTAACGCCCGATCCAGCATTAGCTTTGTTATCCCTGGGAATAGAAAAATTCCCGGCCAATCTACAAAGGACAATTACTCACTTACTCTTAGCGGCTAGACTATCTATTACTAGGAAATGGAAAGATTCCACTCCACCATCTCCCGAGGATGCTATTGACTTAACCAACCTTCATAGCTCCTATGAGAAAATTCTGGCATCATCTTTAGGCTTGCTCCACAAATATGCACTCCATTGGGCTGTTTGGAACCTCTGGTATGAGAAACTGACATAATTTACATCACTTAGTTTAATTCAAATGATTATTATTTTCTGTTTAGTTAATGTTTCTTGTGGGGGAACTGTCTCCTGGACACTGTGAGTCCCATAAGGGGTGTTCGGGAAGATTCAGTCCTTCCTTCTATGTTTAATATTTTGATTTTGGTTACTATATGAAATATTTTTGAGAGTTATTTTCGGAATTGCTTTTGATCGACCTCCTAAACAGCATTTTATGTGAATACTTGAAGATTTATACTGTTTCACCTGTGTATACTTCAATGCTTTGTTATCTTGATTCTACTATTGTAAAAATTTGAATAATCTAATAAAAATCTATTGAAATAAAAAAAAAAAGTTTCCTTGGTCGACCACTGCATTTAAGGTCCTCAGCGTTACCTGTTTCTTTGAGCTTCTTTATATCTTGAAACCCCAATCTGCTTTTAAATCTTTCCTGGGGGATACCTTGCGGATACAGTACAACTACCTTGTGTCTTGTTGCTGACATGGCATATGACTTGGCATGAAACTGTCTTCCACAACCTCAGGAGACTAAAAACTGGGTGAGGAACTGCCAAACTCTGCTACTAAGGTGAGGCTGTGGAAGAACACAGGTGACAGCACAGCAAAAGGACACAAGGTAGCCTATACTACATCAGCAATGTTTCAAAGCAGACTGGGGTTTGCAAGATGTGCTATTCCAGGTCTTTTGAAGAAGCACAAAAAAATCGGCAACATTGTCTACATCTATTGAAGAGAAATCCAAATCAAATAAATATTGGTGTGGCCACCCTTTACCTTCACAACAGCATACATTTTCTTGGTACACTTGTACACAGATTTTAAAGGAACTCAGTGGGTAGGTTGTTCCAAACATCTTGGTGAACTAACCACAGATCTTCTGTGAATGTAGGCTGCCTTAAATCCTTCTGTCTCTTCATGTAATCCCAGACAGACCTGATGATGTTGAGATCAGGGATCTATGAGGGCCAAAGCATCACTTTCCATGTCAGAGGTATGGCTTTTGCTACAATTCTTCCATGAAGACCACTTCTTGGCAGACTTATTGACACAGTACAGTAGATGGGTGTACCTGGATCCCATTGGTTTCCTCCATTTCTGTGCTGATGGCACTGCTGGACATTTTCCTAAGTTGATGGGAAGTAAGCATGATGTGTCTTTCATCTGCTGCATTGTTTCCTTGGCCGAACCACTGCGTCTAAGGTCCTCAGCGTTACCTGTTTCTTTGAGCGTCTTCACATCTTGAAACCCCAATCTGCTTTGAAATCTTTCCTGTAAGAGACCTTGCTTATTCTTATGCCGTGTACACACGACCGTTATTCATGACGTGAAAAATGCAATTTTTTTAATTGTTCATTAAAAACGATCGTGTGTAGGCTCCAGAGCATTTTTCATGAACGGTCGTGTGTAGGCTTTAACGACAGGGAAAAAAATGCGCATGCTCAGAAACAAATTATGAGACGGAATCGCTTGTTCTGGTAAAACTAGCGTTTGTAATGGAGATAGTACATTCGTCACGCTGTAACAGACTGAAAAGTAAGAAGAATCGTCTCTCACCAGACTTTTACTAACATGAAATCAGAAAAAGCAGCCCAAAGGGTGGTGCCATCCGAATAGAATTTCCCCTTTATAGGGCCAGATTCACGAACACTTGCGCTGGAGTATTTGGATATGCGCCGCGTAACTGTGATGATGCGCCGTCGTTTCTATGTGCCCGTACCCACCAAACTAGATGCGCCCAATAACGGGTCATTTGCGACCGGCGGAACGTTCCGACGCCAGAGTATCGTCAGCGTTTATTTTCGCTGGGCGCATCAGTCGCGCCCATTGATTTCCCCTGCAAATATGCAAATGAGGGAGATTTCCCAATTCACGAACGGATTAGCACCATACGCTGGCTACATGCGCCGCGCGTATCTGGTCCGTCCGGCGCAAAGTTATTTCTACAAAAGGCTGCTTTATCTTTACTCCAGACGGTCACAGGTCAGCAGGAGAGCAGCTACAGCAGCGTTACCGACGATAGGAGCTTGCTGAACAACAACACTTGCAAGGAGGACAACACCTCTGTGTGCCAACATGCCAGGGGCAATTGTGGTCCTAGAACTACTGATGGGTCCCCTGGAACCAAGAAGGCGGCCACGTGAGAGGATATACCGCACTCGTATGAACCTCTTTGGCATGGGGGATGAGGAGGTGTATCGCCTCTTCAGATTCAGCCCAGATGCAATACTTGAACTAACCACAACCCTGCAGGATGACATCACCAGCCCAACACACCGCTCACAAGCAGTGCAGCCACTGGTGAAGGTCCTGGCAACACTCCATTTCCTTGCAAGTGGATCATTCCAGCGTACAAGTGGAGTGGTGGCTGGGATGTCACAGTCCTCCATAAGCAGATGTGTGCACCAGGTTGTCCCTGCAATCCTCAGACGCATGTCCAACCAGTTCATCAGACCCACCACTGAGGAGCTGCGGCAGAAGGCAATGACAGATTTCTACAGCATTGCCAGATTCCCACGCACTGTGGGGACCATTGATTGCACACATGTGGCCCTACAGCCCCCCAGTGCCAAAGAGCACATATACCGCAATCGGAAGCATTGGCATTCCATCAACGTACAGGTGATAGCTGATGCCCAACGCCTCATATGGCACGTCCGTGCCAAACACCCCAGGTCCAGCCATGACAGCTTCATATACCGTCAGAGCCCCATCCCAGCAGAATTTAACCAGAACATGTATGGGGACAGCTGGCTGGTTGGTGAGTGACATGGGAGTCAGGCATGACTATCCCCTCCCGTGATGCACAACAGAAATCGCACATGCATGACTAACATTCTCCTGTCTTTTCCCTTCCAGGTGACTCTGCATATGCACTGGGACCCCATCTAATGACTCCTTTCCGGAACCCCCAAACCAGAGGAGAGAGAAAATACAATGAAGCACACATCAAAACCCGTGCAGTGGTGGAGCAAACATTTGGGCTCCTGAAGTCCCGTTTCCGATGCCTGGATAAGTCTGGGGGGGCCCTATTGTATTCCCCTACCTTCGTGTGTCAGATCATCGGTGCATGTTGCATACTACATAACTTTGCTATGAAAAAAGGCCTGCATATTGACATACGTGATGACCTGACCCCCGACCCACACAGCCCCCCCCGCCAGAGGACACCCAGTCTGCTGATGGAAGAGCAGTCAGGAGGGTCCTCGCCGTAGGCATCTTTGGACACTAAACCAAAACATTAATAACACAGACAGTGCACGCGTGTACACCACTGATGTCCCTAGATCACACACACCACATGCACATCGCATTGGATTAGCCCAAGTCCAGCATGTAGGAGTTGGGAGCAGTAACGCCAGCGTCAAGGCCCCAATGATGTCACTGTCCATTCACACACCTTTCACACGTCATTCATTCAGCCGTGGGGTTCACTTCACCACCACGGCCGAGGGTGACACCCCTTACTTTCAGGAGTGCCACCCCCTCACATTCACACACCATTCACACTGTCCCCTGCACTCCTGACCGTGTGCAGTACAAAAATAAATTAATAATATCATATCCTGATAATTAAAAGAAACAAAATCTCATAACCTGAGAAAAAGAAAAAATAAACTCATGACCTGAGTATGTCCAAAACAAAAATATAAAACAAGAAAAAAAAAAAAGGCCTCATCGGGGATGCCGGGGGCTTCTTCTGGGGGCCCCTCTCTGACTCCGCAGCTGCCTGGATGGAGTGGGTGGGGGTGGGGGGGCATCTGGAGGTGGCTGATCCCCAGGTGGGCCACTCCTGGCAGGTGTGGCCTGCGTGCCCTCCAAGGCCCTGGCTATCCGTCCAAGGTAGGAGTTGGTCTGGGCCTGCATCCGGAGCTGACGGGTGACCTGATAATGCTGGGCCCGCCGACTCAGCCTCCCCTGGTCCCGGATGGCAGCACTGTTGGCCTGGACGGCTGCAGTAAGGTGCCGAATATCCCCCTGCACCTCCCCCAAAGTGGTGACCACTGCAGCGCAGTTGCAGCTTACATCCTGCACTGCGTTGCTGAGGTTGGCAACGGAGCCCAGGCTGTCAGCCACTTTCTCCAAGTGCACCGCTATGGCCCCCATCTGTTCCGTCTGCCTGGCGTGATCCCTCGCCAACTGGTCCTGTACACCATCAGACACCCCCCTGGTCTTCTGGGTCGCCTTCCTGGGGCCAGAAGATGGTTGTCCTCGGGTGGAAGGAGTCGCCCTTGAGGGGCTTCCAAGGATGGGGGAGGGGACGACAGACGGCCCAGGAGAAGGGGAGGAGACAGACAACACTAAGGTAAAGTCCTGCTCTGCCACAGCAGGATCCTCTACAACCACCTCGGCAGGTGTGGTGTGGCCACTCTCCTCCTCCACAACCTCTTCACCACCCAGTGGCTCGGGCACACGATGGCGTGGGGGGGATGGGGTGGAATGCACGCTGACAGATGATGGCCCAGCTCCGTCATCTGTGGATGACACAAAGCAGACACATGTTGGTGGTCCCACACACATGTACCCTCCCCCCCCCAAATGCAAAACAACAAATAGGGGATTATAAAACACTTACCTGTCCTTGTGCCTTCCTCCACGGAGTCATAGCCTGCGACCCCCTCCACCTGCTCCCTCTCCAGGCAGCGAGCAACCACCTCCTCCTCTGCGGTTAGGGTGACAGGACATGGGGGACCACCACCTGTGCCCCTCTCATACCTCCTGATGGAGGCCACCTTGTCCCTCACCTTGCGCCGCAGGTCATTAATTTTTTTTTGTATGTCCCCAGCAGTCCGGGTGGAGTACCCCAGGACATTGACCCTGGCAGCAATGGACTCCAGGATGCCCTGCTTCCTCTCCCGGCTGGTCTTCCGGCTTTTTTTGCCATGGAGAAAATCATTATCCGTCTCCATTGCCGAAATGATCACTGAGACCTCCTGTGTATTAAAATTCAGGTTCCTCCTCTCTCTGGGGGTAGCGGGAGCAGCCATCACCAAACAAAAGTATCTTCCCTGGGGTGGGGGGAAGCGGAAATACTTTTGCGCCGGAATGGCGTTTCCGCCAGCGCTTTTAAGCGCCCAGCGGAGCGCATTGCGCTGACGTTTCCCAGGAAGTGGTGCCGACGGAAGTTGTGAGCATGCGCACAAGGGGGGCGAGTGGAGCCGCACTCACTGCGCATGCTCCGTGGATGATGCGCTGAACGTAAGCCTCTGCGCTGGGCTCCGCCCATCATTTACATATGATCACACCCACTTCCACTTGCGTCGGGTTACGCCAGCGCATTATCGTTACTCTGGCGCAAGTTTACGCGCAACTGCTATGTGAATTACAGGACTTGCGCTGAAAGGGTCTTCAGAGTAACGTAAATGAGAAGCGTTACTCCAGAGGAAAGATACTCTCATCTACCTGAATCTGGGCCATAGTGCCTTCGTACCTGTTGTACGCTTTGCTCGGGCATTTTCTTTTCAAGATCGTGTGTATGCAAGGCAGGCTTGACAAGAATCATGCTGAGAAAAAGCATGACATTAAAACGGTTGTGTGTACGCGGCATTTACTTTCAGAATTTCTACATACCTTTTTCAGACCTGTATACCTGTATATATATATATATATATATATATATTTTTTTTTTTTTCATTGTCATTTATGTGTGGATGTTTATCTATGTAATGCATTGATGTGTCATATTATTAATTCTGTAGCTGGAATTTCTCATGAGATGAGATTCTTACTGTGGACAGAAGCCCACTAACTTTCTATTTAACAATCACAGCAAGTGCAACAACAATTTATAAGAATACAGCATTACCGGTAATTTCTCATGAAATGTTAATCCATCATCTGTGACAGTCATATGTTAGACAACAGAGTTTTGTGATGGTTTAATAAGTACCTTTCTGTTGAGCGTTAAATGATTAATAAGAACTGTAGCCATATTTCACAAATATGTTATATTTACAATTTTCATCCATCTGGGATTGACATCTTTGGGAAATAAACATTGTGCTCTAATATGTAAGTTTTAGATTTATGGTCTTTTTAGTGTGAAATTTTTTCATGATTCTTATGATATACTGTACAATCCATGAGAGTAGAAAAAAAAATCCCTTGAATATTAGAATTGTATAATTTATGGCATCAAGACTAATCCAAACCAATCTGATCCAAGTCCCCGATCACTTTCATAGTGACCTTAAAGTTATTCTAAACCTTTATTTTTATTTTATAACAAACTTGTTATACTTGCCTGCTCTGTGTAATGGTTTTGCACAGAGCAGCCCTGATCTTCCTCTTTCAGGGTCCCCTGCTGCAGCTCCATCCTCCCAAATACCATCCTACCAAGCTGTGAACAATGAATACTGCTCATAGCGCTGTCACTTCGTAAGCATATATTTGGGTTGGGTTAATCTCAATAGTACAGCAGCAGTGTAACATCTTTAATGAAGTTCCAGGCATGGTTGTATCTCATTTGTATCTTAGCAAGCTGCTTGGGGGTACTCGTGTGGGCTCGCTGCCTGCATCCATAGACACAGATAGCCCCTCCTCATTCATCATTCAAGTTTTGATTGGCAGCAGAAATGAAAAAAAATGTAGGGCTCTATAACCAGTGACACTAGAAATAATTTGTGGGGTTTATTTACTGAAGGCAATTATCCCTAGAACTTAGCGAATGAGGTGACGTTCTGCCAAATTCCTTTATCCAATCACGTGTAAACAGAAATGCATTTTTTTTTTAATTTTCCTTAACCACTAGGACCAATATGCTGCTAAATGACCCAAGGGGTTTTTACAATTTTGCGGTCGTGCGACGTGGCTCCCAAACCAAAATGTGCGTCCTTTTCTTCCCACAAATAGAGCTTTCTTTTGGTGGTATTTGATCGCCTCTGCGATTTTTTATTTTTTGCGCTATATACAAAACATTTTTGAAAAAAAAAACAATTTTTTATACCTTTTGTTATAGGAAAAATCAAATAAACGAAATTTTAGTCAAACATTTAGGCCAAAATGTATTCAGCCACATGTCTTTAGTAAAAAAAAATCACAATAAAAAAAAAAATTAGCTACCTAGCGTGAACAGCGACACTAATACAGCGATCAGAAAAATTATCGCTTAATGACACTGGCAATAGGGGGTGAAAGGGTTAACTAGGGCGGTGATCAAGGTGTTAAAACTTTATTAGGGGGGGTACGGGGGCTACCCTGGACCTAACACTAACTGCCTGTCACACTGACACTAAATGCAGTGATCAGTACATATATGATCACTGCATTCAGTGACACTGTGACAGGGGGGTGGGTGATCGCAAGGGGTTAATGTGCCTGCGTGTCCTGGTGTCAGTGTAGTGTTGTGCAGACTCACTGTGTGATGTGATCTCTCCTCAGCGGCGGTTGAAAATACCGCCGAGAGCAGAGATCACATCACTTCCCTCTTCCTGTGTTTACACCGGATGAGAAAGTGACATGCAGGGGAGCGCGCGGATTGACTGGGAGCGATCCGGAGGGGGCGGACAAAAACGAACAGCCACCCCCTTGTCCTGGATCGCTCCTAAAGCCACGGGAACCGCCACAAGTACCGGAGGGGAGGTCCCGATCGGACCCCCGACCCACGTCTAGGCAGCCACGTACAGATACGTTGATGTGCCTGTCGGTGCCATTCTGCCGACCTAAATGTACATGCGGCGGTCCTTAAGTGGTTAATACAATTGGTTATGCTAAGTGAAATTTCACTACATTCACTAAGCTTCCCATTCAAAATGTAGCTTCACTTTCAAAGTGAACAGATTATTTGCCTTTAGTTAATCAAACCCTATGTTTTTACAGCTAGTATATTAATATACTGTATATTGTATATTTAAAGTGATACTAAAGGTTCAGATCTTTTGTTTTAAAAATAACAAACATGTTTTACTTGCCTGCTCTGTGCATTTGTATTACACAGAGCAGCCCCGATCCTCCTCTTCTTGGTTCCCCTGCCAGCGATCATGGCTCCACCCCCCCCCCCCCTGCTGAATGCCCCCAGCATAAACTGCCTGTTCTGAGGGCACTCCTTAAGCCTTGTCCACACGATTGGATTTTCCGCAGACAAAGCCAATAAACACAAACACAGTGGGCCAGATTCTCATATATTTTTGGCGGCGTAGTGTAAGCCATTTACACTACGCCGCCGCTGCGTACTAGAGCAAGTGCTTTATTCTCAAAGCACTTGCTCCGTAGTTTTCGCCGGCGTCTCGTAAATCGCCAAGCGTAAACCCGCGCAATTCAAATGGGGCGGCTTGTATTTAAATTAAGCGCGCCCCCGTGTCGAACGAACTGCGCATGCGCCGGCCGGGGAAAAAGCCCAGTGCGCATGCTCCAGCTCACAACGGGAAGCGGCGTTGAAACCGACGTCAAAGCGACGTGAGCGTCACTACGCAAGTCCCTATTCGCGAACGAGTTAGTAAAACGACGTAAGCGACGGAAAAAGCCGACGCTGACCCGACGCCATACTTAACATGGCGTCCGACGACACCCGACGGCATCCGACGGAACTTCGTAAGGTTACTCCACATAGAAGCTGGGGTAACCTTACGAGTCCATAAACGACGTACGCGACGACGGGGCGGGGGAAAAGCGATCGGGAATCGCCGTACTAGCCTCATTTGCATATGCAAATGAAAAAACAATGTGAAGGCCACCTAGTGGCCAGAGTTGTCATTACACCTACGATCCGAAAGTGTAATGCTTTTACACTTGTCGGATGTAGAAGCGTATCTATGCAAAAGTGATGCTAAGCATCACTCGCATAGATACGAGGACAAAAAAAAGGCGATACGACGGGGTATCTGAGATACTCCGTCGTAACGCCTCTGAGAATCTGGCCCAGAGACTTACTAGACATACTACATGTTTTTTCAGCTCCTGAGAGCCACTCTGCTAATGTCATGTTTGGTGAGCATTGATTCTGAGCATGCGTATTTGTATTTTTGACTTTTCGATGACGGTCTTGTGTACACACGATCAGAAAATCATTGCCCCCAAATTTTTTTAAAGCCTGCCATTCAACATTTGTCTGCAGAAAACCCAACAATTGTCCGAATCTCGGCAAACAGTCTGTCAACACACAATTCCCATTGGAAAATCTGATCGGCTGTAGCAACCTGTATGTGTCTATAAGGCGCACAGAGTGTGGCTCGGGCCCCACCGCTCTCTCCTCACTGGCTGTACAAATGGCTCCCACTGATGTGTCTTAGCCCATGAGGAGGGAAAAACCCACTGCTCTTGTGCACATCGCTGGATTGAGACTGGGCTCAGGTAAGTATTGAGGGGGCTGCAGTAAGGTAAAAACCTTCAGCCTTCAGAGCCACTTTAAGGTTATCTTAAAATACCCCTAGATCATTCTTTATTTTACACATACTTTTTAATAGTATTATATTATATAGTAATATACTTTTATTTCATAGTAACTTTATATACAATATATAATTTGCTATCTTCAGTAAAAGTCTCCAAATTTGGCAAATACGGATTATAAAAAATTGGAAAAGTTGTGGCATATATTTTCTGCAGAACCAGGGAATGTAAAGAGATAATTATTCCAAGCTTCTCAAAATTGTATTTGAGATCGATGGTTTAATTCCATTGCAGTGGAAGGTCTGAAATATTTTAAAGGGGCTGTAAAGGTTTTTTTTTTTTTCTAAATAGGTTCCTTTAAGCTAGTGCATTGCTGGTTCACTTACCTTTTCCTTCCATTTCCCTTCTAAATGTTTTTTTTCCTCTGTCTGAATTTCTCACTTTCTGTTTCTCCTCAGTAAACTCCCCCCCCCCCCCTCATCCGAGCGGTGGTTAGTCAGCCTGAACAGCTTACTGAGGAGGAACATGAAGTGAGAAATTCAGACAAAGAAAAAATTGTCATAAAAACCGCAGAGGTGATTAAATACCACCAAAATAAAGTTCTATTTGTGGGGAAAAAAGGACAAAAATTTTCTTTGGGTGTAACGTTGCATGACAGCACAATTGTCATTTAAAGCGACGCAGTGCCGTAACGCAAAAAGTCAGGAAGCGGGTAAATTTCTTCCGAGGCTGAAGTGGTTAAAAAACATGCCATTTTGCATGAATTAATGAGCAAATGTTAGCGAGATGCCGGAGGGCGCCATTAAGACCTAGTTGCACCACCACATATCTGCACAAGAGTAGCACATTCTCACAATGCATAGGCATGAACAAAGTCTTTCCCACTTACAATGGTCATTTCCAGCTGATTTCACAGTTTCGTTTATGTTTTTTAGGACTGTCCACTGCAAATTCAATTTTTTTTTTTTTTACTATACTAATAGGGAAATCTTATTTTACACTTATTAGGTCTCCAAAGCAATTCAGCTAAACAGTTTGTACTGTTAAAAATTGTAATAAGAAATGGATGTTTATAAACCTATAAACCTGAAACCGTACATTCCATATTTTACCAGTAGAGGGAGCTAAATATTAACTTTAAAAGGCATCTTTACTTCTACCGGGGAGCAAAACTACTAGTAAGTGAATGAAATATTGACAATATAAATATGACACATGGAGGAATTTCACTGTCGCTCTTTTTTTGCTTTAATAAAGCAATCCTATTATTTCAAAGTATAATTTATTAGGAACTAGCATATTTTAAGAAAAAATTGAATGATGAAGTTGTTAAACCATCCCCCATAAAAGTGGATTTTTGCATCCCGATATAATATTACTGTAAATCTAATGGATGGTTTAAAAATAATATTTTAAAATTAAGATCCAGTACAACAGCATTTGAAAAACAATGATTTGTAAACCCTGTTTGTCTACTTCAATTTCTTTCTGGATGCATCAATTTATGTGTGAGACACGTTAGCTCCTGCTGTTTCTTTGTCCCTTACCATCACCCTTGTACAGGGGTATTTTTTTTTTATATAGCTGTTATTATACCTGCACAACATAGGCATACCACCCCAAAGATGCGGCTAGCAGGACGTTTTTTACCGTCCTGCTAGCGCACCGCTTCAGTGTGAAAGCCATTCACTCTTTTAAATTTAACACCCAATGGGATGCATTGGCTAATGCCCTTATTTAATATGCTCTTAAAGGGGTTGTAAAGGTAAATGTTTTTTCACTCTAATGCATCCTATGCATTAAGGTGAAAAAACATCTGATGGTATTTACCACCCTCCCCCCCCCCCCCCGAGCCCCCGTTTTACTTACCTGACCCTTCGAAAGTCCTGGGCGCGTGCATGTGATGTTCTTGGGTTCCCAGCCTGGCCGTTGATTGGCTAGGCTGGGCGGATTGATAGCAGCGCAGCCATTGGCTGGCGCTGCTGTCAATGACAGCGGATGACACGGCGCGCCGGGGGGCGGGGCCGAGTGATACAGTTGGTGGCTATGCCCGCCGCTATGAGTTCCTGTGCCCCACAAGGGGTGGAAAATGAGGTTGATCTCCGCAGGAAGTGCAGACAGCATGGTGTCCTGTAGCTGGTGAAGCCAGACATGCCAGCCATGGGTGTTGTACAATTTAATTTACCTATGCTGGCAAAAAAGTGTCAGAATTTTCAATGTTGACTTCCATGATTAACACTGAGATAGGAGCTGATGGCTGCATATCTCACTAGAAGGAAGCTAGAAGGTGCTTAAAACTGTTAAATCTGATAGATCAGTATGGACTGTGTGCTACTTTCTGCACCCTGGGACTGCTGGAACATATAGTTCTGTCTTGTCTGTGCTGCTCTCTAGACACTGGAACCTCCCATTTTGCCCCACTTTGTAGATCATTTTCTGTGGGAAACCCTTGCTGCCATAACCTGTGAGGACCCAGGACTGTTGTGTGCCCAAAGTCCCTCTTGCGGTGTCCTGCTTGTTCTCTCTGCTGTGTGCCCAGAACACTCCCTGGATTGCCCTACCTGCTCTCTTTGCTGTGTGCCCAGAGCCCTCCTCAGATTTACCTGCCTGCTCTTTCTGCTGTGTGCCCAGAGCCCTCTTTGGATTGCCCCGCCTGCTCTTTCTGCTGTGTGCCCAGAGCCCTCCTAGGTCCTAGGATTGACTCATCTGTTCCCTGCCTGCTCTTTCTGCTGTGTGCAAAGAGCCTTCCTCAGATTGCTCTTCTGCTGTGTGCCCAGAGTCCTCCTCAGATTTACCTGCCTGCTCTTTCTGCTGTGTGCCCAAAGCCCTCCTTGGTTTGCCCCACCTGCTCTTTCTTCTGTGTGCCCAGATCCCTCATAGGATTGATCCCTCTGCTCTTTCTGCTGTGTGCCCAGAGCCCTCCTAAGATTTTCCTGCCTGATCTTTCTGCCGTGTGCCCAAAGACCTCCTTGGATTGCCCTGCCTGCTCTCCCTGCTGTGTGCCCAGAGCCCTCCTTGGATTGCCCTGCCTGCTCTCTCTGCTGTGTGCTGAGAGTCCTCCTCAGAGTGTCCTGCCTGGATGTCCTGATGCCAAGGTCACCACATTCACTATTTGGGATAGTGGGATTTAAACCCTTCTGCTTCTTATCACCCCTGAGAACGGTTAGTCCCTTGCTATGCCTATTGTTGCTCTGTTTGTTTCCCTTTTGCTGTACCACATTCCTACTACTTGGACTGTTACCCCTTGCTACTGCCCTGAGGATCATCTCCCCTTTCTGTGCCATATAGCTACCTGAGAACTGTTTACCTGTGCCCATTGCTACCCAATTAACTGTTTATCCATGCTCTGCCGTCTCTGTTCTGTACCCAGTCCTGTCCGTGACCACCCCACCTGCCGCGCTGAATGTTCGCTCAGATAGTACTCTGGAGGGGGGGCAAGACAATAACTCCAGCGCATACTGAGCGAGCTCGCGGCAGGTGTCCAATCTGGCAACCCAGTACTCCATGGGGTCGTCGGTGCTCATACTGTCAGAAGCACCGACGGACCCCATGTAGTCTGCCACCATGTGGGCCAGCCGCTGGTGGTGACTGCTGCTGCTGCTGCTGGTACTGGGTCGCTCAGATTGGAAGAACATCCTCATCTCACCCATTAGGTCCCCTGCTCAGCTGCTGCTGGGTGCAGCCACCTGCTGGGTGAGATAATGGGGGGACATCTGGAGGCCGGGGAGTTGCCTGCTCCAACCGGCTGACTATGCGTGCCTGCAGTTCCTCCATCCGGTGCTGCCTCCGGCTGGCTGGGAGGAACTGCTCCAGTTTCCCCTTGAATCTTGAATCTAAAAGGGTGGCCATCCAAAATTCATCCCTCTCCTTGATAGTCTTAACCCGGGGGTCCCTCCTGAGGCATCTCAGCATGTGGGCAGCCATGGGGAAGAGCACAGCCCGCTGTGACTCCTCATGGCTGCCCGGGTCCATGACGTCTGACTCTTCATGCTGGAGGCGCTGCTGCTCGCGCTCAGAGATTCCCAACCCCCGGACTATCGGTGCCCCCAACACCGGCTCTCCCTCCTGACCAGGCCCTGACTCCAGGACGTCACCAGTAACCTCCTTATCATCATCATCCTCCTCCTCCTCGTCCTGGTGGAGCAGTGTTGCCTCCTCCTGCTCCACCAAGGCACTCTCCCCAGCTTCGAGCAGGCGATCTAGTGCCCTGTCCAGCAGGAACACTATAGGGAGCACGTCATTGAGGCCGACATGCTCCCTGCTGACCATCTTGGTCGCCTGCTCGAAAGGGGCCAACACATGGCAGACCTGGTGTATCTGCCCCCACTCCGCACTGGTGATGTACGGGAGTGTTTGTGATGGCCCTGCAGTGCCTTGCTCCAGCAGGTATTCCTTCACCGCCCTTCGCTGCTCCCACAACCTCTCCAGCATGTGGAGGGTGGAGTTCCACCGCGTCACACTGTCCACAATCAGCCTGTGAAGGGGCAGGCTGTTGTCCCGCTGCAACTTGGACAGGGACGCGGTAGCGGTTGGGGAGCGCCTGAAGTGGCTGGCAATCCTACGTACCCTTAGCACAATGTCACTCAACCCGGGATAGGTGCACAGGAACTTCTGCACCACGAGGTTGAGGACATGTGCCAGACAGGGCACGTGGGTCAGACTGCCAGCCTGGAGGGCGGAGAGTAGGTTGCTGCCGTTGTCACAGACAACCATACCTGCCTGGAGCCTTCGGGGTGTCAGCCACTTCTGGACCTGAGCCTGAAGTGCGGTCAGCACTTCTTGTCCAGTGTGTCTCCGGTCCCCTAAACTAACAAGCTGGAGCACGGCCTGACAGCGCACGTGCCCCACACTTGAGTAGCTACTGGGGCGCTTGCTGTGAGGCTCAGCAGCTGCGGAGACAGTGGCTTGAGGGAGACCAGCAGTTCTCCCCTGGACACCCCGGGGCGGCACCACAAAATCTGATGCCGCCGATCCCTCCCGGCGCCTCGGAGGGAAACCCAATGGGCCGTGAAGCTGATGTACCGGCCCTGCCCATGCCTGCTGGTCCAGCCATCCATTGTGAGATGCATCCTGTCGCTGACAGCGTGATCCAGCGACAGGGTTACATTCTGCACAATGTGCTGGTGTAGGGCAGGGACACCAGTCCTGGCAAAGAAATGGCGGCTGGGGACACGCCATTGGGGTTGGGCCTGCTCCAACATCTGCCTGAAGGGGTTGCAGTCAACAATGTTGAATGGAAGCAGATGTTGGGCAATAACCCTTGCCAGGAGCCCATTGAGGGAACGCACATGTCGGTCTCCAGGGGGGAAGGGAGTGGTGCGTTCGAAGGCGTCGGAAAGCGACGCCTGGCGCCGAACGGCAGTGCAGGACACAGAAGAGGAGGGTGCTGTGGAAGTAGAGGTCTGGCTGCCGGTACCAGTACCTCTACTAGAGGGAGCGGGGGGGCATGACCTGCTGGGAACAGATGAAGCTGTGGCAGGGGCTGCTGTACCCTGCACACTTGTGGTGGTGGCGCTGCTACCACCACCACAATGCTTCATCTGGTCATACTCCCGCCAGTGGTTGATTCGCAGATGCTGGTTCAGAGCTGTGGTACCCACCCGAGCCAAGCACTTCCATCTCTTCACCCTGGCACGACAGATATGGCAGATGGCTATGGTCTGGTTATCTGCTACCAGGGTGAAGTAGGCCCAGACAGGTGACTTCAGCGCCACCCTCCTGTCAGATGGGGTGCCGCTGACTTGCACCTGCTGGGACTCGGTGCGCACAGGTGGAGCTGCCTGCTGCTGCTGCTGACACCTCCTGCTGCCATCACCAGTGGAGACCCTGACACTGGTCTCCCTGGTGACCTGGCGCACCGTTTCCCCAGGGTGCCTACCTTCCTCATCGTCACTGCTGCTGTGAACCGACAAGTCAGGTGTCACCCATGTAGGGTCACCCTCCTCTTCGCCCCCAGATATGTCAGACCCAGGGCTGAAATGTGGTGGTCTGAGGGAAACAGCTGACATGGAGCCGCTAGCCTCAACCACTGGTCATACTCCCGCCAGTGGTTGATTCGCAGATGCTGGTTCAGAGCTGTCCCCTCACCGACGCCTGGGTCTGACTAGGTGCGGGTGTTTCCTGCCCAAAAACACCAGCACCACTTGGAAGGGATGTCTCTGGAATACTGACAGCAGGTACCCCATCCTCCTCCTCCATCATCCCTTCCAAAAGGTCCTGACCATCACCATCAGTACAGAACTGGATGTCTGCCTGATGCAGGACCTTCCCCAAGATATCCCTCTCACTGTCACTGTCAAACAGTAAGAGGCTGGACCCTTGGGGGCTGGGGGCGGTTCCTAAAGGCACCGGTGTACTGGTGGTGCTACTGGGAGTCGGGACTGACGACTCTGTGGCACTGCTGTGCCCCATATACTCCAACACTACTGGAGCCTGAGAAGGCAATATCGGGCGGCTGCCCGAGGGAAAAAACTTGCGGATGAGGCGGACTCCCCTTCCACCTGATCCACTACTACTAGTAGGGGCGCGAGAGGTACCCCGTGCTGGCAGCGACCCAGCACTGGGAGTAACTCCCCTACCCCTGCTGCCACGGCCACGGCCACGTATGCTGCTCATACTTGCTGATGTGGGGGGGGGGGACTTTATTGGGGGGGGGAAATGTGAGAAAGGAGTGTTTTTTGTTTTTTTAGCAAGACAGGCACGCAGACAAAGACGCATACAAAGACGTAGACAGCTACTAAACTAGAATAAAACTACTACACCTAAATTTTTTTTTTTTTTTTTTTACACGGACAAAGACGTAGACTACGACACGGACAGCTACTAAACAGGAACTAAAATTCTACAGCTAAAACTTTTTTTTTTTTAGACTCAAGGAAGCAGACAAGGACGAGGACTACAAATACTAAACTAATATGCACTAAACACTAACTCTACTTACACAAACTTATATGACTAAACTAAAGCTACATTTTTTTTTATTTTTTTTTACACTGACTGACAAGGACAAAGACGAGGACTACAAATAATAAACTAATATGCACTAAACACTAACTCTACTTACACAAACTTATATGACTAAACTAAAGCTATTTTTTTTTTATACACAAAACACAGAGACTAAACACACACTAAACTAAGGTACCTTAAAGAAATGTACACTTACACTAACTACACAGAAATCTATCTAACACTAAGCTACACGAACCTGGACAAAACAACACAAATCTGAGCTTTTAGAAAAGCTGTTGGGTCTTTTGCTTTGAAAAAAGCATTTGTTTTTAGAAGCAGGAAACTCAGAACTGAAAGCACTATAGGAAGCACAATGCTAAGCTCTAAGATCGCAATTCACAGGAAAACAGCACAGAAACACTCCACTCTCTCTAGCCACCTTGTGAATCTGCACTGAAATACTGCTGGGAGTGATCTTATATAATGGTCGTGCCGGCAGGTTCCTATTGGTTGCTATGGAGGTTGCTAACCTCTGACAACTGTGGTAGGAGAACTCTGATTGGCTCTGATGCAAAAGAAGGGCAGAGAAAGTATTCGCGAATATTCGTAATACGAATATTTGCAATTGCGAATATTCGGCAACATAAAAGGATCGCCTCAGCTACTCGGCCCAGGATCTCTAATCATACCAGCAATGCTTTTAGACGTCGATGGAGATCACTAGGATGTGATCTGTTTTAAAAATAAATTTGAAAAAATACGAATATTCGCAATAGCGAATATTCACCGCGATATTCGAGCTATTTGCGAATACTCGAATATGCAATATTCGTAACGAATATTCGCAATGCGAATATTCGTGAGCAACACTGATAAGTAACCCAATGACAACCCTACCACTGATATCTCGGTCTCACACTGGGGTAGGGTTTTTCCTTGTTTCAGGGTGCTGAACAAGCTGCAGGGATACAGAAACATGTGTCTCACTTCCCAGAGCATTCACCTTGCTCACAGCTCGCAAACTCTTCCACACTGCTTCACTGACACAGGTGTTGATTCCATCCTAGGAAGAAAGAGACGCCGCTTAAGACAGGAGCTCCCCAGTGGTAGTTACGATCCAAAAACCCAGTGGGTGCGGGCAATGCACAAGGCAATAACAAAGAAAAGAAGGAGATGGACAGCCGCACTCCAACACGATACCAAAAATGTAAAAAATGGTGCATTTAATACCAGTAAAAAAATGACACTCCACAGCAATAAAAAAGCAAACAGTGGGGTAACAATGCTGACGAGTTTCACATCAATAACTGATGCTTAGTCACTATGACTAAGCATCAGTTATTGATGTGAAACTCATCAGCATTGTTACCCCACTGTTTGCTTTTTTATTGCTGTGGAGTGTCATTTTTTTACTGGTATTAAATGCACCATTTTTTACATTTTTGGTATCGTGTTGGAGTGCGGCTGTCCATCTCCTTCTTTTCGTTGATTCCATCCTGTTGTCTTTCAAGTCCCCCTTGACTGGGGCTTTACACCTTCAGTGCCAGAGTCTTTGTAGTCAGCATTTGGAGGTTCTTCCCATCCAAATCTTCTGAAAATTCTAAGGGGATTAACTCCAGGGATAAAGCGATAATTCTACCACTCTACAAGACTCTAGTCCAGCCTCACCTGGAGTATGCTTTCCAGTTCAGGGCACCAGTCCTCAGGAAGGATGTACTGGAAATGGAGCGAGTACAAAGAAGGGCAACAAAGCTAATGAAGGTTTTGGAGGATATTCGTTATGAAGAAAGTTTGCAAGTTTGCAACGTGATTGGCACTGCGCTGACAAGCCATTCACCTCTGCAGCCAAGGGTTCGGATCCCGGTCTCGGCTACATGTGAATTGAGTTTGGTGGTCTCAGCCCGGCTCCCGGTGGGTGTGCTATGCAAGGTACGCCTGTGCTTAGTACGCCCACCCCCCCCCCCACAAAAACCACCACACTTGCACGCACACAAAATTGGTTTAAAAACACATGCACTTTGGCCATGCGGTCTCTTAAAATAAAGAGAGGCGAAGGACCTACGGGGCTGGCTGGGTGGGCTAGGCCCCCTCACTCCCTCATAGGGGGAGTCCCTCTGCCCCATTGGGGTCCCGTTGGGCCCCAGTTGGGCTCCCAAGAGGAGCAGGTAGGGCGGGGTGAGTGGGAGGCCCCCCTTCACACCCGCCATTGCCACCAGGGGCATGGAGAAGGATGGCGATTGCCTCCGGGGGGAGGGTCTGCCTACTCCCAACTCCTGCAGTCCGGCTCCTCTCTCTCGAGTTCACGCACAAAAATACACTTAAAAAAAAAAAAAAAAAAAAGAAAGTTTGCAAGCACAGAATTTATTCTCTCTGGAGAAGAGACGCTTGAGAGGGGATATGATTTCAATTTAAAAATACCATACTGGTGACCCCACAATCAGGGCCGGCCTTAGGTGTTCAGGCGCCCTGTGCGAGCTAATCCTGTGGCGCCCCCCCCCCCCCCAGACCGCTACACACTGACCGCTACACAATAAACTACCCGCAGACCACTACACAATACACAACCCACAGACCTACACAATACACACTGACCACTACACAATACACTACCCACAGACAACTACACAATACACATTGACACTACAGCATTGGTGGACTACAAGGACCAGCATTTTAATATAGGGGCATTGGTGGACTACAAGGCCCAGCATTTTACTATAGGAGGCATTGGTGGACTACAAGGCCCAGCATTTTACTATAGGGGCATTGGTGGACTACAAGGCCCAACATTTTACTATAGGGGCATTGGTGGACAACAAGGCCCAGCATTTTACTATAGGGGCATTGGTGGACAACAAGGCCCAGCATTTTACTATAGGAGGAATTGGTGGACTACAAGGCCCAGCATTTTACTATAGGGGCATTGGTGGACAACAAGGCCCAGCATTTTACTATAAGGGGGCATTGGTGGACTACAAGGCCCAGCATTTTACTATAGGAGGCAAGGCCTCCTATAGTAAAATGCTGGGCCTTGTAGTCCACCAATGCCTCTGCAGTAAAATGCTGGGCCCTTGTACTCCACCAATGCCTCCTATAGTAAAATGTTGGGCCTTGTAGTCCACCAATGCCCGTATAGTAAAATGCTGGGCCTTGTAGTCCACCAATGTCTCCTATAGTAAAAGCCCCAGCATTTTACTATGGAGGCATAACACGTTAGACACTGACTTTCTGGCTGCTCCCTCCCACTCCCCAGACCAATACCTACTCCCCTGGGCCAGCAGCAAAAACTCACGAGGGAGACAAGTCTCTCACCTTTTTTTTTCTTCCTACTGCCGACGCCTGTCACACTGAATGCCCGGGCCACTCCCCGACGGACATGACCACTTGACCTAATCACAGGGTGCCAGGGGCAGGTGGGAGAGAGGAGGAGGTGAGGGGGGTGAGAGAGAGGGGGTGAAGTGAGTTGGTGGGGGTGAGGATGAGAGAGAGAGGGGGGTTAGAGAAAGAGTGGTGGGTGGGAGAGAGGAGGTGAGCGAGGGGCTAAGTATGAGAGAGAGGAGGGGGGTAAGCTGACACAGAGGGGAGGAGGCGGTGTAAGCTGACACAGAGGAGGCGGTGTAAGCTGACACAGAGGAGGGGGTGTAAGCTGACACAGAGGAGGGGGAGGTAAGCTGACACAGAGGAGGGGGAGGTAAGCTGACACAGAGGAGGGGGTGGTAAGCTGACACAGAGGAGGGGGTGGTAAGCTGACACAGAGGAGGGGGTGTAAGCTGACACAGAGGAGGGGGAGGTAAGCTGACAGAGGAGGGGGAGGTAAGCTGACAGAGGAGGGGGAGGTAAGCTGACACAGAGGAGGGGGAGGTAAGCTGACACAGAGGAGGGGGAGGTAAGCTGACAGAGGAGGGGGAGGTAAGCTGACAGAGGAGGGGGAGGTAAGCTGACAGAGGAGGGGGAGGTAAGCTGACAGAGGAGGGGGGTAAGCTGACAGAGGAGGGGGGTAAGCTGACAGAGGAGGGGGGTAAGCTGACACAGAGGAGGGGGGTAAGCTGACACAGAGGAGGGGGGTGGGCTGACACAGAGGAGGGGGGTGGGCTGACACAGAGGAGGGGGGTGAGCTGACACAGAGGAGGGGGGTGAGCTGACACAGAGGAGGGGGGTAAGATGACACAGAGGAGGGGGGTGGGGTGACACAGAAGAGGGGGTGACACAGAGGAGGGGGGGTGACACAGAAGAGGGGGATGACACAGAGGAGGGGGGGTGACACAGAGGAGGGGGGGTGACACAGAGGAGGGGATTGACACAGAGGAGGGGGGTGACACAGAGGAGGGGGGTGACACAGAGGAGGGGGGTGACACAGAGGAGGGGGGGGTGACACAGAGGAGGGGGGGGGTGACACAGAGGAGGGGGGGTGACACAGAGGAGGGGGGGGTGACACAGAGAGGGGGGGGTGACACAGAAGAGGGGGGGTGACACAGAAGGGGGGGGGGTGACACAGAGGAGGGGGGGGGGTGACACAGAGGAGGGGGGTGACACAGAAGAGGGGGGGTGACACAGAAGAGGGGGGGTGACACAGAGGAGGGGGGGTGACACAAAAGAGGGGGGTGACACAAAAGAGGGGGGTGACATAACATCATTTTTTTGTACGTTTTTTTTTTTTATAAATTCAGTTTCAGGTCTGGTGTCCACCCTCCTCATTGGAGTACAGGCGAGGGGAGGAGGGAATGACACCTGTCAGCATGCTAGGTTAGGGGGAGGGGAGGGGACCGGACGGGCAGCCTTACCATTACTTTTCTTCAGCGTGTACGGCAGCAGTCTGTTCCTCCCGTCCCGGTCCCGGCTTCAGTCAGACTCGGTGCCCTCTGCTACTGGTGGCTGGCGCCGTTAGAATTTGAAGCTGCATGCATTACGCATGCACGCTTTACGCAACGGCGCCGCGCTACACCAGGACAGTAGCGGGGGAGAGGATGGAGGAAGGAGGAAGGGGGGCCAAGGGGACCAGTGTGAGTCAGACACTTTGGGCGCGACGGCGCCCCCCCCCTCTGCAGCGCCGAGGTGCCGTGCTAGCTGCCTGCTGAGCAGTGACCCGGGCGGCGGCCGCCCCTGTCCCATCAACACATCATTCAGGGTTAACTGCCTGCGAGCTGTGATGGCCGCACGGCGCCCCTGTCGTTCATGGCGCCTTGTGCGGTCGCACAGCCCGCACACCCCAAAGGCCGGCCCTGCCCACAATAGGGATAAAACTTTTTTTGGGGAAGGGAGTTTAATAAGACACATGGCCATTCACTAAAATTAGAAGAAAAGAGGTTTAACCTTAACCTGCGTAGAGGGTTCTTTACTGTAAGGCCGCGTACACACGATCAAATCTGTCTGCTGAAACCCGTCTGCCGGGCCGTTTCAGCAGACAGATTCGAACGTGTGTACGGGCGAGCAGACAGATTTGTCCACCCGACAGATTTCAAAGCATGCTTTGAAATCTGTCTGCTGCAAACCCGTCTGTCCGACATGTTCGATGGTTAGTACACAAAACCATCGGACCAAAATCGCGCGCATGCTCAGACAAAAGGAGGGGACGGGAGCGCTCGTTCAGGTAAACCTCGTGTTTGTTTGTGAGTTGGCACATTCGTCATTTTAACTATCTATAGTGTATTGTTTATTGCCTTTTTTTTTTCTTCGTTCTCTTGCTAGAATCAAGCCGTTCTATTGCTGATGCTATTTAGACTGAGTTGTCCCAATATAGCAAAGTTTGATTGTAGGATTTGGCGTTGTCTTTTTGTAATTATTTTCTTGCCGGATGTCCTAATTTTTTGTGCTTTCCTCCACATGAATAGATTTATATTTTTTTACTTAATGTTGTTCTAATTTATTTTTACGTTGTCATCTGCTGTTTATTTTGTGCTTGCATTATTTTGTTTTCTTTTTGTTTGTTTTCAAAGCTTATTTTTTGTTTTTGTTTGCAACTTATTTTTTTTTTTACAATGCATTTTTTTTTGCACCTTTTTTTTACAATGCATTTTTTTTTGCACCTTTTTTTTACAATGCATTTTTTTTTTTTGCACCTTTTTTTTTCACAATGCATTTTTTTCCACCTTTTTTTTACAATGCATTTTTTTTGCACCTTTTTTTTACAATGCATTTTTTGTGCACCTTTTTTTTACAATGCATTTTTTTTGGCACCTTTTTTTTACAATGCATTTTTTTTTGGCACCTTTTTTTTACAATGCATTTTTTTTTGCACCTTTTTTTTACAATGCATTTTTTTTGGCACCTTTTTTTTACAATGCATTTTTTTTGCACCTTTTTTTTACAATGCATTTTTTTTGCACCTTTTTTTACAATGCATTTTTTTTTGCACCTTTTTTTTACAATGCATTTTTTTTGTTTTTGGCTTTGCAAATGATGTAAACTTTTTGGCCCAGATTCACAGAGCAATTACGCCTGTCTAACTGGTGTAAGACAGGAGTAATTTAAAATTTTGCGCGCCGTATCACTAGTTTGAATCCTCAAACCATGATACGGCGGCTTCGGGCTTCGATCCGAGAGGCTTACGTCTTCGTAAGCCTTCGGATCTACGCTGCAATATTTTTGCGGCCGCTGGGAGGAGTTTGCGTCGTTTTCATGCGTCGGGATATGCAATTGAGTTTTTACGGCGATCCACGAAGATACGAGCGGTCTTCGCAATCGCTTTCGTCTAGTTTTTTATACGTACTGTTAGACCAGCTTTTTGCTGGTCTAACGGTGCGTAGCCCATGTTAAGTATGGCCGTCGTTCCCGCGTCAAATTTAAATTTTTTTTTTTTTTTTTTACGTAACTCGTTCGGGAATAGGAATCTCCGTAAAGGACGCTACTCAAGGAAAAATGACGTAACGACGTGATTTCGCGCAATGCACGGCGGGAAATTTGCGAATGGAGCATGCGCAGTTCGATCGCCGCGGGAACGCGCCTATTTTAAATGATTCACGCCCCCTACTGGCGCAGATGGATTGCGACGGGAGAAATACACTACGCCGACGTCGTTTACTGGACAAAATCTACCTGGATTCCACGTAGAGCCAGGTAAAAAACGGCGGCAAAGTGTATTTCTGATACTCTACGATAGTCTAATTCTATCTGAATCTAGGCCTTTGTCTTTTGGGGTTTCCATGGTTTACCAAGTTGTCACTCCAAACCTACCCCCCACCCAGGAGTTTGTGTCCTTACAAAATTACACCTTGTATTTTTAGAATGTTTGGGGCCTAATCACCACAGTAGAAAACACAATAGACAAGTTTTGAACGTAAATACAAAAAGCCATTTATTTAGGCACTAAACCAAATTATAAAGAACCTGATCTGCACCACTTGATCAGATAGCAACCTACATGCAGACTTGTGCATTCCACAACATGATGAAGGATAAAATGAACAACCTCAGGAGACACGAAAACAAATAAATCTGAATCAGCAGCACATGAGCAAACGAACACAAGCTGTGGTACTCCAACAACCTCACATTTTTGGATAATGAACTGGAAGGCAGGTAATCACCTTCTCTTCTTACTTCCAGCCTTCCTTCCTGGCTGTCTTGCAGCGGAACGTCCACAGGCCCATCCATGGCCCCTTGCAGGTGCGGATGATGTGGCAGCAGGAGGCAGAAGATGGGGAGCAGGCTGGGCTGGGTCACTCAGGTCTGTGTCCCTGGTCAGCATGCCCCTGTGCATCCAGAGAATGACCTTGTTGATCAAGTCCTTTGCCAGGTCCCTTTGCTCCTCCTCCGCTCGGCTCAGTTCATGTGCCACGGAGGCACTGAAGGCTTCAGTGGGGTTGAGGGGGGCCCTCATTATTTCCGCAGCCTCCCTCATCATTTGGAGGCTCTCCTCCTCCATCTGCCTCATGCGCCTCCTTTGGCCTGGTTGCCTCATCTGGAGGGGAGGAACCTGGCTGATGGTGCTGAGCCTGGGGACATGCTGACTTCCACTCAGCCCAGCCTCCTCCTGGCTGCCACTCACCCCTTCCGCCTGGCTGACATGGTCCTCAGGAGCTGCCACCTCCTGGCTGGTCTCTTCCTGTGTCAAAAAAAGGACATGTTGTAATATTTAGCACAATCAAGCACACACACATTTTTTGGCTCTAGACTCTTTTGGTTTTCTTCATTAAAATTGAACTGACTGTCCTTCAGACCCCTCAGTTGGCATCCCTGAGACCCCTAGTTTTATGCACATGCCTTTTTTTGTTGGTCCAAACTTTATAATTTTTCCAATAGTAACTCAAGAATCAAACCCAAATTAGCAGATAAGAAATATTTAGGAAACTACTATACCTCTTCACTGAAGACCACCAGATCTGGGTCCATGTCAGCCAGGCCCTCCGCTGGCTCTGCAGGGGCGTGGGGATCCTGGGAAGTTCCGCTGCAAGGAAGCGTAGGAGGAAGGCTGGGAGGAAGATTGGAAAGTGATGGCCGGCCCTCCAGTTCATCATCCAAAAATGCAAGCTCGCGGAAGTACCAGAGCCTGGGCTCCTTTTGCGCATGTGCTGCTGATCCAGATCTTTTGCTTTTAAGCTTTTTATATACTTTTCGATACGTGGTCCTGAGATTGCTAATTTTATCCTTCACCATGGTCACTGTGCAGGCTGGAACCCACGTCTGCATGTAGGTTGCTATCTGTTGGAGTGTTTGCGCTCTCAGGGGCTTATTTGGGTAGCCTGGGTGCCTGGTATTCCAAAGGTTGGGTTTTTCCCGATAAATTTCGATTAATCGCAAGGTGTTTTCTTGGATCGCCAACTGGTCCATCTTGGCTTGTTTCTGTCGAGATTAATGGTCTAGAATATACAAAAATAAATATCTAAAAACCCACATCAAAAATGGCTCAGCTTTGTCTGAATATGTATGTGTACAATCATTGTGGAGCTAGTATACAAACATATTGGGGGTTATTTACTAAAGAAAAATTCACTTTAGCACTGCAAAAGCACTTGAAAGTACACTGCCTGAAAGTGCACTTGGAAATGCAATTGCTGTAGACCCGAAGGGGACATGCAAGGAAAAAAAAAAATTCAGTTTTAGCCTCCACCTGATTGGATGAGAAAATAAGCAGAGCTTACCTTCATTTAGGATCTTCCCCTCAGATCTATGGAGAATGGCCTTCCAAGTGCACTTGCATTGCACTTGCAGTGCAAAGTGGATTTGCCTTTAGTAAATAACCCCCAATGTCTCCTGCTGCTACAATGCTGGCCAACTCCGCTCCATTGTTGTCCAACTCATTTTTGAAACATGCAGACCCTTTGGTAACATGAAAATAAATACATGCCATCTCTAATCATCCACAATTTTTTCAATGTTACCAATCATCAAGGCACTATTTCATGTGTAGATATCATGCCCCTCACACAGCATTGATGAGCTAATACACTACCTAATTACCTCTGTCCAACCAATACAGAACAATACATGCATGATGTGAATACACAAGACAAAAATAAAGAGGTAGAGCATTGTCATATATATATTTAGTGATGTGTCCAAGCAGTTTTGGCCAAAACTCGCATGGTGGGTCCCAAACTACCTAAATAGCGCAAACGGTCCAAACAACATCCCAAACCCCCACCCCCCCATGGGGCTCCAAAGTTTATAGGCCTCTGCTGATCCCATGTTGTAATTTACCTTCGTCTCTGTAGCTCCTCGCGTACGCTCGAGTAATCTCCGCGTAACCGACGTTATCACGTCGTTATCCTTATATAGGCCGCGCAAACATATACCGCCGCCCTCTTCGTTCGCAATGTCTCCGCCCGCTTTTAACTCCCCCATTACATGTTTCAACATCCAGGGCCTCATATTGCAAGTTACCGGCATATGTGTATGTCATCGTTTTACCGCGCGAGTAAGCTCCGCGTAAACACGACGTATTCATCCGCGCATGCGTGAAACGACGCCTTCGTCCACGCCCATGATGGAACTTTTCCTCTTTTCCACGTCCCTTATCACTGTGAAACGAAAAGATGGCGATGTCACACAAGCGAGCATTATCCTCTCATGAGGATCAGGAAGGGACACAGCCAGGAACGTCCCGCTCAAGGAGCAAACGGTACAAGGCCACGAATATGAGTTTTGAGGAGATGGTGGAGATGGTACACATCCTGCGCAGGAAGGATTATGATGGGGATTATGGCCCATACAGCACCCCTAACCGCCGTAAGGCCAAAATTATGGACAAGGTGGCGAAGAGGCTTACTGAGATCTTTGGGGTGAGCAGGTCCAAAGAGCAGCTACGCAAGCGCTGGTCCGATTTGAAGTTGCGTGAGCCACACCAGTTTCAGAAGATAAAAAAAATCCTGGATAAAAGTAGGTGTTTTTTTGGGGGGGGTTTGCAATTGTGTGATCTCATTGTTTGCTATGTATATTTCTGCATGTGCCTTGTTGGCCTGGTTGTACTTTGGAACACATGTTTTTTTTATTTCCTGTAAAAATATGACGTTTTGCACGATCGTTCTTTAGAAACATTGTTCCATCACCTCGTTTCACACAAATACTATGTCCTAGGAACAGCACACCAGGACATGGCTATTTGGCTTTTAAAGAAAAGTTATTACACATTGTGGATAAAATAATGTAGATTTCCTAACTTATTAGAATGTGAAAAGACAAACAGGATTCATTCACACAGTGATAATAAGCAGCTGGATTCACATCTGGACTCAAGAGCACCTGTGTCTCCCCCATAATGAGATTCATTTTTAACGGTCTCTGACACATAATTTTTAGGGAGGGGCATCCATGCAGGGGCAGACTGACCATTGAGGAACTCGGGCACTGCCCGAGGGCCCCATGCCACTAGGGGGCCCCATCAGAGTTGCCAGGCTCATTAAAACCAGGGACAGTATGTAAAAATCTGATTATTTTTCTCACCTGTCCCTGATATGTCCAAAGCCTACATGCTTTTGATGTGAAACTACTGAGATTTTAGCTGCCCCGCCTCTATACTGCCACCTGGCTTAGTGGCCATTTGTAAGCCTGGGGGCCCCATAATATTCTATTGCCCGGGGGACCCATGAGTTGTCAGTCCGCCCCTGCTTCAATGTGTGTCCCTTCGCTAAAAAGGGTCATTATCACAGCTTGGGATAAGTCATTATAAAAACAAAGGTAAGGTTTGGTGGCTGAAGCCAATAATCAAAAGTTTTTAACCCACTTTGACGCAATGATTATGATTTATTAATGCCCTCCTCCAATATCTGTGTGCTGATAAGTATACCTTTTGTTTCCTGATATTTATAGGGGAAAGAACAGGACAGCAATTTGAGGAGGCAAGGAGGCCCAAACTCTCTCCTAAGAAAAAATCTAGTCATGTGGAGGAGGAGGACCAGGTAGAAGAAGGAGTGGTGGAAGGGAGAGATGAGGAAGACGAAAATGTGGAAGGAGTATTTAGGGAAGAAGAAGGAGTTATGGAAGAAGAAGGAGTTGTTGAAGAAGAAGGAGTTATTGAAGAAGAAGGAGTTGTTGAAGAAGAAGGAGGAGTTGTTGAAGAAGAAGGAGGAGTTGTTGAAGAAGAAGAAGGAGGAGTTGTTGAAGAAGAAGGAGTTGTTGAAGAAGAAGGAGGAGTTATTGAAGAAGAAGGAGGAGTTGTTGAAGAAGAAGGAGGAGTTGTTGAAGAAGAAGGAGGAGTTGTTGAAGAAGGAGGAGTTATTGAAGAAGGAGGAGTTGTTGAAGAAGGAGGAGTTATTGAAGAAGGAGGAGTTGTTGAAGAAGTAGGAGTTATTGAAGAAGGAGGAGTTGTAGAAGAAGGATTTACTGTGGAAGAAGGCGAAGTTGTGGATGATGGGGAGGTGGAGATTAGTAGCACAACAGGTCAGTGTCACCGCAGCTTCACAGGGATAAAGAGATGTAGATAGGCCTGCACATTACTAATTACATTTTTTATTTTTTTTATTTATAGAGGATGAAGATGCTGCGAGCACATCCAGTAGTCCACTTTTTTCACGTGCAAGTGCACAAATTGTCATACAACAAATTATGGAGTGTAGCACAGAGATGGATAATATGAGGCAAAGAATGGTTGCAATTGAGCAAAATTATAAAAATATTATTGATATGATGGGCCGTATCAAAGACTAAATCCCCCTGCCCCGCCCCCCCCATCACCCATCCGTCTTGAAAAGCCAAAAAAAAAGATGAAGATGCACACACAGTGTGTCCACATGTGCTATCTGCCATCAGAGGTTATCGATTGTCTGTGCTTTGTGGGTACACCCCCTTCCTCCCTTCTCAAGCAGGTGAGAGGGAAGGGTTTGCACCCACAAACCACATACATTGATCACCCATGATGCCAGATAGCACATGTGGACATTTGTCATGGGAGGTCAGGATATAATCCCCATTTGGGCCCTCTCACTCACTCACACACAGAATGTGTGCATCTTCCAAATTTGGCGTGTTCCGGGGTGACATTGGGAGACTGTTGTAGTAATTACAATGTTGTACTTTGTAAGTTGTTTTGTTGTACAATTTTATATATTTTTTTTAAAAAAAATGTTTGGGATAATCCATAATGGTTTTTCTAAAAAAAAATAAAAAAAAAATTTTTTTTTTACTCCAAAAATGTAAAATTTTGGCAAACCCAAAAACTTTCTAGTAAAATATTTAATGAGTGGCTTGTTCTTTATATATGCTCAATACCCAGTTTGTAGATGAGTGACTTGTAACTACAGGCATAACCCACTTTTAAGTACACACTAGGGTTTATTTATTACCGCTGCAAATCGCAATATCAGGCTCACTTCTGCATAAAAAACAATAATCTTCTAACACCAGCTTGTTCAGTTAAGCCAGGTTAGAAATCCTGGAAGCTCATTGGTTTGTGTGCAGAAGTGACCCTTCTATTGTGTACTTAAAAGTGGGGTATGCCTGTAATGTACAATTGTGGTTATTTACTAAATCATGACAACTACATTTGGCACTAGAAGTGCACTAGTTCGATAACCAAGAAGACAGATACAAATAGAAAAAGCAATAATGACAAACAACTGTATATAGAGTCCAATGGTCAAATTATTTATTATATTTTGGAATATTTCTTTCTTTTGGGGGCCGAATTAGAAAGAAATATGATCTGGCATAGCTATGGCCCCCCGACCCATGAAGTACTCAACATATTTGTCGCGTACCTCACGAGCAGATTGGGTGGCCGAGCCAGCGCGACCTGTGTCCAGCCCAGGAAGGGTATCTGAGGGTAGTCCTGCCTCAGCACTGATGTTGGGTAGGTACGTCTGGGAATGCCTGCGTAAAAAATTGTGCAATATGCAACAGGCAAAAACAACATGGTTCAATTTATATTCCGCCAGGTGTATCGCTGTCTGGAACAGGCGGAACCGGCTGGCGAGTATCCCAAAGGCATTCTCGACTACCCTCCGGGCCCTGGCTAGCCTAAAATTGAACACCCTCCTCTCCGGGGTAAGGGTCCTCTGGGGAAAAGGCCGCATGAGGTGAGGTCCAAGCCCGAAAGCTTCGTCCGCTAAAAAAACAAACGAAAGTCCTTCCACATTGTCTTCATCCGGTGGCAGTTCAAGACCACCAGTTTGTAGACAGGTGTAAAATTCAGTCCGCGCGAACACTCCCCCATCAGACAGCCGGCCGTTCTTCCCCACGTCCACATACAAAAATTCGTAGTGTGCCGACACCACCGCCATCAACACGATACTATGAAAACCTTTGTAGTTAAAATAGTAGGACCCCGAACGGGGTGGTGGCACTATGCGGACGTGTTTCCCATCTATTGCTCCTCCGCAGTTCGGAAAATCACAACGCAGGGCAAATTGGGAAGCCACTGTCTGCCATTCCTGTGGCGTGGAGGGAAACTGTGGGGACAAAAAAAAAATTATAATTAGTACTTAGGCACATAAACATTGCAAACACAATACAAAAACCATCCTTGTGCAACATCACAGTATTAACATTTTTATATTATTATTGTGGTGGAGTTGTGGCCACAAAAATATCCCACTTATTATCACACTCCCCACCCCTCTGATGGGGCAACATTTTAGGGGGGGTGGGGGTTGAACTACAATGCAGCAAAGAAAAATATGCCACACACACACAAAAAAAAAAAAGGCTAGGTGTGTTTGTCCCTAGGATAGCATGCTGGACAGGTTAATAGTGATGCAGGGAAAAAATATGTAGGTAGGCCAACAAAAAGAACATGGAAAGCTTATCAACATGCATGCATGGGGAGAAAAGGGAACATTTAACACACAGCATCGAAAAATCATGGTCATTAGGGAACAAATGCCAAAAAAATAAACAATAGCTACAATTTGTAAAGACAGAGATTGTGAGCTTCATAAAAGAGGAAACTTACCTTCAGATACTCCTCCTGCATGACTTGTATGACAGCAGAACATGTCTCCGGTATGATGATCCCAAGCGCCTGGGGAGAGATGCCTGTTGAGAACTTGAGGTCCTGCAGGCTCCTCCCAGTCGCCAGGTACCGCAACGTGGCAATAAGCCTTTGCTCGGCCGTGATCGCTTGGCGCATCACAGTGTCCTGCCTCGTGATATAGGGGGACAGAAGATCCAGCAGACGGTTGAAAACGGGGTCTGTCATACGGAGAAAGTTCCTGAAGTCATCAGGATTATTCTCCTGGATTTCCCTAAGCAGAGGCATATGAGAGAATCGGTCACGCTGGCGCGACCAATTCTTGGCCCAGGAACTCCTCCTCCCCTGTTCCTGGCCAAAGGTCTGGAATAATGATAACATCCAGAAGCAAGCCCATATCCAGCACGAACTCTAGCAAAGTTACGCTGCTGCTCCATAATGGCTTCAAACCGGCCGGCTGGTCAGTCAAGAACACACTCAAACAGAAAGCACCCCCAAATCCAGCAATACCTGCAAAGTATGCTCGACAAACAGATACCCGCGGACAGGACGCCACTGCAAAGCAGAAACGACCCGACAGCCAGCACTGACTGCCAAATACGCACCCACAAGCACACACTGAACCCGAGAATACGACCTGTAAAGCGCGGAGACCGAAAAGCGCGAATCGGCTCTAACCAAACCTTTGCTAACACGTTACTAGCAAAATAGGAACAGAGGGCGGCGCCGTAAGCTTTGGTCTTCCCCTTTATAGTGACGTCGTACGTGGTTTACGTGCACGCGTTCTGGTCTGGGGAGATTTCTATTCGATCGTGTGTACGCACAGCAGACCAACAGACAGATTTGCCGCGTCTGCTGGAAACGGTCGGGCCGACACATTTGCGCAGATCTGTCTGCTCGTGTGTACGAGGCCTAAGAGCGACAAGGATGTGAAATTCCCTTCAACAGGCGGTGGTTTCAGCGGGGGGCATCAATAGTTTCAAATACATTTTTAGATAAGCACCTGAATGACCACAACATACAGGGATATACAAGGTAATACTGACATATAATCACACACATAGGTTGGAATTGATGGTCTTTTTTCAACCTCACCAACTATATGTAACTATAGGTAAATATGCAAATATATTTAAACTATTATTTTCTGGGCCTTACTGAACCAAGAAATTCCAAGCTCAACTTACCAACCAGCCTGCAACTAACCAAATTATCCTGTCTAACAGTATGCATTAAAAACAGTGGTTTTGTTTGCACACAATTGCAAATACATGCGTAAGCTACAGAACACCGTCAAGGCACCCCAGTACTTTCAGTAGTTTTAACTCTCAATTTTTGAGAGCCTCCACAATGAAAGCACATGCATTATAATGGATAGGCAGAAGAGCCTTAAAAGCACAGGGGCACACTGGACACCCAGCACTTAGAACAATGGCAACAAAGGGTCCGGTCCTATGACAGGGAACAGATGATCAGTGACAGGCTCACTAGGAATCACAGGGAGAGGTTTATTTACACTTACCTCTCCCCGTTCTTCCTCTTTGTGACCCGATCGCGGTACACCGGCGGTGGTCCATAAGGGGTTAATATAGAAGTTTATTGCACTACTAGAGCATGCGCTTCCCTGGTCTGTTGTTTTTTGTTTAGATTGCCCATGGTCTTTCCTTTTCATTTCAAGGGATAGTTTAAAAGACCCTGATATAGAGAAGGCTGTAACACGGGTTTAGAGCTGTATTGGCTGGTCACAACTGAGGCGTGAGAGTGAGATGAATGGTGATCTGGTTAATAAAAAAAATAGATTTTGTGATTGTGATTAAACAGTTGGTGAATATCCAACGGGGATTGGTCCCACAGAAAATGATGATCCAGATTGTTTAAAATCTTCATAATGCTATAAATTTAAAAAAAATCGAAAATTCTGCACAATTTCTTTGTGGCCAGCGACCAGTTACCAAATCACTTAAGTGGCCCGTGCTCTTAAAATGGATGAGCACCCCTTCCCTAAATTAACTGTGCACCTTGGAAAATTAAGGTTTAATATAATTTTAACACATCTTAATGGCTGAAGTGTTTTTGCTGCTTAGACCTTACACATTTTGTATTGTCCCTTCTCAACCATAAAGTCCATCCTTTATGCTTAATCCCTTCCAAAGTATTTGTAAGAAGCATTCACATTTTCCAGCTACTATTGCCGCTACCTATGTTTGTTTAGACCCCATTCTCATATTTATGCAGAAGAAAAAGGGAATTAGGTTTGGGTTTATATATCCAAAAGTCCCCTAAAGTATTTACTGTTAAATCTAGTTTTAGATTGTTGGAACTACTACTGAGATTGAATTTTCCTTCTGTTCCCATATCCTGAATTGTTTCCAGTTGCATGCACCTTAACACATCTGGTGAGATTTCCCAAATAATTTACCCACTGTTGGGCATGCCTATCAGGAAAGACCACTTTGGAGGCTCTGTCTAATAAATGAATAGTGAATACCTGTAAATTTCACAAGATCTGGATTATTTGAGCAATCGCCCCATGATTCTCTGTGCATGTACCGCCTATTTCCCTCATGCCCCTTCCCCACATACCATCTCTGTTCTTCTTTCCTCTCTCCCTCTACTTATCCTCTATATTATTTAGATCTCATAAACGTACACATTATTTACTTGCTGTGAATAATTACAATTTACATTTTAAATTTGCTAGGACATACTATTCACTGTAGTGTCTCTAAACTCAGAAGATTCATGAACTGTTTGATCTAAGAGGTCACGTGTCTACCCAACACTTTATATCGAGACCTGTCTTCTTTTTGATAGCTGCTACACCCTAGTACATTAATTTATACTTTCAAGGATTGCCGTGACCAACTTTCCACTTGTTTCCAACCACTGCTCCAACCAATCATCGCCATTGTATTTGGTTCTTCCATGCATATCATTTTTAGACATACCTTTTGTAAGCGTTATAGATTTTTTAATGAAAATGATTGAAACAGGAAAAGTCCCATCTTCCAAAATCTATTCTGTGATAAATTCAAGCTTAATTGGAAAGGGAAATGTCAGTAAGAAATAACAATCATGTCTGTTCTCTTTTTACGCCGCTGCATGATCCATTTATTTTACATGTAGTGGAACAAAAGAATAAATCAGACTACACAAACTACTATCACTGTTGGCACAAACAGATAAAAGAAAAAACATCTTGGAATCGGGACCAATTCTATTATTTCATGGGAATTACATTACTTCTTGGGAAGCTAGTAGTAGTTAGTCACATCCAGCTGGACATGTTCTATAATCTTGAAAACATTTCACTGCTTATTCAAGAAGTTTATTCAGTCCCTAATTAGAGTTTAAAAAGCTGCTAGGATCAGCAAGGAAATGTCTTAAACATTTTAGAACAAGTGCACTTAGGCCGCGTACACACGATCAGACATGTCCGATGAAACAGGTCCGACGGACCGTTTTCATCGGACATGTCTGAAGTGGTCTTTTGGTCTAATGTGCGTACACGCCATCGGACCAAAAACCCCTTGGACCAGAACGTGGTGACGTAGAACACACCAACGTGCTGAAAAAAGGAAGTTCAATGCTTCCAAGCATGCATCGAATCAATTTGACGCATGCGTGGGATTTTGGTCCGATGGTTGGGCGTACTAACCATTGAACCTGTCCGACGGACAGGTTTCCAGCGGACAGGTTTCTAAGCATGTTTAGAAACTTTTGTCCGCTGGAAAACTGTTCGATAGGCCGTACATGTGTTCGAACATGTCCGCTGAAACTCGTCTGCGGACCAGTTTCAGCGGACATGTTCGATCGTGTGTACGCGGCCTTAAAGGAGTAAAGGCAGAAGGTTTGTTATCTAAAAAAAACTTCTGTGTATAGCAGCCCCGATCCACAATCCACTCAGCCATCGCTGTAGAGAGGGGGCAGAGCCAGGCTGTGCCTCTGTGTCTGAATGGATACGCGGAGCTCTGTCTTGGCTTGGGTGGCCCCTGTAGCAAACATTAGTAACTTCTTAATTTTCGATATGCGATTTGCATGCAAGAAAAAAATGTTCGATCATTCGTCTGATAATCTCATTGTGTGTATCAGGCATAAAGCTTCATGCACGTGGAAGAAAGTAGAGGTACAGTGTGCATGGAGTGTAAGCCAGTGACAATTTTGCCAACTAAAACATTTTAGTCGAATAAATGAATACTATTTTAGTCGACTAAAATACAACTAAATCTAAAAAAATTGAGATGACTAAAATACAACTAAAACTAAAATGGCATTTTAGTCAAAAGACTAAAATAGGACTAAAACTAAAATGCCATTTTAGTGAAAAGACTAAAGCCCTGTACACACGGCCTGGATTCTCGTCAGGAAAAAACTTTGTTTTTCCTGACGAGATTCCTAACAAGAATATCGTGCCAGCAGAGTGTACAGAGGTACGATTCAAAAGAACCGCCGTTCTTTTGAATGGCACCAACACGGTGACGTCATCGACTACGACGAGCATGCGCTTGTCACATTCAAAGCCTTCGCCGCTATCTTGCTTCACCCTACCTATGCCTTGGAAGCTAGTGCGCATGTGTCAAAGTAATTTCAAGCATGCACGTGTTTCCACGGAGGAAGGTAAGTATACACACGCTTGGGTTTCTCAGCAGGAAAACACTGCCGAGAATCACAACAAGAAAATAGAGAGCAGGTTCTCTATTTTTCTCGTCTAGATTCTGGGCAGTTTTCTTGACCAGAAACCTGAAAGCCTCGTACACACGCTCGGTTTACTCGGCAAGAAAGCTCTGCCAGCCATTTTCTTGCTGTTTTTTGCAGTGAAAACCGTGCGTGTGTATGAGGCTTTAGACTAAAACTAAATTGAAATTTGACTTCAAAATTAACACTGGTCTGTAGTGCATGTTCATACATCAATACCATAATAAAATAACATATAAGATTTTTCACTCCAGCAGTATATAATGAGTTTGGAAATTGTGGAGAAATGTTCACTAATGCATTACAATTTAATTACACCAATTAGATTTTAGACGACTAAAATTTGTTTTAGTTGACTAATATGTCCTGACGATTTAGTCAACTAAATACGACTAAAACTAAAACGATTGCAGAAGACTAAAATGGGACTAAAACTAAAATGCCAATTTAGTCCTAAGACTAAAAGTAAATTGAAATTTGCTGCCAAACTTAACACTGGTGTAAACAGCTAGTATAAGCAAACCACAGGTGCAGGGTAAAGATTCCCATTGCAATGCATCCCTGTGTACTGATATATAAGGGTTTATGCTGATGATTGGATAAAATCATGCATGCGCATACGACCTGTCTGTGTGCAGGGTTGTACACCCTCGTACAGCCATTCAATTTAAGAGGCTACATCCTGCACCTATGCTTCTCTTGTTATTTATGCTCCTTGCACCCAGTTCGCCCTCTTTTTGGCTGTGTTGCATGAAGCCTTAAAGTGCATATTAATACTTTATATCTCTTTTTATTGAAGATTAAACCATGCTTTTTATTGATGATTAAGTCATACAAAGATCAGTTGATGCTGGAAAATTCTGATGGGCTTCTGATTAAATTAAAAATTAATTCTCGGATGTTTTTGGCAACTTCTATCGGAAGTACTAATACCTATATAAACATCTCTTCTACTACCTGTTCTTGATTTAGGCATATTAATGTTAAAATCAACACTATTTTCTCATTCAGCATTGCCAGGTTTCACACAGAGAGGTTTGCTAGGGGTTTCCATCTAAATTTTATGGGGTACCATTAATTATAGTTATGTCCCTGGAACCTGACTAAATATGATTAACTATACCATCCATGACCTGGATAAATGAGAACGTTGACAGACATACTTCCTGAGAAGCTTTGTTGCTTCACTGCTCAATACTGCTGCACTCTGCACTACATGCTATCTATATATAGTGTACCTTTGAAAGACTTACTTTACTTCCATTAGCATATGCTGTACTATATAAATGAACTTTTTTTAGAGATTGGATACCATCAAACCTTGTTAATTTATTTGTGTTGTCACTTCGGTCGAAGAGGAGAACAATATTAAAGAAATATATCTTTGATATTAAACTCCCTATGTTCAGTATTTATTTTGTTTGCTAATACAATAATCAGATTGCACCCTTAGCTAGATATCTATCTGTTAAATTAGACATACAAATTAAACAACATTTATAATTCAAATATTATATAATTCCAACTGTGAAATATACATGATGATACAATGCTATTAACATTTTTATGTATAAATTATTATTATTTATTAGTATTATTAGTATTATGTATTTATTTATTTAAAATATACAGTAAGCCAGTAAGTACAGTTAATTCAAGGTAATCTCCTGCTCATAATAGTCACAAGGATTTTCATTAAAGGGGGTTGACTTATGCAAAGTATTGGGATTGAAGATGTAGCCAGTCCTTAACCAGGAAAAGGGAAGCCTACCAATCAGAGACATGCTATGCCAACCAATGCCAACCAGGCATCAGCCTGTAATGATATACACAGACTAGATGGGAGGGAAACACACACTTTATGGGAGAGCAGCCATCAGAATGGAACCTTGGTGCAAAGGGTAAATATGGGAAAGTTCTGCCTTTTACTTGTAACTAAATATGTTTGTAGATTAATGTTTTAAGGAATACAGGGAGTGCAGAATTATTAGGCGCGTTGTATTTTTGAGGATTCATTTTATTATTGAACAACAACCATGTTCTCAATGAACCCAAAAAACTCATTAATATCAAAGCTGAATATTTTTGGAAGTAGTTTTTAGTTTGTTTTTAGTTTTAGCTATTTTAGGGGGATATCTGTGTGTGCAGGTGACTATTACTGTGCATAATTATTAGGCAACTTAACAAAAAACAAATATATACCCATTTCAATTATTTATTTTTACCAGTGAAACCAATATAACATCTCAACATTCACAAATATACATTTCTGACATTCAAAAACAAAACAAAAACAAATCAGTGACCAATATAGCCGCCTTTCTTTGCAAGGACTCTCAAAAGCCTGCCATCCATGGATTCTGTCAGTGTTTTGATCTGTTCACCATCAACATTGCGTGCAGCAGCAACCACAGCCTCCCAGACACTGTTCAGAGAGGTGTACTGTTTTCCCTCCTTGTAAATCTCACATTTGATGATGGACCACAGGTTCTCAATGGGGTTCAGATCAGGTGAACAAGGAGGCCATGTCATTAGTTTTTCTTCTTTTATACCCTTTCTTGCCAGCCACGCTGTGGAGTACTTGGACGCGTGTGCTGGAGCATTGTCCTGCATGAAAATCATGTTTTTCTTGAAGGATGCAGACTTCTTCCTGTACCACTGCTTGAAGAAGGTGTCTTCCAGAAACTGGCAGTAGGACTGGAAGTTGAGCTTAACTCCATCCTCAACCCGAAAAGGCCCCACAAGCTCATCTTTGATGATACCAGCCCAAACCAGTACTCCACCTCCACCTTGCTGGCGTCTGAGTCGGACTGGAGCTCTCTGCCCTTTACCAATCCAGCCACGGGCCCATCCATCTGGCCCATCAAGACTCACTCTCATTTCATCAGTCCATAAAACCTTAGAAAAATCAGTCTTGAGATATTTCTTGGCCCAGTCTTGACGTTTCAGCTTGTGTGTCTTGTTCAGTGGTGGTCGTCTTTCAGCCTTTCTTAACTTGGCCATGTCTCTGAGTATTGCACACCTTGTGCTTTTGGGCACTCCAGTGATGTTGCAGCTCTGAAATATGGCCAAACTGGTGGCAAGTGGCATCTTGGCAGCTGCACGCTTGACTTTTCTCAGTTCATGGGCAGTTATTTTGCGCCTTGGTTTTTCCACACGCTTCTTGCGACCCTGTTGACTATTTTGAATGAAACGCTTGATTGTTCGATGATCACGCTTCAGAAGCTTTGCAATTTTAAGAGTGCTGCATCCCTCTGCAAGATATCTCACTATTTTTGACTTTTCTGAGCCTGTCAAGTCCTTCTTTTGACCCATTTTGCCAAAGGAAAGGAAGTTGCCCAATAATTATGCACACCTGATATAGGGTGTTGATGTCATTAGACCACACCCCTTCTCATTACAGAGATGCACATCACCTAATATGCTTAATTGGTAGTAGGCTTTCGAGCCTATACAGCTTGGAGTAAGACAACATGCATAAAGAGGATGATGTGGTCAAAATACTAATTTGCCTAATAATTCTGCACTCCCTGTATACTCTGTATCACTTCATGTAATTCAATTTCAATTCAAATAATAATAAAAAAAAATTCTGTCCCCTATTTTGTAGGCGCTATAACTTTTGCGCAAACCAGTCGCTTATTGCGTTTTTTTTTTTTTTTTTTTTACCAAAAATATGTAGAATTTGTATCGGCCTAGACTGAGAAAAATAAATGTTTTTTTTAAAAAAATTGGGATATTTATAATAGCAACAATTAAAAAATATTGTTTTTTTTTTTTTCAAAATTGTTGCTCTTTTTTTTGTTTATAGCGCAAAAAATAAAAACCGCACATTTGATGTGTTTGGGAGCCACGTCGCATGACTGCGCAATTGTCAGTTAAAGCAACGCAGTGCCGGAAGCTGAAATTTCACCTGGGTAGGAGGGGGGTATTTGTGCCCAGTAAGCAAGTGGTTAATAACCACTAAAAAAAACACTTAGGCTGCATTCACACCTAGGTGTTTTGTCGCCTGAAGCAGGACGCTAGAGGGGAAATGTAACGTCCCGGACCTTTTTTTTCAGGCGGCTTCGGCGTTCGGCATAGAGATGTGTACCTGGAAAAAAAATGGGGGCTGAAATCGCTGCAAATCACGGCACAAGACGCCCTTTATTTGTCGCCGCAAATCGCGGGACAAAACGCCACGATTAGGTCGCCCAAGTGTGAATGCAGCCTTAAAGTGCAACATTAAAAAAAGGCTACATTTCTTTAAATAGCATGGTTGGGGGATGTGCCTGTGAAGGCATGTATCTGTATAATGTATATAACCTACTGCAGCAAAACTGATACTTACAAGGGAAAAATGCAGTGTTACCATTTGACCTCTGGAAGGTGGTCCTCCATGACCAGGACCTTTTTGTGCTATTCAGCAATGTGCTACTTTAACTGGTAATTGCAAGGTCATGCAACACTGTACCCAAATTGCATTTTTACGAAATCATTTTTTTTCACACAAATAGAGCTTTCTTTTGGTGGTATTTAGCCACTTAAGGACCGCCTAATGCCGATATACGTCGGCAGAATGGCACGGCTGGGCACAATCACGTACCTGTACGTCCTCTTTTAGTGCCCATCTGGTCAAAAGCTCCGTGACTGCGCCGCCGGAGTCCCACGATCGGTCACAGGAGCTGAAGAACAGGGAGAGGTGTGTGTAAACACACCTTCCCCGTTCTTCACAGTGGCGCTGTCATTGATCGTCTGTTCCATGATATAGGGAAAGGTGATCAATGATGTCACACGTCCAGCCCCGCCCCCCCTACAGTTAGAAACACATATGAGGTCACACTTAACCCCTTCAGCGCCCCCTAGTGGTTAACTCACAAACTGCAATTGTCATTTTCACAGTAAACAATGCATTTTCATAGCACTTTATGCTGTGAAAATGACAATGGTCCCAAAAATGTGTCAAAATTGTCCGATGTGTCCGCCATAATGTCGTAGTCACGAAAAAAATCGCTGATCGCTGCCATTAGTAGTAAAACAAATTATTAATAAAAATGCAATAAAACTATCCCCTATTTTAAAAACGCTATAAATTTTGTGCAAACCAATCAATAAACACTGACTGCGTTTTTTTTTTACCAAAAATATGTAGAAGTATACGTATCGGCCAAAACTGAGGAAAAAAAATATTTTTGGGGGATATTTATTATAAAAAAATATTGATTTTTTTTTAAAATTGTCGCTCTACTTTTGTTTATAGCGCAAAAAAACAAAAAAACAAAGAGGTGATCAAATACCACCAAAAGAAAGCTCTATTTGTGGGGAAAAAAAGGACGCCAATTTTGTTTGGGAGACACGTCGCACGACCACGCAATTGTCAGTTAAAGCGACGCAGTGCCAAATTGCAAAAAAGGGGCCTGGTCCTTTACCTGCATATTGGTCCGGGACTTAAGTGGTTAATCACCATTGGGGTTTTTATTTTTTGCTATACAAAAAAATGCAAACAAATAAATATCGAAAATTTTGAAAAATAAATAATTGTTTCTTTGTTTCCTTTATTCACCAACATCTGTTGCCGTTAGAAGCGCTCAGCACTTAATGAATAGCACTTTTTCACTTTCGGCTAGATTCAGGTAGGACTAACGCCGACGTATCTCGAGATGCGCCACGTAAGTCTGAATTTGCGCTGTCGTATCTATGCGCCGTAGCCACAGAACTAGATATGTCCGAAAATAGGCTTCTCCCGACAGACTTAACTTTTCTACGCCGGCGTATCGTAGGCGCATATTTACGCCGAACGCATCTGGCGCACCCATTGATTTCCTATGCAAATATGCAAATGAGGGACATATTTTTTGCAGGTACCCTGTTCTGACTTCCAGGAGACCGGGCCTTGGCGAATTAGGTCAGCAGCTCAGCCCCCTTATTCTCCCTCCCCTTCTGCCGAGCCAGTGAGAGAGCGCAGCACGCTTCGCGCATGCACAGTAGGGACCCAGCCATGAAGCCAAAAGGCTACACTGCTGGGTTCCCTTACTTGCAATGGTGGCGGCAGAACCCGACCATCCGATGTACGGTATATATCAGCTGTGGCACCAACGTCGCTGGACTCCAGGACAGGCAAGTGTCCTTATTAAAAGTCAGCAGCTACAGTGTGTGAGCACATGCTCAGTTTGGTGTGTATTGCTAGAGAGTTTTTTTTTTCTTTTGAGAATGCATGTGATCAGCACAGGGACAATCAGCACCATCCAGAGGGTTAGGAGTCTTACATTCTGATAGGAAAACTCTCCTCCTACAAGCTTTAATCAGGAACTGATTCACAAGTCTGCTATATACATGCTGCTGATGAGAAAAGGTATTTAGCAGTTTATATTACTAAAATAATTGCATTTCCTTGTTCTGTGTACCGTGAGAGAGCAGATATAGTGAATGCAGGGTCCTGGGTTTAGTAACACTTTAAAGCAGGGTTCCAGCCACAATTATTATATATTTTTTAAAAGGTCAGCAGCTACAAACACTGTAGCTGCTGACTTTTTAGTAAGGAAACGTACCTTTCCTAGGCGCCCATGATGTCAGCCCCCCAAGGCCAATCCCGTGGCAGGTCCCGACACCGCCATCCTCACAAAGGTAAACAGGCAGTGGAGCCTTGCGGCTTCACTGCCGTTTCCCACTGTGCATGCACGAGTCACGTGGCGCTTTATGAATTGGCGGGTGTTCTCTGGGATACGCACCATTCCCCAGAAGACAACGCGAGGAGGACAAGAACGAAGACCAGCCGCAGACTAGGAAGAGGCAGATTAGGAAGATCTACCTAGCAACCGCCATTTCTGGTAAGTAATATTTCTTTTTTTGCAGCATTTTTATGTAATTATTTTTTTAGGGTGGATCTCCACTTTAACTTTAGTGTAATAATATAGAGTAACAATTGTGCACTTTTTATCTACCGTTACACTATGGCCTCATACACACGATCGGACATATCCGATGAAAACGGTCCGCGGACCATTTCCATCGGATATGTCCGATCGGGAGTTTGATCTGATGGCGTGTACACACCATCGGATCAAATTCCCCGCCGCCGGAAGGCGCGGTGACGCGGCGGTGACGTTGACGCCGCCACGTCACCGCCACGTCACCGCACCAGGAAGTTAAACACTTCCGCACATGCGCCGAATCCATTCGGCGGCGGCGCGGCGGCGGTGGGGGACGACATGTCTGCTGGTAAGTGTACTAACCAGCAGACATGTCGGGCGGACAGATTCCCACCGGATAGATTTCAAAGCATGCTTTGAAATCTGTCGGGTGGAGAAATCTGTCCGCTAGCCCATACACACGAGCGGAGATGTCTGCTGAAACGGTCCATCGGGCCGTTTTCAGCGGACATATCCCCTCGTGTGTACGAGGCCTAACTCTTTTAAAACTATATCAAGTCAAAACAGAAATAAAAACACATTTTATAGATTTTCATATTTTAATTTTGTTACAAATTTTACCTGTATAAAAATAATAAATTTTCTGTATTAGAACTAAATAGTTTTCTTAATGCTTATCTCCAAGCAAATATTAACATATGGTTCATGGGTCTTGTCGTAAAAAATAAATAAAAATCTGTCAAAATCTTTTGGGTAATTCAGGCTGAACTTGCTGACCAATAGGAAGGCAGAAATCACTGGGGCTGTGATCCGCTTCAACATTAAAAGTCAAAATTTGATATGACTTCAGTTGCCAATATCTTTGAATCTTTTGATCGGTTTGGCTTCCACTACTTGGAACTCTTCTTCTTGCTCAGTTTTTTTTTTAAACAAGTCAGTCAAATTACAGCAGCTATTTTTTATATCATTGTTATCTTGCACCGATGATCATGAGAAAACGAAATACTATTCAACATATCCCGGGTGTAAATATTGTATATCAGTATAGATAAGGTTTGCTTATTGTGCGCCGTAATCTACTTCATCATGGAGGACGTAGAGTTGTTTACAATCGCACACTGTGAATCTGTTGACATTTGTGTTCTGCATTTGGCTACTCCAAATTGTCTCTTGGTTTAGATTATAAATATTACACGAAGCAGCTGCCGCTGGATGCAGAGAGTGGTTTTCACTTTTATCAGCTTTATTGTCAGAAAACATTAGCTCCCAGTTCAAATTGTACAGCTGCCACCATGTGAATGAATGAAAGTGAAAGACAGATTGCTTCATTAGCTGCAGTTTGATATGAGTACCAATAAATGATAGAATACTGGGACAAGTGTTTGGGGGATGGCCATGTAACAATTTGCAGCACTCTGTTAATACAACTGCATACATTCCGTGTAACTAAAGCATTAAAGTTATTCGATTTTAGAAGACCTGAGACAGGTCTCTGTTTTACTATTTCCTTCTGATTTGACAACATGTGCAATAAATTGAACAACATCAAATTGCTCAGTGTTCGATGTCTCATAGACTTTGCATGGCATGTGAACAGGCTGTGTGTGTCTGTGGATCTGTATTCTGACAGCAAGAATCAGAATGAGATATAGAGCAGGGGAGGAAGAATGGGCGTGCTGCTAAACTCCTTTCATCAGCTTCCCTCCACCAGGCAAGCTCTGGAGACACAGTGCACTCTGCAAGGATGTGAACTGTCCACAGACACTCAGCTGTCCTGCCTGGGACTCACTGGAGTGGCAGTACCAGTACTATCTATTAAACCATTCCTATCAGAAGCATGCCACAGGAATACTACCCCTTTCTGCAGACTTTCAATCAAGTGGATGCCTCAACTTTAAGTACTCATTTAGTACCCAAAATCTGCCTCAGATTTAAATATGGACATGGACTTAATACTGGGAGCAATCTGCAGTCATAGACAACATGGATTTATGAAATGTAACGTTACATCTGTGGGGAAAATGTGCTGTGGACCTGTTGCCACTGCAAGCTTGCACTTTGCTTATACTTGTTTCTACAGCTTTACTTAAAGTTTGTACACCAGTAGAGTAGAAATGAAGACATGCCATAGATGTGTCAATATCATTGACAGCCATGGAGGCACGACTGTCTCAATATCATATACACAGCCAGGTATGGTCCACCGGCAATAAGACTTACACCCCAGAAAACAGGACCATGGATTATTACTACTACAACCACTCCTGGCCCGAAGATCCAGGGTATCTCTTCCCAGTGCCAGTCCTCACAGGGATAACTGTTACCTGTGTATTCCTGTTCATCATCGGGATATTTGGGAATATCATGACTATGTTGGTGGTGTACAAGTACAAAGATATGAGGACTACAACCAATCTCTATCTGTCTAGTATGGCTTTTTCAGACCTGCTCATCTTTGTGTGCATGCCACTTGACCTGTACAGACTATGGCAGTACCGGCCCTGGAATTTTGGGAGCCTCTTGTGTAAGCTCTTCCAATTTATCAGTGAAAGTTGCACTTACTCCACAATCCTCAATATCACTGCCCTTAGTGTGGAGAGATATTTTGCCATCTGTTTTCCTCTGAAGGCCAAGGTGGTCATCACCAAGGGCAGAGTAAGGCTGGTAATCTTTGTGCTGTGGGCAGTGTCTTTTGTCAGTGCCGGACCCATCTTTGTCTTGGTTGGGGTTGAACATGAGAATGGTACCAATCCCTTTGAGACAAATGAATGTAAAGCTACAGAGTATGCTGTGAAGTCTGGTCTACTTACTATCATGGTCTGGACATCCAGTGTCTTCTTCTTCTTACCAGTCTTCTGCCTCACTGTTCTCTACAGTCTTATTGGAAGAAAACTGTGGAGGAGGAAGCGGGACACTATAGGACCATGTGCCTCCCACAGGGACAAGAATAACAGGCAGACTGTAAAAATGCTAGGTAAGTGAATTGAGTGCTAGTTATTTTATTTCTTGACCTGTAATTTTACCATGCTCTGAAATTACGATGCTATGCAAAACATACTGCTGGAGATTGACAAAGGCAGGAGAAAGGGAAAAAAAATGTTCTTGTTACCCATGGCAACCAATCAGATTCCATGTGTATTTTTTTTTCAGAGAACCTTAGACAATAGATGCAAAGATCTGTTTTGGTTGCTATGGGCAACAAGAATGTTTCCTTCCTCTTAGACCCACTGTATACTGTATTTATCAGCATATAACATGCACAGGCATATAACACGCACCCTACCTTTAAGAGGAAAGTTTCAGGAAAAAAAAAAACGTTCTACAGACCCCTGCGTATAACACGCAGGCACAGTTTATCCTCTATTTTTAGGGTAAAAAAGTGAGTGTTATACGCCAATAAATACAGTATTTAAATGTATATTACAGTTAATAAAATAAGAACAAAAGGTACCCAGCTAAACAAGTAAGGCAAGTAATTACAGGCACTTGCAAATATCACTGATGAGCAATAAACTACACCAACAAATCATACCACAACTTCAAACTGTCCAAATACACAGGACTTTTAACACCTGATTGCATGGGTTAGAGCACATCATTGCCCTTGATACCTTTGTATAAAGTAAACACATTAGAATAGAATGAAAAAAAGTAGTGCAGATTGATGATGTTCAATAGGTGACAAGATCTAAGAGATGGCAATGTAACTATGTAACAGGTCTGTGTTACAAGAATAAGCAAACTTGTATTGGGCTGCTGTGAATTGCTACTGCAGTTTCCACTTTTTATTAAATAAATAAAATAAATAACTCACTACCAATATAAAATGCATTTTAAATTGTCTCATCCTGAATATAATATAACAAAATAATGGCATAAGATTTTTTTCCCCTTAAACGTTAGTGATAACATATATAATAAAATAGGAAAAATACTAGTCATAAAATGCATCTGTAAATTACGCTGACACGGCTTACTCTATATGATTAGATATGTATTATTTTTATTATAATTATTATTATTAGTGGTGGTTGTTTATACCTGTACTTTCATTGACACAGGAAGTGCATTATATGTTTTTAAATTATACAAATAGCAATAATTGCCCTTCTCGTACATGGATTGTATGTGTGAGCATATACTGTGCCTGTTTACTAATCATCTCACATCAGAATGTGATAGGATTAAATATGTAATATGCAGAAAACGGATTACTAAATGTTTTTTAGGGGGTGCCACGGTAACAAGTAATTGGGTTCACTACCATCCAGTAAGCTTTCATCTTATTACACATGACATACTTAGGGGTTAATTCATGAAAACTGGAGTTATAACCCATAACGACCGATAAAATATTTTACCTTTTATTTTAGCGAAGTAATGGGGGCTAAGAATATGAACGCAAGTTACTCACTAGGGGGGAGAAACTCTGGGGGAATACAGGATAGAGAAAGATCTGGTGGGGTCCTGTTAGATGACAGACTCAGCAGCGGCATGTAATGCCAAACCGCGGGAAGCAAAGCTAGCATAATATTAGCATGCATTAAAAAGATATAATACTATAGTCCTGCCACTTTATAAAACTCTAGTTCGGCCACATCTGGAGTATGCTGTCGAGTTATGGTCATTACATTTATTCTCCCTGAAAAACAGACGCTTGGGAGGAGATATGATAGCGATGTACAAATACCTCAACGGTGATTGTAGCATAGGGAACAAACTATTCAGTCTCAAGGAGTGTAAAAAGACACGTGGCCACTCAATGAAATTGGAGGAGAAGTGATTTAATCTTAAACTGCGTAGGGGGTTTTCCACTGTCCGGGCGGTAAGGATGTGGAACTCACTTCCACAACCGGTGGTGTCAGGGGGAAGTATTGATAGTTGCGAAAAACTCTTAGATGGGTATCTTAGCGAGTACAATATACAGGAATATGGGTTATGATTTTTTTTTTTTTACATGAACACACACACATGGGTTAAACTGCATAGACTGGTTTCTTTAGTCAAACTAACCAACTATATTGCTATGTAATAAGCTGCATTTCTGATTGGATGCTGTTGGAAACAACTCCCCTCTCACTTGTTCTCTTTTCTCTAATTATAATTAATCAGCCTTATAATCTGTCCACATCACACTGGAGGCTAAAACTTCTTATTATATGTTTTTGCATCCTCAAGAGAACTATGTTTCCTGGATACAAATAATCAGGAATAATCAGGAATACGGTCAATGAGCAGGGACTGGCAGGAAAATAAACGAGAAAATCGAGAAGTCCCTACTTCTTCTATAAAATAAAAATAAGTGCAGCGCTTGTGAACGTGAATTTGCGTGAAGCAATTTACACAAATCCCATCCAAATGGGTGAGATTATATTGGGTGATCCAAAAACACAATACAAAAATGTACAGATAGGGTGGTGAGACCCTTAGGATACAATCAGTGGAGTGTGAAATATAAAATATGGAGGAAGTCCTTCAAAGAACAAAGTATAAAAACAGGCAAGTCTTCATATGAAACACTCCTATGAACCACTCCTGTGTTACTGGAGAATCAGATGGTATGCGTGATCCACTTTAATGGGCATGCAGGATAGCCAAACTGATAGATATAAGAGGATGGGTACTCTTACCACATGAGGTGGACACATATGCCAGGAGCACTGTGTCAGATGCGCTTGTGAGAGCTCCTCGGATGGACGGCTCTATGGAGAGTGATGGTTGGAGGAATTGTAGATCCTTCCCAGGGATCCCAGAGTCCAAGATAGAGGGTGGTTCCAGGCTTTATGATGGAACAACACCTGTAGGTATCCATAAAAGAAAAAAAACTCCACATAGTGTAGTTTGTTTGAAAAGGGAAGCCTTTATTAGGCTGGTAAATTGTAGAGCAATAAAAACAATAAAAAAGGGAAATGCCAGTACTCTGGAAAGGATCTGGCACACGTGATCACATGAGTATAAAAGGAGCGTGGTAGTTGGGTATGAAAAAGCTATGTACCCGACATGTTTCGAGCTAATGCTCATCTATGTCAGCGAGTTATGCCTCGTACACACCTTTGGGAAAACTGACATGTTTTCTTTTGGTTGGGTAAACCATCCGTGTGTATGCTTCATAGCAGTTTTCCCGACACAAAACTGCGGTGAAAAAAATTAGAACTTGTTTTATTTTTTCCCGTAGTGAATAATGATGTTTTTTTGGGGAAACACTGCGAGGGATCATACATGTGGCCAAAGCTCTCCTGGCAGCTTTCCTGTCGGGAAAACCAGTCCTGTGTACAGGGGAAAAGTGACCGAGCCGGTTATCGGTTTTCCCCTCGGTTTTCCTGTCGGTCTTTTGACCGCTGGGAAAACCGATGGTGTGTACGAGGCATGAGAATAACTGAAATGAAAGCATTGGTACAACATCCAGGCAACAAGCATTGCAGGTCAGCGGTGGTGGTATATGTTTAACTCTCATGACAGGTTTCCTTTGATGTATTAGGAGATGTAATGATTTAATGGGAGCTACCATTTCTGACCACCTTATAAATATCTTAATGTCTGGCAGGCTTTGTGATCTAGTGCCTTCACGATATTGACCTCAAATCAGTCTAAATAGTCAGCACAACAGCCAGGCAACTAGCATTTTCAACAATGACAGTGTCTATGATTCTTTCATGACATTTTCCCTTTAAAAGTAGGGTTAGCCATATGATCGAAATTCAAACAATGTATGGCCAGCCATAGTTTGTGTGTGTGTGTTGAGCTGGCAGAGTGCCTGTTTATAAATGATGCTTTCATATGAAAGCGTGCAGTACTTGGTTACTGTATACAAAACACTCAGGAAAACATGCAGCCTTCTCCATTTAAGTACATTACAGCAGCTCCAGCAACAAGAATAGCTAGTACCAGCAAATCATTTCTATGAAGTAATGATGGCATGAATGACTATTAGGAAATGAGTGTTTAGACACACTTATTAGATAATGAACAGCTTCACTGTGTCTATCAGTCTTCAGTCAGTGTAATACATAACTACGTAAGCACCCATTTGAATTAATTATCTCTACAGTCCAAGAACAGAGCACTGATATTGTATACACCTCTATGCTGGGGACAGGAAGAAGCAAAGATTCACATTTCCAATTGTTGAATACTATGCTGCAAGTGCAGTATAAGGTTTAAACATAAAGATCATTTCTACATTGCACCTATCCGCTCTGGAGCACGTACACGTACTTTATATAGAATAGATTTGTTAAAAAGCACAAAGTATTAAAACATAATTGTGCTCCCTTTATTGGTGTACAAGAGGACACATACAGGGATTTGTGTTCCTTATTAATAAGCATTCCTAGCTCAAGATTTCCACATCAGAATCCTGCTCTTTATACATAAATCTGCAATTTTATGTGAATAACCCAAAAAGAACCATATGTAGTAAGGAAGATACAGAACACTAAGGCCTCGTACACACGATCAAATCTGTCTGCTGGAAACGGTCTGCTAGACCGTCCCAGCAGACAGATTTGATCGCGTGTACGGGCGAGCAGACGGATTTGGCCACCCGACAGATTGGAAAGCATGTTTACCAATCTGTCGGCTGGGAACCCGTCCGCCCGACATGTCTGCTGGTTAGTACGCTAACCAGTAGACATGTCTTCTCGCACACGCGCCGAATGGTTTCAATGCATGCGCGGAAGTGTTTTACTTCCTGGTGCGGTGACGTGGCGGCGACAACTTCACCGCCACGTCACCGACACGTCAGCGCGCTGTCTGCTGGCGGGGATTTTGGTTTGCTCGTGTGTACACGCGAGCAAACCAAAATCCAAGCAGAGAGATTTGTTCAAATCGGTCGGTCCGACCGATTTGAACAAATGAATTGCCTCGTGTGTACGAGGCCTAAAGGTTTGTTTTTTATTAGATCAATTGATTGCTGTAAGCTAGAGCATTTAAATATCACTTTTTTCTTTTGACCTCCAAAATACAGTAATCCAGGTTTGAAAATGCCATTTCCTGTCTCTCCTCTTCTTGCTTTCCACCAGCATCTGAGCCGTTTTGCATGGTGGAAAGCAGAATGTGCTCACCCCCTCCCTATGACTACAGCCCTGCGTGAAGATGCTTTCTTATCCCTCACTGGCATGGAGGCTAAGCCTAATGGGAACTGTAGTTCCCATTAGGCCGTGATGTAGCAAGAATGAATGCGCACCGCAAACCAGGAAGTCAGTGAGAATAACTATTCAGGAGTGACGGAGGTGAATAAAACAGCTCGATTTCAACAGGTATCAAACTAGTTATAATGCAAAACATTACTTTTTACTTTATCAGCTACTGTCAGACTTTAGTTTAAGAGGAAAATATTTTTGTCTTTACAACCCCTTTAACCACTTAAAGGGTCACTAAAGGAAACATTTTTTTTTTTTTTGCTGAAATGACTGTTTACAGGGTATAGAGACATACAAATTAACTGATTCCTTTTCAAAATTATTAAAAATAGATAAAAAACAATCATATAATGTGCCTGCAGGTTAGTTTCACTTTTGAACTGGCTTTATGTTTCTGTGAAGTAGAAAGAGACACACAGAACAAAAACAAACAAATCCAGGGCAGTGTTTTTTTTTTTTAATGAATCTGATTGGTTCTGGGAAGTTTTAGACACACAGTAATGACAGCTTAGACCACCGTGAGAAAGCTCCCAGCACTGTGGTTATAAGGAAACAGACAAGCAGGAAGTGTGGAGAAGAGAGCAGGATTACAGCAACTTCAAAGCAAAAATGAACAATAAGGACATGAAACCAGTACTGCAGTAAGGTAAAGGAAGCTAAAAAAAAAATTCCTTTAGTGATCCTTTAAGGACCGCCGCATGTACATTTACGTTGGCACAATGGCACGGACAGGCACATCAATGTACCTGTACATGCCTGCCTAGACGTGGGTCGGGGGTCCGATCGGGGCCCCCCCGGCACATGCGGCGGTTCCCGTGGCTTCAGGAGCGATCCGGGATGAGGGGGCGGCTGTTCGTTTTTGTCTGCCCCCTCACGATCGCTCCCAGCCAATCCGCGCACTCCCCTGTGTGTCACTTCCTCCTCCTGTGTAAACACAGGAAGATGGAAGTGATGTGATCTCTGCTCTCGGTGGTATTTTCAACCACCGCTGAGGAGAGAATACATCACACAGTGAGTCTGCACAATACTACACTGACACCAGTACACGCAGGCACATTAACCCCTTGCAATCATCCCCCCACCCCCCTGTCACAGTGTCACTGAATGCAGTGATCATATATGTACTGATCACTGCATTTAGTGTCAGTGTGACAGGCAGTTAGTGTTAGGTCCAGGGTAGCCCCCGTACCCCCCCTAATAAAGTTTTAACCCCTTGATCACCGCCCTATTTAACCCTTTCACCCCCTATTGCCAGTGTCACTAAGCGATCATTTTTCTGATCGCTGTATTAGTGTCGCTGTTCCCGCTAGGTAGCTATTTTTTTTTTATTGCGATTTTTTTTTTTACTAAAGACATGTGGCTGAATACATTTTGGCCTAAATGTTTGACTAAAATTTAGTTTATTTGATTTTTGTTATAACAAAAAGTAAAAAATATTGATTTTTTTTTCTAAAATGTCGCTCTATTTTTGTATATAACGCAAAAAATAAAAATCGCAGAGGCGATCAAATACCACCAAAAGAAAGCTCTATTTGTGGGAAGAAAAGGACGAAAATTTTGTTTGGGAGCCACGTCGCACGACTGCGCAATTGTCTGTTAAAGCGATGCAGTGCCGAATTGTAAAAACCCCTTGGGTCATTTAGCAGCATATTGGTCCGGTCCTTAAGTGGTTAAGCTAGCTATAGACAGAATGTTGCCTGATTCCCACAAAATTTTACAAAAATCAAACTTTAGGTGGCCCTGAAAGCACCATCCAGCATGAAAAGTTCTTTTAAAAATCAACCAAGTGGAAAACTGTTTTTTAAAGAATAAAGATTTATTAAACAGTTATCGCGGGTCACCAATGGCAGGTGCCTATATGTATCCATCCCAGAATAATAGACACACGTATACAAAAAAGAGGCAAAATATGCTGTATAGGGGAATGAAGCACTCTGTGATCATGTTGTTCTGACATTGTAACCCCCCAAAACATAGTCCATGAGAAAAAGAACTTTAAGGGTAAATTGAGAGTAGAAGTAGAACCGAGTGTAAAACTGTTGTCCAAACTGTTACTGCACCCAATCAGATGTAGTCACTGTTGAGCATTCAGGTGCCGCAGATATCTGAACACAATAGTCGGCAGGTGCAGATTCCTCCATTAACGCTGTTTAGTGTACAGTACATGGGGGAACCAATTGATTTCTCTCATTCAGGTGGTGGGGCTGAACAGAAGAAATTGAGCCATGCATCGCTAGCCAAATTCTCATAATACAAGGTATTAGCAGGCTGCTCACTCTGAATACTTATATTTTATTGCACTTTTCAGGTGCTTTACAGGTAGGTGCTAGAAGAGAGTATATTTAATTTTTATCTTTCTGCTTACCAGGAAGGTAGTCAGGTGCTCTCTGCCTATCAGGGAGCAGGATCTATTGGTGAGGTCTGCTCATTGTATTCAGATGCAGCTCAGCTTGTTCTGACTGTCCCACTCTGGTCCAATAAGGAGGCATATTGGACAGTGGGAGGGGACCTGACAAGTGAGTGCACAGGCTTTGTTACAGCCCTGGCAATTGGCAGAAGAAAAGTGCTGCATTGCATTGTAGGATACTGTATATAAGGCTAGAGTACATGTGCTCAGGGTAAGTTGAGTAAGGAAACAGAGCCCAGGAGGGAGAGGGGCGGCTGCCCTCTCCTCCACGGAGGTAGTTGTGCGGCCCCGGCTGGTTGACCCAGGGGCATAGAGAGAGAGGCTGAACCCAGAGGTCCTGCAGAGCTAATTGCAAGGGATACACCACCAAGGATCTAATTTTGCCTACTGTGAGTAGAGATCTGTGTCTTTGGGGTCTGTCGAGTGAGGGCCGCCCCCTTAGCGTCCTTAGTGCAAGTCTGTTGCTAGTGAGAGAAAGAAGACTTAACCCTTCCATACATGTGGCTGTTTGGTCAAAAGCAGTATGTCTGCTTCCAAAGATAATTTGGTGAGGTCAGAGAGAGTTGTCCTTATCTATTATGAATAGTTCCAGTTGGAGTACCCCACTCATCCTTTCTCCCATCCAAGTTTCAAATAAATACCAACAAGTAACGAGCTAGCAGGAGTAAGGGTGGGGCAAGTGGGAATCCCTAGCAACCAAGTGCGAATTCCTAGCAACCAAGCAGGAACCTCTAGTAACCAAGTGGGAAACCCTCAGCAACAAATGGGGACCCTCATCACCAAGGTGGGGACCCTCAGAAACTAAGTGGGAATTAGTGGCAACCAGCTGTAGGTAACCATAGGGAGGCCTATGAAGTCCACACTCAGGAAGCCCTACGGGGACGGTGCTACACATTCTTTTTACATAATGCGGATGATAAACCCCTTCCAGAGAGGTTCCGGAGTGAATATAACAAGCATGCTTTACTGCAAATGCAGACCAATTACTGTTGTGGGTTTAGTAACACTTTAGGGTAACTTTATTTATTAGCATTTCTCAGCAGGTTTTTTTTTATTTATTTACAGCCGAGAAATTTGGCATGGAGGTGGCAGACCTAATGTAGTAAGTGGACCTTTCTTTTTAGTGCAAGGTCCACTTTCATTTAATCTGAACACTAGGGAAATGAGAAAACAAAATGTAATCTATTATAAAATCATTAAATGGATTTTAACATACAGTCAGCATAATGACTGAATACAGTATGTCTTGATATCTTCCCTTTGTAATCCCGTTCACAACAGCTCTGTCACATAGTGGATAGAATCCCTAATTTTGTGTAAGCTCCAAGCAGGGGCACAGACAGCAAACACAGCAGTTGAGTAATGAAGGTAGGGTAAGTATAAGTACCATAGCTGGCCTTCATTAAAGTAAACCTTTTTTTTTTTTTGCCCTTCATGCTCAAAACACAGGTTCAGTTGAAACAAAATGGGGTATAGTTTCTTCTTCAAATAGAATTGACTCTACAGTAATAGTAAAATGTTCATGCTCTGCTTCTAAGGCCTAATATTTATACAACTGGCACTTATTATCTTGAGCCGTCACTGTAATCTGAGTAATGCACCTGGGATTGTTTACAGTCCAACTACCCAGGAAAGCCACTGGCAGCATCATGGATTATCAAAATGAAGGATAGCTTACATAGATGCCATAAAAGACACATGTGCCAACATCCCATGGGGCTCCACAGCTGATGCTTTCCCCTACTCATCAAATGGTATGTAGTCTTGGCCCATCATCTCCTGGTTTGTGGATTTGGCATTTGCGGTGTAGTTGCCAGCAGCACTTCCATTGTTATTTTTATATTATGGGTATTTAAAGGAGACTTTTTTTTTTTTTTTAACGATACACAGAATTTGCCTTAGCTGACATTCTTATGAAAACCTTAATTACATGCCTGCCTCTAGGTCTATATTTTTTTTTTGGATTAAGATACGTGTTCCATACCTGTATTTCTCTCATTACATGTTTTTTCTCAGTATTAGTTTTGTAGAAGATATTAGTTATCATTGCACACTACACTCCTCTACAAGCACCAGCTACACACAATGGGAGAGATAGGGGCTATTAGAGTATTTTTGAAAAAGTAAGTATACTACATGGACATTTTTGACTATGCAAGAGGCATTCATTCGATGCTGATTCAATTGGTGCTTACAGATAAAGTGAATATATTAATAGTGGAATTACACTCTGCATCTGAGGACCAAAAACACTATTAAAATCATTTTTAATATTTAAAGCAATCTCACCCATCCATTCATGTCTCCATTATTTTGCTGAAAAATCACTGTGAAAAACAACTTCTAGTCCGATCATAGCCATCCTGAGAACGAGCAGATGATTCATGTATCATTGTCTTGCCGTTAGCTGAGTTATGCAGGCAGGTATGCTTAGCAGATAAAACCCATCCTCCCTTCCTTAAAACTGCCTAGGCTTGGAAACTAGGAAGTTACTTCAGAAATGTCAAAGAAATGTAAAAAATCCCTGTTCCTGTTTATTTAGTAATGCTAGCAACATAAGGATTAACAATAGTCAATGTTAATTGAGAGAATGGAATTTCACTTTAAACAAATGTCACATAAAATTGTCATAAAAGTTGTCAACTAAATGGACAAGACTGATTCAGGTCCATATCCCTAATACGTAGCGTGAAAACCAAGTTCCTCAAAGGTGGGACTTTAAGACTTCAGCTTCACCTGGGAGACATAGGGACTCGCCGTGCAAACCACACACTGAAGGCCCAGCTGTCTGTGTTCAGCCAATTCTTATAGAATTTCTTATCAGCATTCTTTTACTGCATCACTGTATGGCCATTCTACTGGTGTGGCCATGGATCAAATCTATGCCCATTTTTATATGGATCTGTTTTTTTTTTTTTTTTACGGACAAGCACCCCCTGTAGAACCAATCTCTGGACTTGGTGATTAGTCCCAAACCTCTGAGATATAGTGCTTCTCTGGCCCCTTTTGGCAGGGCATATCTGGAGGAGGAGGTATTCTTGGACACGTTCCATCTCCATCATGTCTTGGCTTCACGGTGCTGTTTTGGCGCTTTAGCCCCTTCTCACTCTTTGAGTTATGATCTCATATGGCTGATGCATGCAACACATGTGATCTATTGTACACCTCTGGAAAACTTCAGCCCATTATCCCTGAAGACGACTTCTACCTCATTAGTTGAAACGTGTTGGATTTCCACTGTCTCCTTGAAAATGGACTTGGGTTTTTCCAGTTGTTTGTTTTTCGTTGTCTACTCCATCATGTGTTTGTTGTTTTTACCGCATCAACTTTTGTATTGTGTACTAATATTTTTGTTATAATACATTTGTAATTTTACTACAATTTTCGTGTTCATGGTCCATTAAAGTCCCACCTTTGGGGAACTTGGTTTTCACATAAAATTGGCATGGTGTATTTCGTTTAATGATCTAAATTAACAACAATTCTGATCTGTCATATGGAAAAAGCATATTTACCACAACTTTAAATCTATGGAATTAAAATCTTGTATTTCAAATTAAACGCCAATGATTGGAACCTCATGGGGGAGTACGCAGGTAGAACCTGTTTTATTTAAGGCTGGGTTCACACTTGTGCGGTGTGAATTTCAGCTCTGTAATGTCTCTGCAAAGATAAGGGAAGTGTTCAGCAGATTAGCTCTGTTTCTGCTGCGAATTTGGAGACCTGGGGGAAGTTCTGAGTGAGAGGAGAGTGGGGGAGAAATGTATTGAGCTGAATGAGAGAAATTCCTGAATAGAACTGAACACATCTGCGAATCAGCTGCATACCCATAGAAGATAATGGGACTGAATTCGCACCTGAGCCGCACCGCAAGGCCTCCACAACGCATACGGATTTCCGGCAATGCGCAGTGCGAATGCATCGCACATATGTGAACCAGCCTCATTGAAAACAATGTATTTAAAAATGTTCTGCGTATTAGATGCGGTTTAAGCCGCAACCAATTCGCATAGGTGTGAACCCGGCCTCAACGTTAGACATCTAGGGTCTGGTGTTCTCTTTGCTATTGACAGTTGTGCTGTCATAATGCCAATATCATTAGACCTCTCTAAAGGCCCACAGAGAGGCTGCGGATGCCTATAAATCTAGCAAGGGATTTAAATTGATCACCAAATGATTTGAAATCATTCCACTGTAAGAAAAATAATCTACTAATGTTGTAAATTTGAAACAATTGTTATTTTATCCAGAAGTGGTCTGATCACCAAATTTAACCCAGGAGCTGACTGTTTGATGCAAAAAGAAGTCTCAGATAATCCAAAAATTCCTAGCCTATTTTCAAGACGCCATACATATGGTGTCCCCTTTGAACTATTTAGATACAATCAAATTGTATCTTTTTTATGAAGAAAACTTTGCCTACTAACAGGCTCTGCTACAGTGACATTGTTTGAGTTGTCCTGCAGATCGAGGGATTGGTCCAAAGGATGTATCTCTACTGTTTATCTCCTTTTAAATGATCTCAAGTGCAAGCTCTTCTACATGAAACTGTGGGATCGGGATCTACAAATTTCCTGGGACTTGTCGAAATGGCAGGACATTACAAACAACTTGTATAACATTTCCATTAACACTGTTTTGATAGAATCTCATTATAAAAACCCATTTATGCTGGTAACTAGTACCAACTAGGGTAGCAAAGATTCAGCCGTCTGCATCTGAATCTTACTAGGGCCCTAGAGATAGCTTTGTTTCAGGAACTAGACACAGATATTCCAAAATGGCCATAACAAGGTAATATTATATTTGCTTTTGGCAGCAAGAATCGCAATAACGCGAAATGTTTGAAAATGACTGTGGTACACATACAGTAGAATATGTCAACTATAAATTTAACTGGATTATGGTGAATAATAAATTCACATGCTCCCTCCATAATAATCTTACTGAATTCCATAAAACAATGGACCCCTGGATTTAGTAAATTTCCCTTGAGAACTGAAAGTGGACAGGCCCCAATATTTCTTCTATATATTCTATCTATCAGGAGACCTTTTTTTCCCTCTCTCTCTCTTTTTCTAACATCTCTCTTTTCTGTAGGACTCAATCCCAATCTATTCTAGTGGATATTGATTTTTCATTGTCGCCTTAATTGCACTTTTCTGAGGATAGGAGCACTTATACAATTATTATTATAGGTATAGGCTTGCTAGGCCTTGTTATGTTTTGGTTTACATGCTGTTAATGCTGTAAGAAGGGTGCTTTAGGTATTATGATGTCTAAACTGATAATTGAGTGAAAATTTATAAGAACAAGAGTAGCAGCTGACAACTATGCAATGTATCCTTTCCTTACTTGACTGCCGAGGCGCAATGAGCCCAGGTACAATTAACTTTAACATATATGTATAGAAAACACCTCCCCCTTGCCCCTCCACCCTGTTAAATAAACATTCTTTAGTTTGGAAAGGGCAAGGCCACAGCTTTATTAAACAGTTGTACTGTGAGCACACAATTCCAAAAGGGGGAGGGGGCCTGTCCTTACCATAAGTGCTGGACAGGATGCCTACTTCCAAATTCCATCAAGGGAATAGCCCATTACAGTTATTTTATGCTGGGAAGGTCAGGAAGCCACAGCAAGCTGTAAAATACCATAGAAAAAAAAAGGCGGGAGAGTGGGCAGCTCTTCCAGCCACGTTCCTTAAAAAACCCAGAATTCCCTGGGGCAATACTTTTTCAGAGCTCAGGCCCAGCCCATTCCCCCTAGCAACCAATCCTTGGAGCCGCCTTATTCTGTACCTGGCCATGCCCCCATCAGTCAAGGATCTCTTTCCCTAAGGGGCTCAAGAGGCCTTAATTTAGGAGATGTTCACTTTTGTTCTCTTTCATGGAAGCAAACTTTATGGGATACTTGCTTGAAAACATTAATACAAATATAAGTCAACAATTTCCATTGGATGTATATTTTTCAAATTACTGTGTATAAGTGACAGGCTCTGCTTGGAAGCCGCCCATCACTTCAATGATCTACAGGAGCTGGAGTAAAGCAGCAACTCTGAGTACATAAAATGTAAACAAACCCCACAGTGGTGACAGAGACAATTCAAAAAGTATTAAAGAGTAGGTTAGGGCAGTTAAAAAAAAACATATAGGTCCAGATTCAGCAAGACTTGCGCTGGAGTAATTCGATATGCGCCGCATAACTGTGAATATGCGCCGTCGTTTCTATGTGGCCGTACCCACCAAACTAGATGCAACAGAAAACGGGCCATTTCCGATCGGCTTAACTTTCCGACGCCAGAGTCTCGTCAGTGCATAATTTCGCTTGGTGCATCAGTCGCGCCTATTGATTTCCCCTGCAAATATGCAAATGAGGGAGATTTCCCGATTCGCAAACGGATTAGCACCATACGCTGGCTACATGCGCCGCGCGTATCTCGTCCGTCCGGCGCAAAGTTATTTCTACAAATAGCTGCTTTATCTTTACTCCAGACGGCCTCAGGTCAGCAGGAGAGCAGCTACAGCAGCAGCGTTACCGACAAAACTAGCAAGCTGAACAACCACACGTGCAAGGACAACACCTCTGTGTGCCAACATGCCAGGGGCAATCGTGGTCCTAGCACTAGTACTGGGTCCCCCGGTACGGAGGAGGCGGGCACGTGAGAGGATATACCGCACGCGTATGAGCCTCTTTGGCATGGGTGATGAGGAGGTGTATCGCCTCTTCAGATTCAGCCCTGATGCAATACTTGAACTAACCACAACCCTGCAGGGTGACATCACCAGCAAGACACACCGCTCACAAGCAGTGCAGCCACTGGTGAAGGTACTGGCAACACTTCATTTCCTTGCAAGTGGATCATTCCAGCGTACAAGTGGAGTGGTGGCTGGGATGTCACAGTCCTCCATGAGCAGATGTGTGCACCAGGTTGTCCCTGCAATCCTCAGACGCATGTCCAACCAGTTCATCAGACCCACCATTGAGGATCTGCGGCTGAAGGCAATGACAGATTTCTACAGCATTGCCAGATTCCCACGCACCATCGGGGCCATTGATTGCACACATGTGGCCCTACAGCCCCCCAGTGCCACAGAGCACATATACCGCAATCGGAAGCATTGGCACTCCATCAACGTACAGGTGATAGCCGATGCCCAACGCCTCATATGGCACGTCCGTGCCAAACACCCCGGGTCCAGCCATGACAGCTTCATATACAATCAGAGCCTCATCCCAGCAGAATTCGACCAGAACATGTATGGGGACAGCGGGCTGGTTGGTGAGTGACATGGGAGTCAGGCATGACTATCCCCTCCCGTGATGCACACCTCACAAGTGGCACATGCATGACTAACAACCTCCTGTCTTTTCCCTTACAGGTGACTCTGCATATGCACTGGGACCCCATCTAATGACTCCTTTCCGGAACCCCCAAACCAGAGGAGAGAGAAAATACAATGAAGCACACATCAAAACCCGTGCAGTGGTGGAGCAAACATTTGGGCTCCCGAAGTCCCGTTTCCGATGCCTGGATAAGTCCGATAAGACCCTATTGTATTCCCCTACCTTTGTGTGTCAGATCATCGGTGCATGTTGCATTCTGCACAACTTTGCTATGAGAAAGGGCCTGCAGATTGAAATGCGTGATGACCTGACCCCCGAACCAGACAGCCCCCCCCCTGCCAGAGGAGACCCATTCAGCTGATGGAAGAGCAGTCAGGAGGGTCCTCGCCGTAAGCATCTTTGGACACTAAACCAAAACATTGATCACACGGACAATGCACGCATGCACACCACTGATGTCCCTAGATCACCCACACCACATCCACATCGCATTGGATTAGCCCAAGTCCAGCATGTAGGACTTGGGAGCAGCAATGCCAGCGTCAAGGCCCCAATGATGTCACTGTCCATTCATACACCTTTCACACGTCATTCATACAGCCGTGGGGTTAACTTCACCACCACGGCCGAGGGTGACACCCCTTACTGGCAGGAGTGCCACCCCCTCACATTCACACACCATTCACACTGTCCCCTGCACTCCTGACCATGTGCAGTTAAAAATAAAATAAATATCTCATAACATGAGCAAGTAAATAAAATATAAACTCATAACCTGAGCAAGTAAAAAAATATAAAAAAACTCATAACCTAAGTAAGACAAAAAAATAAAAATACTCATAACCTGAGTAAGGCCTCGTACACACTATCGGACATATCCGATGAAAACGGTCCGCGGACCATTTCCATCGGATATGTCCGATCTGGAGTTTGATCCGATGGCGTGTACACACCATCGGATCAAATTCCCCGCCGCCGGACGGCGGTGGGGGACGACATGTCTGCTAGTAAGTGTACTAACCAGCAGACATGTCGGGCGGACAGATTCCCACCGGATAGATTTCAAAGCATGCTTTGAAATCTGTCGGGTGGAGAAATCTGTCCGCTAGCCCATACACACGAGCGGAGATGTCTGCTGAAACGGTCCATCGGACCGTTTTCAGCGGACATATCCCCTCGTGTGTACGAGGCCTTAGACAAAAGACAATAAATATAAACCAAAAAAAAAAACACCCCTCATCTGGGATGACGGGGGCTCCTCCTTGTGGGCACTCTCGGGCTCCTCAGCTGCCTGGAGGGAGTGGGTGGGGGTGGGGGGGCATCTGGAGGAGGCTGATCCCCATGTGGGCCACTCCTGGCAGCTGTTGGCTGCATGCCCTCCAAGGCCACGGCAATCTGGCTGAGATAGAGGTTGGTCTGGGCCTGCATCCTCAGCTGGCGGGTGACTTGATGCCGCTGCTCACGCTGCCGCTGCCTCCCCTCTTCCCGGATGGCAGCTGTGTTGGCGTGGACGGCTGCTGTGAGGTGCCGTACATCAGCCTGCACCTCCCCCAGGCTGGTCACGACCCGGTCCAAGTGGCCAGCAATCTCCCCCATCTGCTGGGTTTGCCTGGCGTGGTCCAACACCACCTGGTCCTGGACCATATCAGACACCCCCCTGGTCTTACGGGTCGCCTTCCTGGGGCCAGGAGAAGGTTGTCCCCGTGGGGATGGAGTTGCCCTTGAGGGGCTACCGAGGATGGGGGAGGGGATGACAGAGGGCCCTGCAGATGAGGAGGACTCCTCCAACAATAAAATAAAGTCCTGCTCAGGAACAGGCTCCTCCACAACCACCTCTGCAGGTGAGGTGTGGGCACTCTCCTCATCCACCTCGGTGTCTTCACCACCCAGGGGCTCGTCCTCAGGATCCCGTTGGGGGGTTGGGGTGGAATGGCCGGCAAGAGATGATGGCCCAGCTCCGTCATCTGTGGATGACACAAAGCAGACACATGTTGGTGGTCACACACACTTGGCACATGTACCCTCCCCCCCCCCCACATGCAACACACCAAATAGGGGATAAAAAACACTTACCTGTCCTGGAGCCTTCCTCCATGGAGTCATATCCAGGGACCCCCTCCAACTGCTCCCTGTCCAGGCAGCGGGCAACCACCTCCTCCTCCGTGGTCAGGCTGACCGGACATGGGGGTCCACCACCTGTGCCCCTCTCATGTCTCCTGATGGTGGCCACCTTGTCACGGACCTTGCGCCGCAGGTCATTGATTTTTTTTTGTATATCCCCAGCAGTCCGGGTGGAGTACCCCAAGACATTCACCCTGCCAACTTCCCTGGGGTGGGGGGAAACGGAAATACTTTTGCGCCGGAATGGCGCTTCCGCTAGCGCTTTTAAGCGCACAACGGAACACATTGCGCTGACGTTTCCCGTGAAGTGGTGCAGACGGAAGTTGTGAGCATGCACACAAGGGGGCGAGTGGAGCCTCACTCACTGCGCATGCTCCGTGGATGATGCGCTGAACGTAAGCCCCTGCGCTGGGCTCCGTCCATCATTTACATATGATCACACCCACTTCCACTTGCGTCGGGTTACGCCAGCGCATTATCGTTACTCTGGCGCAAGTTTACGCGCAAGTGCTATGTGAATAGCAGTACTTGCTCCGAAAGTGTCGGCGGAGTAACGTAAATGAGAAACGTTACTCCAGAGTAAAGATTCTACCATCTACCTGAATCTGGCCCATACAGTACATCTCTGAAATACATACATGTTTCCCCATGTTTATTCTGTTGATCTGCCAGGAATGCGCTCAGCGCCTAATTTTCTCTTGTGGAATGACAACACATTTCTTTATTTGAACCCGAAATTGCAAGAATCCAGCGGGAGTGAGCACCCGGAAGCCGGGTGGAAAATAGCAATAATACGGTATGTACAGCAAAAACAAAAAACAAACAGCACACTGTAAATGTTGGAAGTATACAGAATGTAATGTTATATACATGTTTTTAGGGTGAACCTCCGCTTTAAATTACTGAATCCCCCCCTCCCATTCTACTCACCTCCACAAGATAGTAACTAATTGTTCTGCATATAACACAGGAAGTGTTCACAGGATACCCCTGAATTTATGACACCATTAATATTTTTTTTATTTTTTACACCTAATGGACAGATATTACAAAGTGCTTTTATTTGTATATTTAATTGAACAAAAAGGAGAAAATACGAATTGTATATTGTTAGCATTTCCATAAAATGATTGGATGCATTAATGTTATCTAAAACATTTAAAAAATCAATATTTCCTTACCATGCACTTGTTACTGATTAGCTATTCTTTTTCATGTCTTTACTTCAAATTCTTCTTTCAACCTGCTGACCCTGCTACGGCCTCTGTTGAAGCTTCCTGTCTAAAGCTTTGTACACACAATTGGATTATCCAGTGGGAATTGTGTAATGGCAGGCTGTTATCGGAAAATCCGACAGTGTGTATGCTTCATCGGACAATTGTTCTCGGATTTCCGCCAACAAATGTTGGATAGCATGCTTTAAAATTTTCAGACAACAATTATGTGAAGTCAGATTATTCGATCGTGTGTACACAAGTCCATTGGACAAAACTCCAAAGTACAAATACGCATCCTTAGAAGCAATGCTCACCACAACACAACATTAGCAAAAGGGTGGCGCTAAAGAGCTGAAAAAACACGTAGTTTCATGTTTCAGCTCTTTAGTCCAATGCTTTGTCCATGGAAAATGTGATCGCGTGTACCAGGCTTTAGACAATGTTGCACAAATGAGTTCCTAATTTAGAACAGTGCTGCCATTACCAAATGCGTGCTCCTGCTTAGTTATAGTTTAGGCTCTGGGGAGCTGATAAGAAGTGTGATAAAAATGATCCAAGATTCATTTCCCAGTTTTTAACTATGCAAAACCCTTAAACGATGAAAATAATTACAGGAATGTGGGTACTGTGGACCCCCAGCTGGCAATAATAATGAGGAACAATTAATTGTTCCCCTGAATTTGAGTGAAAAAGAAACAGAAAAATCAGATGGACAAGATTTACCTAATATCACGCAGTAAGGCTCCTTTCACACTTATACAACTTGTCCCACGATTTGTGATGGCAAAGTAGCATGACAAGTCGTTTCCCATGATTTCCAATGACAACCATTCATATTAGTACGACTTCAAGTCGTTCCGACTTCAAAGTAGTCCCTGTACTACTCTGGTCTGATTTTGATGCCACTTACACAGGCATTCCCTGAAATCGCGGCAAAATCGTGGCTGCGAATTGCTGCAAAATTGCAGTAGTGTGAAAGGGGCCTAAAACATTTGAAGGTCATTGAGGTAGTTGAATATGGATGGCTTATAATTCTTGATGTATGTGAAGGACATGGCAGTTTAACATGACAGTACAATTACTTAATTTTCAGTAAATAAATTAATTTCAGTAAATACATTTTCATAAATAAAACAGATGATAATTAAAACATATCTATAAATAATAGGTGTTTACATGCTTTTAAATTGTATCGTTAGTTTTCATAACACATATTAGTTTTATATTTAAGGCATGTTCACACGGGGCGTGATAACATATGCCTGTGGAGGGCCGTCTTTACCTGCACAGGGATGCACAGGTGTTCCTTGCATCCCCATTGACATGTCTGTTTGCGTTTAGGGCCATGCACCCACACTTGCACGGATGTCTGATTGGGAGCAACACCTGTATCTGTGTAGCCGATGTGTCATATTTAAGATCAATGGGGCTGTCTGCACACCTGTGCATCTCAACGCAGGTAATAATGGCCCTCCAAGTACTGTATGTGTATAGTATTCCAAATGTGAACAAGGCCTTAACCACTTGGAGCCGGAGCCATCGGCAAAAGACGGCTACAAGGTGGCTCTCAAATATCGGGAGGATGTCTATTGACGTCCGGCCACTTAAGGGCGTGCGAGCCCCGCTGGCGCCATGCGCGCCCGCTGCGTCACTGCGGTACCGAGGCGTGTGCCCTACGGCCACGATGTCCGCTAGGTACCCGCTTTTGCCCGTTACACAGACAAGGACTTTCACACAAACCAATTAATATATACGTATGGGGGATTTGTTTTATTTTACCAAAGACATGTAGCAGAATACATTTTGGCCTAAACTTATAAAGATATGGATATGTTTTATAGCAGAAATTCGATTTTTTTCTGTCTTTTTCAGTTTATTTAGAAAAAAATAAATAACCCAGTGGTGATCAAAAACAAGCCAAAGTGTCCTCGGGCCTTTTTCGCCCGTTTTCGGCGCTCTCTGGCACCCCCCCACCCTTGGCCGCATTCGGTATTGCATCCCATTAAAGTCAATGCGGGACAAATTATTTTAGTTTCCATTGACTTCAATGGGAAAACTCGATTTAATATGCAAGTACTTTGGATTACGAGCATACTCCTGAAATGGATTATGCTCGTAATACGAGGTTAAACTGTATATCATATTTATTTTTTTTAAATAGGAATATTATTGAAGATATTTTCTTTACATGTAAGTTGCTAAAAGTAAAATTAATGCTTGATGAGTATAAATCCTAATCTAGCACATTTATGTTTATTCCTAATACAATCCCACAGATCCGATTGTTTCCTTTAGGGGGGATATATTTATCATCTCAGTATGATTTTCATCAACTCAGAGTAATTTAAAATATACAAAGAGCTCCAGCATAGCACCAAGCAGGAGGAAGTATTTGGTTATAAAAATAAAACCATTACACACAAGCACCCTTTCAGGCATTGGGAAGCCCTGCAGGTACAACGTTAGTAATTAGAAAAGAGTTTGTTAAGACCCAGACTTTTCTGTGCCTTCTCTGCCCTGACCCACTTTTTACACCATATTTATATAATTATGTGATTATTTGCTTTATTGTACTGACAGAATAAGTAAAAAACAAAGACTGACAAAGGTGATAAGTGGCATAACATAGCACTAATATAGCTTTGTTTAAAATGTCCTTGTTATTTGCTCATTTTGCAATCATCTGAAATGAGCACCCCCAAATCATTTTTCTCTGTAGCTCTGGTCTACACTGTGTCACCTATATTGAACTCTATGGGCCAGATTCATGTAGATGCGCACATATTTTATCCGGCATAGCGCAGCGCATATACGTTACGCTGACGCGAACTAGTGAGTCAAGTACAGTATTCACCAAGCACTTGTTTATTACTTTGCGGCGGAGTAACGAAAATGCGATGGCGCAACCCGACGTAAGTGAAGTGGGTGTGAACATATGTAAATGATGGGCGGAGCCTATCGCAGAGACTTACGTTCAGCGCATCATCCATGGAGCATGCGCAGTGAGGGAGGGCTCCACTCGCTCCCCTGTGCGCATGCTCACACCCTCCCGCCGGCACCACTTCATGGGAAACGGCGGCGCAATGTCTTACGTTGCGCGTATAAAAGCGGCCGCAAATGCGCCTTTCCGGCGCAAAAGTATATCCGGCCCCCCCCCCCCCCCCAGGGAAGTAACTTTGGCTGTGAGATGGCTCCTCCCATTCCCCGCAGAGAGAGGCGAAAGCTCAATTTCAATGCCCAGGAGCTGTCTGCCGTCATCTCGGCTATGGAGACTTACAATGTGTTCCTCAATGGCAGTAAAAGTCGCCAGACAAGCCGGTACAGGAAGCAGGCCATCCTGGAGTCCATTGCTGCCAGGGTGAACAGTTTTGGCCATTCCACACGGACTGCTGCGGACATTGCAAAAAAAATCAATGATGTGAGGCGCAAAGTCCGGGGCAAGGTGGCCACCATCAGAAGGCATGAGAAGGGCACGGGGGGTGGACCCCCATGTGTGGTCAGCCTGACCACGGAGGAGGAGGTGGTCGTCCGCTGCCTGGAGAGGGAGCAGTTGGAGGGGGTACCGGCTATGATTCTGTGGAGGAAGGCTCCAGGACAGGTAAGTGTTTTTATCCCCTATTTGGTGTGTTGCATGTGGGTGGGGGAGGGTACATGTGCCAAGTGTGTGGGACCACCAACATGTGTATGCTTTGTGTCATCCACAGATGACGGAGATAGGCCATCATCTGCCGGCGACCATTCCACCCCATCCCCCCAACTGCATCCTGAGCCCGACACCCTGGGCACTGAAGACACCTGCTGAGGCGGTTGAGGAGGAGCCTGTTGTCACAGAGCAGGAGTTTGTCTTATTTTTGGAGGAGTCCTCCCCTTCAACAGGGCCCTCTCAGATCCCCTTCCCCATCATAGGAAGCCCCTCAAGGGCGACTCCATCCCCCCGGGGAATAACATCTCCTGGCCCCAGGAAGGCGACCCGGAAGACCAGGGGGGGGTCTGATGTGGTCCATGACCAAATGGCGAGGCACCAGGCCAGGCAGACCCAGCAGATGGGGGAGATAGCTGGGCACCTGGACCGTGTAGCTGACAGCCTGGGCTCCGTGGCCCAGATGACAAACGCAGTGCAGGATGTCAGCTGCAACTGCGCTGCAGTGGTGAACAGCCTGGGGGAGGTGCAGGCTGATGTTCGGCACCTCACTGCAGCCGTCCAGGCCAACACAGCTGCCATCCGGGACCAGGGGAGGCAGAGGCAGCGGGCCCAACAATACCAGGTGACCCGGCAGCTGAGGATGCAGGCCCAGACTAATTCCATCCTCAGCCGGATAGCCGTGGACTTGAAGGGCATGCAGGCCACACCTGCTAGGAGTGGCCCACCCGGGCATCAGCCACCTCCAGATGCCCCCCCACCCGAGACTCCCTCCAGGCAGCTGAGGAGCCAGAGAGGGCCCACCAGAAAGAGCCCCCGTCAGCCCAAATGATGGCTTTTTGGGTTCTTCGTTTATTTTTGCAGTTTTTGTTTCTGCTCAGGTTATGAGCTTTTTATTTTAATTTATATTTTGCTCAGGTTATGAGCTTTTTATTTTTATTTAAACTGCACACGGTGTCACGATCCCTATCGTGCCAGGCAGACGGCCAGGCGTGGCCGTGCTCCAGGTGGCTTAGGGTGGAATTGAACCTGGGACCTCTCTGTTACCAGCCCAAACCCTTACCTCTCAGCCAGTGCTTAATTAGAAATTCTTGTTGCTTTCCAGCTATGGTGGTGCTGAATGGAATGTTCACCATTAGCTGGATTTCATTACTTTCCACACCTGAGATTCTTGCTCCAGCTGACACAGCTTAACCAGTTAGCCAGCGTATAAAGCCCTGCCTCACTTTGAGAACAGTGTCAGTTCATTTTGGTTTGATCTCCCTGTCTGTGCTAAAGCAAACTGCTTATATATTAAGCTCCTTGACTGACCCCGGCTTTTGACCCTTGGCTTTGCTTTCTGGACTGCTGCTTGCCTGAACCCTTGACCCCGGCTTGGACTTCGGATACCCGTGACTTCTCCAACACCTGACCACGGCTTGTGACCCGGACTTATCTCTTGCTTCCCCTATTGCGCAAGGACGTCTGCTGTCATCTGGGAACCCCTGTCACGCCACCTTGCAGTACCCGCTCTGAACCTCAGTGGACACCACAGTTCGCTCTACACACCCTCCGGGACCACCAGCATACCAGGCTTTACTCTCCTAACCGCAAGTACCACATACTCTCAGCTATCTATAGTCTGTGCTTGTAGATTTGCAGTACTACCTTGTGTGTATCTGAGATACAACCCTGTTTTCCCCTGAGGTAGTTGCTTATAGGGGAATAAGCTTCTGCAGTCTCTCAGTTGGTTATTCACTAGAGGTTGTGATGAATTATCCCCAATCTCTCTGATTACTCTGAGTGAGAAGTGGTGGTTGTACCTAAGAGACCTCTATAGTTTAAAACCAACTGTTTACTGTAGTTGCGTAGCAGGGATGTTACACACGGTCAGTAGTGCAGGGGACAGTGTGAATGGTGTGTGAATGTGGGGGGGTGGCACTCCTGCCAGTAAGGGCTGTCACCCTCGGCCGTTGGGGAGAAGTTATCCCCACGGCTGTGTGAATGACGTGTGAATGGACAGCGACACCATTGGGGCCTTGACGCGGCGTTGCTGCTCCCAAGTCCTGCATGTTGGACTTGGGCTAATCCAATGTGATGTGGATGTGGTGTGTGTGATCTAGGGACCTCAGTGGTGTGCATGCGTGCATTGTCCGTGTGATCAATGTATTTGTTTATTGTCCAAAGATGCCTACGGCGAGGACCCTCCTGACTGCTCTTCCATCAGCTGAATGGGTAGTCTCTGGCAGGTGGGGACTGTGTGGTTCGGGGGTCAGGTCATCACGTATGTCAATCTCCAGGCCCTTTCTCATAGCAAAGTTGTGCAGAATGCAACATGCACCAATGATCTGACACACGAAGGTATGGGAATACAAGAGGGCCCCCCCAGACTTATCCAGGCATCGGAAACGGGACTTCAAGAGCCCAAATGTTTGCTCCACCACTGCACGAGTTTGGATATGTGCCGCATTGTATTTTCTCTCTCCTCTGGTTTAGGGGTTCCGGAAAGGAGTCATGAGATGGGGTCCCAGTGCATATGCAGAGTCACCTGGAAGGGAAAAGACAGGAGGATGTTAGTTGTGCATGTGCCCCTCGTGATGTCAGCATCATGGGGTCGGACAGTCATGCCTGACTTCCATGTCACTCACCAACCAACCAGCTGTCCTTGTACACGTTCTGTTCGAATTCCGTTGGGATGGGGCTTTGACGGTATATGAAGCTGTCATGGCTGGACCCGGGGTGTTTGGCACGGATGTGCCATATGAGGCATTGGGCATCGGCTATCACCTGTACGTTGATGGAATGCCAATGCTTCCGATTGCGGTATATGCGCTCTGTGGCACTGGGGGGCTGTAGGGCTGTAGGGCCACATGTGTGCAATCAATGGCCCCCACGGTGCGTGGGAATCCGGCAATGCTGTAGAAATCTGTCATTGCTTTCTGCCGCAGGTCCTCAGTGGTGGGTCTGATGATGTGATGGGACATGCGTCTGAGAATTGCGGGGACAACCTGGTGCACACATCTGCTCATGGTGGACTGTGACATCCCAGCCACCACTCCACTTGTACGCTGGAATGATCCACTTGCAAGGAAATGAAGTGTTGCCAGTACCTTCACCAGTTGCTGCACTGCTTGTGAGCGGTGTGTCTTGCTGGTGATGTCATCCTGCAGGGTTGTGGTTAGTTCAAGGATTGCATCTGGGCTGAATCTGAAGAGGCGATACACCTCCTCATCACCCATGCCAAAGAGGCTCGTGCGGTATATCCTCTCACGTGCCCGTCTCCTCTGTACCGGGGGACCCATTAGTAGTGCTAGGACCACGGCTGCCCCTGGCATGTTGGCACACAGAGGTGTTGTCCTGCAAGTGTGGTTGGTCAGCTTGCTATTTTCGTCGGTAACACTGCTGCTGTAGCTGCTCTCCTACTGACCTGTGGCCGTCAGGAGTAAAGATAAAGCAGCTATTTGTAGGAATAACTTTGCGCCAGACGTACGACGTGCGCGCGTAGCCAGCGTCTGGTGCTAATCCGTTCGCGAATCGGCATATCTCCCTCATTTGCATATTTGAATGGGAAATCAATAGGCGCGATGGATGCGCCAAGCGAAAATATGCGGATACGATACTCTGGCATAGGAAAGTTAAGCCGGTCAGAGAAAGCACATTTTCTGGCGCATCTAGTTTGGTGGGTACGGCACATAGATACTACGGCGCATCTTTACACTTACGCGGCGCATAGCGATATACTCCAGCGCAAGTCTTTCTGAATCTGGCCCTATGATTACTTTTCCCTCAATGCATTATGTTGCATTTATGAACAAACCCTATTTAATCTAGCACAGATGCACCCTAACTATAAGTGCCCTATAAATAACACAGAGTTACAGTGCAATTACTCAGCGTCACACTAACACCAATATACATCTGTATATGTAAAAAACAGTGCTGAAGCCAGCGGAGCCTGGGTGACATCATCAAGGGGAGTTTCTATAATCATTGCTGGTAACCCTGCTCAACATCTTTGTGTTAAAGTGCACTTATACATGAGTAAAAATATGTGTGAAGTTGGCTTTAACCGCTTCATGACTGCCCACCACACATATACTGCGGCTGGGCCGCCTCTGTGCGATGGATCACATACCTAGTGACGTGCCTAGTACGTGTAAACACACAAATCCCCGTTCTGTCAGGGGTGAGCAGACCGATCCCGTTGCTCCTAAAGCTTAGGAACAACGATCGGTCTCCTCCCACAGTCAGTCCAATTCCCCCACAGTTAGAACACACTTGATCGCCCCCTAGTTGTAACCCCTTTCCTGCCAGTGATATTTATACAGTAATCAGTGGTTATATTTAGCTCTAATCGCTGTATAAATGTCACTGGTCCCAAAAAAGTGTCAAAAGTCTTCAATCTGTCCGCCACAACGTTGCAGCCCCGATAAAAATCACAGATCACAGCCATTACTTGTAAAAAAAGAAAGAAAGGAAACGCCATAAATCTATTCCCTATTTTGTAGACGCTATGGGGCAGATTCACACAGAAATGGATTATCGTAGCGTATCAGAAATACACTACGCCGCCGTATTTTACCTGGCTCTACGTGGAATTCAGGTAGATTTTGTCCATTAAACGACGGCGGCGTAGTGTATTTCTCCCGTCGCAATCCATATAGATGAGTAGGGGGCGTGAATCATTTAAATTAGGCGCGTTCCCGCGGCGATCGATCTGCGCATGCTCCGTTCCCAAATTTCCCGCCGTGCATTGCGCGAAATCACGTTGTGACGTCATTCGTTGTTTAGGTAGCGTCGTTTACGGGCGATCCTAGTCCCGAACGAGTTACGTAAACAAAAAAAAAAATTAAATAAATTCGAAGCGGGAACGACGGGCATACTTAACATGGGCTACGTAACGTTAGAGCAGCAAAAAGCTGCTCTAACATTACGTACAAAAAAATAGACGAAAGTGATTGCGACGACCACTCGTATCTTCGGGAATCGCCGTAAAAAAACATTTGCATATCCCGACGCATCAAAACGACGCGAACTCCTCCCAGCGGCCGCAAATAGATGGCAGCGTAGATCCGAAGGCTTACGAAGACGTAAGCCTCTCGGATCGAAGCCCGAAGCCGCCGTATCATGGTTTGAGGATTCAAACTAGTGATACGGCGCGCAAAATTTGAAATTACTCCTGTCTAACACCAGTTAGACAGGCGTAATTGCTTTCTGAATCTGGGCCTATAACTTTTGTGCAAACCAATCAATATACGCTAATTGTGATTTTTTTAACCAAAAATAGAAAAATACATATTGGGCTAAACTGATGAAGAAATATATCTTTATTTATTTTATTTTTTTTGGTGGGGAATATTTATTATAGCAAAAAATTCACATTTTGATTTTTTTTCAAAATTCTTGCTTTTCTTTTGTTAATAACGCAAAAAATAAAAATCACAGAGGTTATCAAATACCACCAAATGAAAGCTCTACTTGTGGGAAAAAGAGGACATTTATTTTGTTTGGGTACAGCGTCGCACGACAGCGCAATTGCCAGTTAAAATGAAGCAGTGCTGTATCGCAAATAAATGGCCCAGTCAGGAAGGGGGTAACTTCATCCGGAGCTGAAGTCGTTAAAGGGACCACTACAGTATTTTTTGTCTGCACAGTTGGCGAGACTGGTAAACGCCCAGTACAAGGAGGAGTAATTATTAAAGACACACATTTATTTGTTTATGATATATTTTTTTATTATCATATTGGAATATTATATCACCTTATTAATCAAGGTTGTTTATGTATAAGAATTACTGGACAGGAGTGCAGCAGCTCTTTTTCTCACATATATAGATTATTTTGCATTTAGAAACTTTGAACTACTGAATGTCCACTGCTTTGGGCAACTTTACTAAAAAAAAAATATTAAACACACTGACCTATAGTTGCAAGCTTCTTCCGTAATACCTTTTTTGTGGATAGGTACAATTTTAGCTGTCTGCCAATTATGATGTGAGGAAATTCTCCAGTTAGACGAGATTGGTAAATAAGATCAGGTATTTGTTGAGCAACCAAATCTTGAGAAATCCAAAGAATTCAGGAATGAATACTATTTAGACCCATCACTTTACGAAGCTATATGTGAGCTAGTTCATCTGTTATCTTTACCTCCAGAAACCCTGGAAATGAAACAAAGCTTTCATATATTCTCAGTGCAGGTTTTCCTTAACTTCTCATATAACTTCCTGCCTAGAGCAGTGGTATAGAAAACAACACATAGTTCTTTATGAAGTTCCATGTAGTTGCTTCATTGATGTGCTTAATGTACGCTGCCCCAGAGCTATGTGTACAAATAATATACTGTCACTTGCACTGGCTGGAATTGAAAGGACCAGGGGTATACCCAACAAAGGGGAGTTCTGACCTTGGACTTTGTGTGACAATTAAAGTGATATTAAAGGTTCGCATTTTTTTTAAAAAATAACAAACATATCATACTTACCTCCACTGTGCAGTTCGTTTAATACAGAGTGGTCACAATCATCCTCTTCTGGGGTCCCTCGGCGGCTCTCGCGGCTCCTCCCCTCATTTCATAACCCCGTCTGGGAAGCTCTCTCCCGAGGGGGTTACCTTGCGGGAGCACTACTGTGTCATACACTCGGCCACACCCCCTGCAGCCGCATCATTGGATATGATAGACTGCAGCTGGAGCCAATGGCTGCGCTGCTATCAATCTATCCAATGAAGAGCCAAGAAGCCGTGGAGAGAGCGACACGGGATAGTGCCCACTGAAATTCTGGGCTCGGGTAAGTAACCCCTTTAAGCGTAATTTGTAAGAAAGCGAAGAATAATAGCAGTGCAGCAAATGATTAAACCTAGTGCAACAGATGGTAAACATTCAAAAGTAGGAGGAGCCTAGGACAGGTAGGATACCTATTGGTAGTAACGGGAGCAAAAAACAGCATCTGGATCTAGGAAAACTAACTGTTGTGCAAGCAATTCCAATGGAAATGTGCCCAGTTTAAATGGAAAGGAAGAAGGCATGGCTGGGTTGGTACTGCAGTTAATTGAATCAACAGCAGGTGTGTAGCACCCCCCTGAATCTACTGATGGCAAGGTCTCAACCCCAGACACAGAGGGTGAGCTAGCATTTACCCCAAGTCCATGGCTATAATGGGGAGTTTTGAACAGAAATTTAGCGCCAATCACTTTTGATCTTTTTAAAGCTTTAATGTAGAACTTAAAAGAAGGTAATAGGAGAGAGGGGTAGGGGTCTCAGATATCAGTAGCAGATCACTTACAGACTGCTTGGATCCACAAAAAGTACAGCTTTTCAGTACCACAACCTTTAAGCCGACCCAATAATACTGCAAACATATTCAGATTGTGGATCCAACTTCACAGTATCAAAACCTTTAATCACTTCAGCCCAGAAGGATTTACCCCCTTAATTACCAGGTAATCTTTTGCGATACGGCACTGCGTCGTTTTAACTAACAATTGCGCAGTCCTGCGACATTGTACCCAAACAAAATGTATATCCTCTCCCCTGACAGAACGGGGATCTGCTTTGCTTACATAGGGAGATCCCCATTCTGCCTATCTGTGGAGCAATCGCGGGTGGCCGGCAGACATTGCGGCCGCCAGCCATGTGCATCAGCTCTGGCATCGCGCGCTCCCACTGTATCTATTACAGGAAGTGCCATACCAGTACAGCGAATCGCGCAATAGAGCATGCCCTGAGGCAGTACAACTGTAGCGGCTTCGGCAAGTGCTTCAGCTGACCCGGCAATGGTGTTAGCTCATTTTAGATGTAGGTGTGTCCTCCAAACACCAGGCCCTCCTGAGAGACCAGCCTTCATCCTGGCTCTCTCCAGCAAGGATCTTTCCCTGGATATTCTCTATTTAGCTTGGCTTGTCCCACGCTGGGACAGACAGCCTAAGAGAATGATGTGGTCCAAGGCACCATAATTAATTGGCTCCATCCCATATTTGAACAAAAAAAGAGAAAGTTTGGTCGGCGGGACTTTGAATGAGGCCAATCACTATATAGAGTAAGCATGTGGGATATAAAACACAGTATTGCTTATATAGGTTCTGACAAAAAAGAGGGAATTTTTGGGGGACTTTGAATGAGACATGATTACCAAAAAGCAGCCTTAGCAAAGAACATTTTATTATACCTTGTGAGACCATGTACAACATACTGAGTGACAGAGAAAAGCATACACAAAATCGCATAAATGCAGGGCATGGTAAAAATCACATATACATATTGATGCCATGGTATTTGGCATATCATGGGGTAAAGACAAGTCCTGCACAACATGGGCCACTGGAAGGGCATAATGATGTTGGAAAATCTAGAGTAAAACGATATAAAAAAACATAAAATCATCTTTATGGACATCATGCATCTATGTACGTCCGACGCCTTTCGTTGGGGTGTACCAACTCTTCAGGGGCGAATGCAATGGTAATTTATAAAGAGACATAACCATATGGTATAATGTTGTTGCTAAATAATAGGAATAAGTAATGTGTTTAAGGGACAGGATGGACATCTCTAGAAATATTCACGTCAACTGCATAGATGTGAACAGAGGATCAGAACTGTTAGAGATGTCTGGCATGGGAGCTGAGGTAGAGACACATGGACAAACAGGGAGCACTGTGAATTCCCAAAAGCCAATGTGCAAATGTAGGTGACAGTGAGCCAACACTTCTGTGGATTGATATCAGTAGTATACAGGCGGTCCCTGAGTTACAAACAAGACAGGGACTGTAGGTTTGTTCTTAAGTTGAATCTGTTTGTAATTTGGAACAGATACAAGTGTAGCTCCAGACAAAAAAAATCTATTTTTACGCTTTTTTGGATAGCATAGGGAAAGGTTATCACCCCTGTAACATTTGCTTTCCTGTCTGTGCCCCTGTTCAGAAGATTTCACCTTACTTTCAATTGGATTTTGAAAATTGTGGGTTATTAGGGAAACAAAGATGGTGATAAAGCATCAGTGGAGAGGAGACAACTTTTTCCCATATTAACTCTTATAGAAGAGAATTTCCCTTCCTAGGGGTAGATTTCCTCTCACTTCCTGTTGTCTTCCTCCATTTGTAAGTAGGAGTCGTAGGAGTCGTTTCAAAGTCAGGTGTTTGTAAGTAGGGGACCGCCTGTATATTGAATGTATAATATTATTGATGAGAAGTGTGAAAAGCCCATACACCAGGTTAGATGAGGGGAAGAACTGTGCTTGTCCAGATGTCTCTACCTCCCATTCCCATGACAGCTCTGATCATCTGTTCACATCTATGCAGTTGACGTGAGTATTTATAGGGATGTCCATCCTGGCCCATAACACAGGCACAGAGTAACGAGCAGAATGCCTATGCTGTTTCAAATGCCAATATATGCAGTGACCTCTTTAGACTCAGCCTGTTTTAATAGTGTGGCCACTTGCTGACTTGACAGAATTCACAGGCAGCATTTAACCAATGGCACAAATGTTCTCTATATAATGTGAACGAAGTGAACCACAACGGTGGTTACTGTGGTTAACAAAGATTTCAATGTGCTTCTTTATGTGAGAATTCAGTATTGGACCCCAGGTATCACTCCACACAAGCAGGATTTTGGGGGTTCTCTACATCATCTCTCTCACATAAAGAAAGGCGTTGAGCTAAGGATGGACGCATTACAACATGCGTGCAGGGCTTAGTGTTTAAAATTATAATATATACTTCAAAGATTCCTCTATATGCAAGTGATTATCAGTACGGGACCCCAGGCGTCACTCCACGCAAACAGGAGTTTGGGGGTTCTCTACATCATATCACTTAAACATATGGGGATGTATTAGGCCTCTAAGGGAGCCTCTAAGGGAGTTGGTATGAATTAGCATCAACCCTTAGCATAGAAAAGTTAGAGAGAACATGTTCAACTAATTAGGACAAGGCCTATAAGCGATTAGCACTTATGTCAAGCACGTAGTAAATAGGAGTTTGTAGTGACAACTAGTAGTTGCGTATGAGAGGTAATATAGCTCAGGTAATAATAGTTGCATATGAGAGGCAAATATAGCTCAGGTAATTTGAGGGTAGATGTCCCTTTAAGATATTCCTTAGCAAACAGTATATCCCAAGTAGTATGTTGATAGGCACAAGACATTAAAAATAACAGCAATTGTTTTAGATGGAACATATGCAGCAGATCTTCCTATAGCACTACAAGTATCACAATAGCTACTTATCCATGTGCAGGGCTTCAGAGTAGAAAGTAGGGAATCCATAGTGAATGGATCATATATATTTTAAACATGTCTCATTGTACATTAGCCATGAATAAGCACTAATCCAGTGTGAAACGCGTCGGCTATTCCCATGTTTCCATTGCTGTAACCCTGTGATGCATTTGCTGCTTTTTCAATAAAGACAACCTCAACAGTTTTTGGTGTGCGGCTATCCATCTTTCATCTATTTTCCTATGCTTCCATAGTGAATGGTGTCCGCAAGGAAGGCCTCAAAATTTGTCCCCAGCAATGGCTCTCTGTTGCAGTAGATGTAAGCAGCACTAAAGTAGTAGTTGCAGGCTGGAGCGATGTTGCAGCATGGGGAGCGATGACAGCAATATTAGTAGCGTGGCCGAGCTACGGCTGACAATAAAAAAACGCTGTCTGTGTATAACCTGAATGCCTTTATAGGCAGGAGACAGCTGTAGTGCATTAGCAGTGATTCAAAAGAAGCGCCATATACTACAGTGCACCTCCACTTTCCACGGTGGAACGTCATCGCGCGGTCGCCATAATGCGTTCCATCATGGAATGCATTACAGGAAGAAACAGGCACACGGAGCCGTTGTTACAATAGTTTACTGCATGATCACAACATAAGAAGATTACAACGTTTCGGAGTCACACAGGACCCCTTCGTCAGGCATGTGATGTCTGAAACGTTGCACTCTTGTTGTGATCATGCAATAAACTATGCAGTTTTGAAATTCTTTTGTGAAAAGTCATAATTGGTTACAGGTATGTTCAGCTTCTATGTTACTTAAAGCGGAGTTCCACACAAATTCCGGTCCTGTCAGGGGAAGAAATGACTGATCGCATGTTCATACAATGTATGAACAGCGATCTGTCATTTCCCCTAGTCAGTCCCACCCCCCCTTTAAATATAACACAATGAGGGAACATAATTAACCCCTTGATCGCCCCCTAGTGTTAACCCCTTCCCTGCCAGTGCCATTTTTACAGTAATTATTGCATTTTTATAGCACTGATCGCTATAAAAATGGCAATAGCACTGTTTGTGTTTGGGCACTTTTTATTACTTTTATTACTATATGGTGTTAACACATGTGTCATGTATATTTACTTGTTATACATTACAGAATATAATTTAAAGGCATAGCGCACTTATATGCTTTATGATTGTTTTGGTGTCATTTATCCTGTGCAGCGTCTCTTATTTTCTGAGGAGTTTTTGAGTTATTAGTATTCATTTTTTATTTGTAACCCATTGCTTATCATTTAATTTCCATTCATTTTTATTGTTTCGTGCAAGTGGTTACTTATTAATTTTTACACCGAGTGCAGGAGGTGTTATTTTATAAACAGTTTGTATATTTTATATATTTTTTGTGTTCTTTTTCCAGCTGTCGTGGTATTTGCCTTCATCCTGTGTTGGTTGCCCTTCCACGTGGCTCGCTACTTGTTTTCCAAGTCTTTTGAAGCCGGATCCTTGGAAATCGCTCTGATAAGTCAATACTGTAACTTGGTTTCCTTTGTGCTTTTCTACCTGAGTGCTGCCATCAACCCGATTTTATATAACATTATGTCAAAAAAATACCGCGTGGCTGCTTGCAGACTATTCAAACTAAAGAGGATCTCCCGTAAAGCACCTTACACCACAAATGATGAGAGTTCTCCTGCCTGGACAGAGTCTAATGTCAGCACATGACAAAGAATACTTGGGCTACGTGGACAACACTGAAGTCATAATATGCCAACAAACACATTGTAGGAGCCACGTACTGCATTGTGTATTTATTGTTTGCACATAATGGAACCAAGAATTATCTCAGGTTGCTGTTGGTATGTGATGGTATTTGAGACTGATCTAATGTACCCATTGAACCCCATTATGACCATACTTTAGAGTAGTTCTTTTTTCTTCTCAACAAAATATTATTTTTTGTATTGTCTTCTAATAGGAGTGCTTCAAAAAAAATAAGTTTCTCTGATGAAGTTTTGGTACATTTGCAGAGTGTTTAATAAGCTATAACTTACTTGTGCTGCTATGAACTGTCTGTAACGCATTGTACTGTTTCATGCTGTGGCTTAAATGTCCAGAGACTAGATGTCTAATTTTTCATTACATTATAGACTTTTGATGTAGTGTGGCAAGAGAGAGGAAAATAAAGACTCTAAAACAAAACATGTTTTCTAACTGTTTTACTGGTCAAGATGTTCACATCCAGATACTGTTATGTATTCACCAAAATGTTATGTGTGGAACAATATTTAGTTTCATAAGTAGGCACTATTTGGCAGAATTTAACAAGCTTAAAGGCGTTGTAAAGGTACATATTTTTTTCCCTAAATAGCTTCCATTACCTTAGTGCAGTCCTCTTTCACTTACCTCATCCTTCGATTTTGCTTTTAAATGTCCTTATTTCTACTTTCAAAGATTTTTATTGATTTTATAAAACAAAAAGAAAATAAACAATTGGTACATTCCTTCCAGACATAAGACCACAATATGTAAAGGCAATTTACAAGCAGAGTCCAATCAGTACAGATAAGTTGACCACTGACCAATACTTTCACTCTAGATACCTCGTCCTGCTGTTCAGACGTTGGTACAAGATCATGGGGAGAAAACCCCAGGCACCCCTATTGGGCACAAACTGTGCCCGGAGGGTTCCCCCCGATCACAAGATAGCTATTGACCATGAAGACGGAAGACCAGTATTAACATTGCTACAGTGCGCTCAGAGGAACAGGCTATCTGTCATAAAAACAATCTAGATATAAGCCTGGAAGCATTTTATAAGGAGTTGGGAAGTATCATAAAGGAGAGATAATAAAAAGAGGTAGGTGAAAGAAGAGTATCGTAGAGAGAGAAAGAAAAGGAGAGAGAGAGAGCTGATCTTACCAGGAGGGGGCCGAGTGTCCGTCCCTAGCAGTTTCCGATTGGGACTGAAATCTGACCTAAGTCTAGGGCACTCCCACCAAGTGTGGGCCATAATGCCCGTGAATCGACATTCGTAGAAACAGAGAGGATTCGCTGTAGGGAAAAAGGAGGCCAACTTTAAGGGGGTGAGGTACCATCTGGTCAAGACCTTGACTCCAGATTCAACCAAGGAGATGTTTCTTACCCCCTGGAAAGTTCTGAAAAATGAAGACTGCCACCTCTAGAGGTCCCAATTAATTTGGAGGTCAGTTTCCCCTGCCAGCATATACGATGATTTTGAGGAAGGGAGGGCAAGTGATTGATAAATGATGGAGATCCCACCCCTCTGAGCCATAGCCTGTCCACACCACATTTCATAAGGAGTAAATTTGGGGGGGGTAGCTCTCCACGTCCAAAGCCTGCAGAGGAGGTGTTGTATCTGTTGAAATCTGTAGTGCTCCTTAACTGGCATGTCTAGGTTCTCAACACAGAATTTCTGAGTAACTGGGCCAGAAGGGATGAAGAAGTGCCCGATGCGATACAGCCCCTTGTCTAGCCACCATCAAAACGACTTGATGTCTTGGCCCGGCGGAAAGTCAGAGTTGTGAAAAATATGTGCCAGGGGTCTACTTTCTGAGGTCAGGGAAGGTACAGATCGCAACTTGTCCCACAGAGACAAGGTTTGTGAAAGGATAGGAGATAATATTGGGGGGGCGGTCCCTGGAGGGTGTCCACAGAAGATAGTCTAAGGTATTCGTTGGGACAGCCTGTCTCTCAATGTTAACCCAATCAGGCTTTTCGAATCTGGAGTAGACAGTGGACAATTGCGCTATTCTAGCTGCCTGGAAGTACCAAAGGAGGCAAGGAAGTCCCAACCCACCCCGAGTTTGAAAAATAGTTTTTTGGGGAAGTCTGTGGCCTGATCCCCCTCAGACAAATTTGGTAACCTTGCTTTGAAAGGATTTTAAGGCCTCGTACACACGATCAAATCTGTCTGCTGGAAACAGTCTGCTAGACCGTTTCAGCAGACAGATTCGATCGTGTGTACGGGCAAACAGACGGATTTGGCCACCCGACAGATTTCAAAGCATGCTTTGAAATCTGTCGGCTGGGAACCCGTCCGCCCGACATATCTGCTGGTTAGTACGCTAACCAGCAGACATGTCTTCTGGCACACGCGCCGAATGGTTTCGACGCATGCGCGGAAGTGTTTGACTTCCTGGTGCGGTGACGTGGCGGCGTCAACGCCACCGCCACGTCACCGACACGTCAGCGCGCTGTCTGCTGGCGGGGATTTTGGTTTGCTCGTGTGTACACGCGAGCAAACCAAAATGGCAGCAGACAGATTTGTTCAAATCGGTCGGACAGACCTTTTGAACAAATCTATTTACTCGAGTGTACGAGGCCTAAGTGGTCCCTTCTAATGTTTATGGGGAGGGATCGAAATAGATCAAGTAGTCTGGTGAGGAGAGACATTTTTAACGAATGAATCCTCCCCAGCCACGACAAAGCCCCCTTGTCCCAGTTCGTAAGGTCAGAAGCAAGCTTTCGGTACATGGGTGGGAAATTGGATGATACAAATGCTCAATTTTGGCTGTGAGGTTGATCCCCAGATACCTAATGGAATCTTCTCTCCACACAAACTGGAATGCGTTTTACAACGTTGAGACTACTTCCGATCTGAGAGAGACGTTAAGTGCCTGAGATTTGGAATAATTTACTTTGAGGCCTGAGACGATGGAAAAATCGTTTAGGAGTTTGCAGAGATTAAGGAGGGTGATGGTCGGTGAGGTGAGAAACAAGAGAATATCGTCAGCGAACAAACCACCTTTATGAGTTTGCGGGCCACAGGTTACTCCCTGGATATTTGGGTTGGAGCGTATTGCGACCGCCAAGGATTCGATGGCAATAGCAAAAATTAAGGGGGAGAGGAGGCAGCCCTGTCTAGTTCCCCTGGCTATATTAAGGGGCTGTGAGTGGAGTCCCTGTAGGCATATCATAGCCTTTGGGGTGGAGTAGAGGGCTCGGATCACCCCCATGAAGCGCTGGCCAAATCCCCAGCCCTGCAGGAATGTAAGGCCAGGTCACCGAGTCAAAAGCTTTGTGCAAGTCAAGGGAGAGCAACATTCCTTCCTATTTAGGGCCTTGATCCCAGCCGGATTGTAGAAGGGAAATAATTAGTGATGTCACAAACCTAAAATTTTGCGTTCGTGAACGGCAAACGCTAACTTCTGCAAATGTTTGCGAACCGGCGAACCAGGCGAACCGCCATAGACTTCAACGGGCAGGTGAATTTTAAAACCCTGCACAGGGACTCTTTCTGGCCACAATAGTGATGGAAAAGTTGTTTCAAGGGGGCCAACACCTGGACTGTGGAATGCCGGAGGGGGATCCATGGGAAAACTCCCATGGAAAATTACGTAGTTGTCGCAGAGTCCGTTTTTAATACATAAATGGCATAAATCACCTAACATTAATAAATTGTTTGGAATAACGAGCTTTAAAACATCAAGTATAATGTTGTATCGATCAGGTAGTGTAAGGGTTAGGGTTAGGGTTACAGATAGGGTTACAGACTGTAACCCTAATCCTATCTGTAACCCTAACCCTATCTGTAACCCTAACCCTTACCCTATCTGTAACCCTAACCCTTACCCTATCTGTAACCCTAACCCTAACCCTGGCTGTAAACCTAACCCTAACCCTGTCTGTAACCCTAACCCTGTCTGTAACCCTATCCCTATTTGTAACCCTAGCCCTAACTGTAACCCTAACCCTGTCTGTAACTTACAGAAAGGGTTAGGGTTACAGATACGGTTAGGGTTAGGGTTACCGAAAGGGTTAGGGTTAGGGTCACAGTTAGGGTTAGGGTTAGGGTTACAGACAGGTTTAGGGTTAGGGTTACAGACAGGGTTAGCGAATATTCGCAATGCGAATATTCGTGAGCAACACTACTAAAAAGGGATAAAAAGGTCTGTTTGGGGTGCTGTCAGGACGCTGTTCTAACACCAGAGTTCAGATGAGTCTTTCAGGACTGGAGTACACTGGCCTAGCTATCGCTTTCCCTATAAAATCAGCAGCAGTAACACTGTCCTTCCTCTCACTCTGACTGCAGGCTCAGAATGAATCTAAAATGGATGCTGCCCTAGAGGCGGGAGGGTATGCTGCTGATTGGCTGGAATGTGTCTGCTGACTGTGAGGTACAGGGTCAAAGTTTGCTCAATGATGATGAATAGGGGGCGGGTCCAGGGGTGGACTGACAACTCATGGGGCCCCCGGGCAATAGAAGATTATGGGGCCCCCAGGCTTACAGATGGCCACCAAGCCAGGTGGCAGTACAGAGGCGGGGCAGCTAAAATCTCAGGATTTTCACATCAAAAGCATGTAGGTTTTGGACATATCAGGGACAGATATAAAAAAAAAAACACAGATTTGTACATACTGTCCCTGGTTTTAATGAGCCTGGCAACCCTGATGGGGCCCCCTAGTGGCATGGGGCCCTCGCGCAGTGCCCGAGTTTCTCAATGGTCAGTCCGCCCCTGGGCGGGTCGAACATCGCATATGTTCGTTGGCGGCGGCAAACACGAACAAGTGATATTCGCCGGGAACTGTTCTCCGGTGAACCGTTCTATACATCTATAGAAATAATATCTACAGCTCGTTCGGGCCCTGTCTTCCTGGTATAAACCCGACCTGGTCTTTGTGGATATACTGACTGACAAAGAATGCCAGACGGTTGGCTAGGATCTTTGTCAGGATCTTAAGGTCATTATTAATGAGGAAAATTGGTCTATAATTCCCCACTTCCTCTAAGTTTTTGTCCGGTTTGGGTATAACAGTTATATAGGCAGTGTTGAGGTGGGGATCTAAGGGGGAACCCTGACATTATGTGTTAAAATTTTTTGCCATGTATGGGGCTAAAGTGTCAGCAAACGCCTTATAGTAAGGCATCGATAGGCCAATGGGACCCGGCGCCGTTCCCTTCTTGAGGTCTTTTTTAAACACCAAGATTTCTTCAGACGAAAAGGGGGCCTCAAGCAAGTTTTTATGGTCAGTGGATAGAGTTGGTAATGGAAGGTCCTTAAGAAAATGTAGAATTTCTGGACCCTTGTCTGTATAGGGAGAGCTATACAGCTGGGAGTAGAAGTCCTGGAACGCTGTGAGTATTTTGTTTGAGTTGGCTGTGGGGGGCTGTCCTGCTATCCTAATCTGGGGGGTGGTTTGAGCACGGTACCGTGGAGATAGTTTAGAGGCCAACAATGGCGCCCATGTGATCCCTCTGCATGTAGAATTTTGCCCCACTCCAATGTATGTGTTTCTCCCCTTTCGCTGTTAGGGCTAGGTTAAGCTCCAACCTTGCAGCGTCTAACTTCCATTGAAGTCTTAGTGGGGCATCATTTGTGTTTGGTCTTCAGGGACTGAAAGGCTTTCTCCAGTTTCGCAATGTCCTAATGTCGCTCCCTTTTTAACCGGCTAGCCATACTAATCAGTTTGCCTCTCACCGTCGCTTGGTGGGCGGCCCATAGGGTCTCTGGGGAGATATCATCTTTATAGTTCAAAGCAAAGTATTCCTTTAGGGAGTCATTTCTTTCCTTAACATTGATGGGATCACTGAGAAGAGATTTGTTTAGTCTCCAGTGCATACCTGATTGTCGTGTGAGGAGGTTGAGCATGGTAAGAGACACTAGGGAGTGGTCAGGCCAGACCGTGTCTTGGATGGACGAGGTCAGGGCGGATTGGATAAGACTAGGGTAGACTAGGACAGGTAGACTATCCTAGCATATGTTTGGTGGGGGCAGGAATAGTGGGTATAGTCCCTTTTAGAAGGATTCAGTTTCCTCCAGATGTCAACCAGGCCATGCGAATGGAGAAGTTTAGCAAGTTTAAGACTAGCTCTAGTTGGATAGGTTAATAGGGCTCCAGGAGGTCTGGATCTGTCTAGGCCAAGGATCTCCAAACTACGGCCCTCCAGCTGTTTCGGAACTACATTTCCCATGAGGCGTTGTAAAACTCTGACATTCACAGACACGACTAAGCATTATGGGAATTGTAGTTTCTGAACAACTGGAGGGCCATAGTTTGGAGACCCCTGGTCTAGGCCTTGGTCAAAGGCCATATTCGAGTCCCCACCTAGGATTCTAAGAGGGAGGCAAGAGTTTTGAAGAGAGATTGAAAGATTTGCATCTGACCTGCGTTGGGGGCGTAGTATGACACTATGAAATACAAGGTGCCCTCCATTGTGCCCTTGACCAGTATAAATCTGCCCTCCAGATCTCAGTGGACTGCTGTCATAGAGAAATTGCTACGTTTTGAAAACAGGATTGCTACCCCTTTAGTTATTTTCTCCGCGTTTGCGAGGAACAATGTTGGGTATTTAGCATGTAGGAAATTAGGGCTGTATCACATTGGGAAATGGGTCTCCTGGAGCATAACAATGTCCAGTCTGAGGGAATGATAGTGATCAAAAGCTTTTATTCTTTTCTGAGGGGAGTTCAAACCCTGGACATTATGTGTGGCTATCCTTACATTATACCCTGGGGGCTGCAGACTAGCCATGGGGACACAGAGGTGGAATGCTGTCATAGATCATAGATACCATCACCTACCTCCTGCCAACTCTTATGGTCCCGATTGGGTGTGTGGGCCTGATGAGATACAAATCAGTGCAGGTTTCGGTTCCGACTCCTCCCCGGCAGATCAGCTGAAAAAAAGAGAGCAATTAGAGAAAGAATGAAAGAGAGAAAAAAGAAAAAAACAAATGTGGACAAAGTGTCTTCCAGGAAGACCTATTGGGTTTGGCATAAAACAGGTCTGCCAAACTCCTACCAAAAATGGTCGGTCATCCAGATATGTGGACCGACAACCCATCCCACAGGTGAAAAAAAACTGCAACTATGGGAGGGGCTAAGGCACAAGTGGGTCACCGCGGACCCCGACTGCTGAGGAGAAAATAAACATAAAGAACTAAGCCCAACCTAAAATAGCTCATCCCAGGGGCTATGTGGGAAACCAGGTCCCAATGTGGCCCCGTGGGAGTGCCCCCCCATGATGGGGAGGGAAGGGAACTCCCCCGGGAGTCAAACGACAACCCCCAGCACCATAGATGTCCATGCTGGGATACCCCATGCCCAAGGTAGTGTTGTCCTTCAGGTGTTGGAAACCTATATTTCATGTACCCCCCAGGATCCCCGCTCTATAGGGTGTGGGAAGCCTCCAGATAGCTCTTCAGAGAACCAGAAGTTTTTCAAGTTTGGAGGTGGTAGACAAAAGTTAAAATTAAAGTGAAACCATCAAAAATAGAACAGTCATAAAAAATGTAAAACTGAGAAAACACAGCAGACAAATCTTGCTTGAGAGAGAGTCCACTCAGAGGCTAGACTTCTGAATTTGCCGTCAACTAGCAACAGGAGAAGATCGGATAGGGGATAAGGGGACAGCCATGTAACCAGCATTGAGGAGGGAAAGTCAAAGGGCCACTAGGACCAGGAGCTTCCAGCTCCGTCAACAGGTGAATCTTCCCTCACTGGTGAGGGGAAGGAAGGAGAGAAGGGTGAATGGGAGATTCAATCTGTGTCTTATGAAGGTCTGGCGTCCTTCGATCTTTTGGGCATGCACTTGTTCCAAACCGGAGAGACTGGGCTTGTAGGGGGAGGTCGCTTAGAGGAGTCAGTGGACACATTGGAGTAGTCCATGGGGGCCTCCTGCGATATGAGCTTAAAATTGAGGGCCATGACTTGCCTCCTTTCTGGTGTCCCCTCAGTGTGGGCAGCGAGTGGCTGAGGTGCAGAGGTGACGGCGGCCATCTTAGTACACCCTCCCCTCACTGCCGTTTCGAGCTGCAGCCCTAGATCGCAGCGGGTAAGTCAGGCGGTTGGGTGGACATCCAGGTATGTGCATCCGGAGTCTGGCAGCCCCTTTTACGGAGCTCATAGCGAGCTGTAGCGGCTGCTAAGTGCGACATGGTCCGGGGTAATATGGAGCTCCTGGCTTACGTGGCCATCTTAGAGCTCCAGCGCATGCACACTGAATGTCCTTATTTCTTCTGAGAAATCCTCACTTCCTGTTCTTCTGTCTGTAACTCCACACAGCAATGCAAGGCTTTCTCCCTGGTGTGAAGTGTCATGCTCGACCCCTCCCTTGGAGTACAGATACGTTGCAGATAAAGGAGCTGTGTGTTAGTGGGCGTCCAGATTCCCCTGTAGTCCAAGGGAGGGGGCGAGCACAACACTCCACACCAGGGAGAAAGCCCCACATTACTGTGTGGAGTTACAGACAGAAGAACAGGAAGTGAGGATTTCTCAGAAGAATTAAGGACATTTAAAAGCAAAATCGAATGATGAGGTAAGTGAACTGCACTAAGGTAAAGGAAGCTATTTAGGATTTTTTTTTTTACCTTTACAACACCTTTAACTTAGTACTTAGGGGCTGTTGCATTTTCTTCATGGAACTGTAAGCCAATTAGCTTGCTCTGGTGTAGTTCATGTGTCCCTTTGGCACATGCAGCCCTTCGTACTCATTATGCGACCCTTGGACACCATTCTGCAGTTAGAGTAGAACCATTGATTTGTAAAGCACTAATATCGGTAATCTTTACTGGTGATAGTGCTAAGCCTTACTCCATTGGCTGTCAAACGTCAGAACCTTTACTACGACAGAAGTTTTGGCATTTGCCAGCGGAATGATAGGAGTTGTAGCAAATAAGAATTAATCTCAGTTTCCTCCATGCTCTTGCTGCGGTGTGCCCAGGTGACTGTTGGGTTTGTCCCATGTTTAGGCACTGTTGACCTCTTAATGTTTGAGGTCAAAATCTCCAATAAAATCCAATACTAATTTATTACATAATAATCCAACACAAAAAATCATGTTTTGTAGAAGCTCACTCTAGACAAATTACGCTTATTTTGTTGAAAATATCTTGCTTGCTAATAATCCAAGAACATGCCTTCAGGGCCCATTCTCATCTGCGGTAGGCCTTGTCGTCCTTTTGAAAAGTAATCCATAGTGATCAATTGATTAGCAGTGCGGCCCCAATAATTATGGTAGGTCGTGTTTAGCAACTCTACTGCCTACAAATTGCAACAAAAAGGTTCATTTTTGCTACGCCCAAGAAAGGAAAGCATTGTGTCTGTGGCATGTGTAAAGTCATTAGGTGAGTGGTTGGGGGGCAATAAAACCACAGCTCAACTGCCTGCTTTTACAGCCCCCTGGCTGGGCATCTAAATAAGCCCCCCTAAATGCTTCTCTGAGAAGACATACTAGTTTCTGATATGTGGTGCTTATGATTTATTCAAAAATTACCAGCTGAGTTACCCAACCTGACCTGTGAGGCTGTGACCAGTTACTTTCTATTTTCTCAATGTATCAGGTATAGTGAGAGTCAGTGGAATATTGTCACCTATTATATATGCATATTACCATGGCAACATATTCGTACACACCATATACTAATATGTCAGAGGAATTTCAGACACATGCACAGGGTTACAATTGAATTTTCATGGAGAGGAACATGATTATTATTCAGCACGACAAAACTGTTTATTTACAATATGCATTCATAATAATATTAATTTGGAGTACATTTTCACTCCAGTATACCTCTTTCTCTATATGGTGCAATATACTCGAACTTTTCCAATTAATTGATTGCAATATTATTAATTCTATGTTGTCTGTTAAGCCCCGTACACACGGCCGAGGTTCTCGGCAGAAACCAGCGAGAACTTAGCTGGGTGCCGCATTCTGCCGAGAACCTCGGCCATGTGTACGCTCTCAGCGAGGTTCTCTATTTGCTCGACGGCCCGTCGGGATGAATGGCTGGTTGCCTGTCCCGATGGGCGGGTCGCCGAATCTGACGGCCGGCAGAGAACCTCGACGGGCGGAACGATGTGTTCCGCCCGTCGAGTTTCTCTGCCGTGTGTACGCGGCATTAGAGATAAGTAATATATCCACTCAAAAACTCCAGGGAAAATCAGATTTCCTCTTGGGGATCAGGAAGGAATTATTTCTCCCACTGGAGCAAATTGGATCATGTATTATTGTTTTTTTTTTTTGCCTTCCTCTAGATTAAATGTAGGTATAGGATAGTGTATTTTGAGGATTTCTATTTGTGCATGTGTGTGTGTGTTTTTTTTTTATTGAACTAGATGGACTAGTGTATTTTTTCAACCTAACTATGTAACTATGCAAAACAAATAAGGGTGAGTGCTTTTTTGGTAAGGAAAACAACGTTTTTAAACCCGCGCATGCTCAGAAGCAAGTTATGAGACGGGAGCTTCAATGGAAGAGAGTGCCATCGAACGTGGTGTACGTAACCACGCTTTGCAAGAGCATTTTCAGAAAACGATGGTGTGTAGGCAACGTTGTTTTTTAAAATGAAGTTTGAAAAACATAGTTTTTTTCATGAGATAAAACGTCGTTTTTTTTCATCACAAAAAGTGATCGTGTGTACGCTGCATAATAATACTCTGTTGTAAAGGTGTAAAGATTTGACAAAATTTGCAGTATGTTGCAAATATTTTGTGTTGGTCAATCAAGATATATTAAGTTGTCATATTATAGGTATAATAAGAACTTTATGACAGGAAATGTATACATATATCTACCTCCCTAATTTTAGGGTTGTCTAAATATTATGTTACTCACAGACCAGCATACAGGAATATCTACAAAACACAATGGGCTAGATTCAGGTAGATGGACGTAAAAGTATGCTGGCATAGTGTATCCCATTTACGCTACGCCTCTGCAACTTTTACGGGCAAGTGCTGTATTCACAAAGCACTTGCCTGTAAAGTTGCGGCGGCGTAGCGTAAATGTCCCGGCCTAATTCAAATTCGGCAGGTAGGGGGCGTGTATCATTTAAATGAAGCGCGTCCCCGCGCCGAACGAACTGCGCATGCGCCGGGCCTGAACATAGCCCAGTGCGCATGCTCCAAATCACGTCGGAAATAGTCAATGAAAATGACGTAAACGTCACTTACGCAAAGCCCTATCCGCGAACGTTTTAAGCAAACAATGTAAACAACGGTAAAAATTACACCAGCACGCCGTCAATACTTAACTTTGGCTGCTCCTCATACAGCAGGGATAACATTACGCCGGACCTACGCTAACGAAAACGACGTAAAACAAATGCGCAGGCCGGGCGTGCGTTCGTATTACTTTCATTTGCATATTTTACATGGGAAAGCCACCTAGCGGCCAGCGTAAATATGCAAGTTAGATACGACGACGTAAGAGACTTACGCCAGTCGGATCTAATAGAAATCTATGCGTAACTGATTGTATAAATCAGGCTCATAGATAGGAGGGCTCAGAGGCAGAGATACGACGGCGTAAAATATTTTTAGTTTGTTTTTTTCTTTTTTACCTTTAACGCTTGCCTTGTTCAAACGGCTGTGGATACTTGTAGATGAGTCCACCATCCAATCTGTTGGAGGGCATTAAAAGAGCCCTCCAACAATCAAGCAATTTATTTGATAGGAGGGTATGTTTGTGTCTCCTGAGTTTTGGATACAAGGACATTTACTATAAGCCAAGGACTGGTCAGACCACAGACACAGCAATTTATATCGTGCTAACAATTTACACAGTGCTTTACATATACAGTATATGCCACATTCACATCAGTCCCTGCCCTCAAGGAGCTTCCAGTCTAAGGTGGATGCCAGTACAGCTTTATATATTAACCCCTGCTGTCCCGTGACTGATGTTGGGGGTCTGGTCAGGATGATCCATTGATATACAAGGCTTGTTCGTTTGTATTTTTGGTGAGTTTGAACCCCTGAGGGGGCGTGTGCCTCACGTTTTGGTGGAAATTGGAGATCGGTGGAGGGTACATCACCATTTGTTCCCAAGCATTCCTCACGCTTTTCTCAGCTTCACTCACTGATCTATGGACCTTATCTAACACTTTAAATCTACATTGGACTTTTTATGCGCTGTTTATCATGTTTTAATCAACTGAATTTTTAGTGGTTAATTAGTGTGATACTTTGTTTTATAATTTATTTGATAAACATATATTTTTAGGTACTAAGTTAATAAATATGACTTGCTCTTTGCACAGAAATTATCCCCATAGTTTAGTGAATGATGTGAAGTTCTACTACCATCATCCAATCACTGGCATGCACAAATTCACAAAGCTTTGGAGAAGATCCTTTTAGCTTAGTGAATTAGTTAGTGAAGCTTTGCTGACTTCCATCATCCAATAACGTGCAAGCAAAAATACTTTATTGCACATTATTGCATGGTAGAGAAGATTGAAAAAGGACACAGGTTCATCCAGTCAAACCTATGTGTTCCTGTGTGTCAGTGTGTGTAAGATTGTTTAACAAGAGCTATATCTGCTGTTATGGTCGGTGTGGGAAAGAATGGATGTGTGCTAAGCCCTGCCTATACTCTTCCCCAGGATGATGGAGGAGATAGGATCATAACTTTCCCATCACTCCCAGTAGTGGTCCTGAGTGTCAGATGAGGAGTAGTGTTGATCACGAATATTCGCATTGCGAATATTCGTAATGAATATTGCATATTCGAGTATTCGCGAATAAATTGAATATCGCGGTGAATATTCGATATTGCGAATATTCGTATTTGTTTATTTTTTAAAACAGATCACATCCTAGTGATCTCCATCGAAGTCTAAAAGCATTGCTGGTATGATTAGAGACCCTGGGCCGAGTAGCTGAGGCGATCCTTTTATGTTGCCGAATATTCGCAATGCGAATATTCGTATTACGAATATTCGCGAATACTTTCTCTGCCCTTCTGTGTTTTGTGTATAAAAAAAAAAAAAAATTAGCTTTAGTTTAGTCATATAAGTATGTGTAAGTAGAGTTAGTGTTTAGTGCATATTAGTTTAGTAATCCAGGAAATGATCTCCGTTTTCGCGTGTTGACGAGAATTTCGCAATCAATTTCGCATTCGCATTAGCGAAATTTCGCATTCGCATTAGCGAAATTTTGAAAAATTTTTTTTTTTATAAAATATCACGAATATTCGATATTAACGAATATTTCACGAATATTCTTCTATATATTCGTGAAATATCGCAAAATCGAATATGGCGTATTCCACTCAACACTGATGAGGAGGACTGATGGAGGGGGTACCAGGTAATGAGCAGGGAGGATCATCCACTGTGTATACAGCACAGCCCTCCCCTTCTGTCCTTGGATCTCAGCATGACATTAAAGTGTAAGTTCATTGGACAACCTCCCCATTCCCCCTAGTCCCCCTGTTACAGTGTCCTGCGATCCCCCGCTATAAGGACGCCACTTCACAAGTCCAGGGATTTAAAAACTTTGCAGCATCACCTACAGCTGTAACTCTCAGCAGAAGAGGTATTCTGATTGGTCAGCACCATCACATGGACAGCACTGGCTAATTAGATTCCATCTAGCCCATCTTGTCTGCATGCAGGCAGCCCCCTCAGCACTGCTGACACACGCCACAACCAGTGGTTAGGACATGCGGCCCCAGCGGGCGGGTGTCCCCTCTCCGGTGGATGTCACCCAAGTGTGGTCTGCACCCCCTGCGTGACACCACTGCGGTATTATCATACCTATATCATAGACAGCAGTGCGGCCGTTTTATGGGGGTGCCAGACCGATTTGCGACCTGGACCCTACCTGCCCTTGTCCGCCCATAAGACTGGCGCTACACTAAAAGTTGCGCTACACCAATTGGTTGATTCTGTTCCTATTGTTAAGGACTTTAAAAATCAGGAAGATTGGCTTAGTTATCACCAAGCTAAACTCCCTGAGGACAAACCGATGTATTGCATCCGTCCCTGGTAATTTATTTATATTTAGCTGTTTTGGACTCCAAGGATACTTCCCACCCCTTTGTACTATCATTATTATTCCTTCTAATAAATTCTCCTTTTTCTTGTGTATAAACTGAAGAGAAAATTACTTGTTCCTATCTTTTTTTACTGTTGATATATTTTCAGAACTTTTTCAGGCTTTACTTTCCATAGCAATGTCCTTCTCATAATTTATTTTAGCTGCTCTAATTGCACTCTTGCATTTTACATTACATTCCCAGTAACAATTAAATTTTGGATCTGTTCCTTCCATTTTGTTCTTTTTGAAGGGCAATTTTCTCCTTTATGTGCTATTTTTAAGACTAGAATTAAGCCACAAAGGATTAACATTTTTCTCTTATTGTTACTTAACGGAAAGCAATGGTGAATGCTATTGTATAAAGCAGTGTTTCTCAACTCCAGTCCTCAAGGCGCCCCAACAGGTCATGTTTTTTTAGGCTTTCCATTATTTTGCACAGGTGATTTGATCAGTTTCACTGCCTTAGTAATTACCACAGCCGTTTCATCTGAGGAGAATCCTGAAAACATTACCTGTTGGGGCGCCTTGAGGACTGGAGTTGAGAAACACTGGTATAACTTCTATTTCTCCTTTGTGTTCTTTGCTAGGAACTTTTGGTCCCAATTAGTATCACAAAACAAACAGTGGGAGTTGTTGGCTTTTTTTTTAATGTTACTCCTAGTAGTACCCACATGACTTGTTTCTTATAAGTTATGTCAAACAGAATTACACAGTAGTCACTATTGCCAATTTGCACATCTGAAATAAGCTCTGTATTAATATAAACAACCAGCTCTAGCAGTCAGATCCATAAAACTATCATGTGGAGTGTTCAGAACTGGAAAGACTTAGTTGAGTGTGCAGTACCAGTTGTCTAACCAATGTCTGAAAAACTGAAGTCCCCTATAATAATAAGATGACCCTGTTTCCCAGGTGATTTCATCTGTGAAATGAAATTCCTTTTCTGATCCTCCTCCTTAATGTTGGGCAGCCTGTAACATACTCCCATAATTACTTTACAATTTGTGTCACTTATATGCCGGTCCATTTTCCTCCTAAAGAGAGTGTTTCCTTGGGTGTTCACAGCCCAATCCTGGGAGCAGTCCATAAAGGTTTCTGTTATCCCAATAAAGTCAAACGCCTCTCTAAAATGACATAAGTTCTAGCCCATCCATTTTATTTGCCAGACTTCTAGCGTTTGTATACATGCCTTTTAATTTTGTTTGAGCAGTTGTATAAATACATTTTTCCCCTTCCTCCAACCCACTAAACAGTTTCTTCTCCAACAGAACCGCACCCTTCCCATTTGGGTCCAGTCCCTGCTGTAGAGCAGATAGCTGTCCACCAAGTCAGTCCAATCCTCTTCTTCATACATCATTTCTCAGCCATTGTTCAACTCATTTTGCTTCCACTGCCATTATGATGAGGTTAACGGCACAGGGTGTATTTAAAAAAAATACTATCTTGGAGGTCTTTTAAAGAGAAACGTAATCCATAACAACTTAATAAAAAATATTGTTCTTTAGCAAAAGAGGCGTAGCTTGAAGCTTGTGCGCCTGATGCAAATGTTGACCTGCCCCCCCCCCCCCTCAATACCACCTGCCGCTTTTAATATGCATGCATATACATCCACCGCACGCCAAGATACTCAAAGTGGCTTAAGAGTTTTGAGTCCCCAGAATCTTACATCAGAGGACAAGGATCCCTGTTCGAGAATCAGAGGACAGGGATCCCTGGCAGGTCACTTGGCAGAGCTCCTTTCCCATCCTATCACTGTATACAGCTCCCCCCACACTACACATTGCTGAAATCACATTCTCTTACACACAGTCTGTCAGCCACAATCTTCACAAGGTTTATCTGGCTCTTATGTTGCCGTTCTGACCTGTTTAATTCTCTGATCGAAATGGCAGTGTAGTTGCAGTAGGAAGATACACCCTGTGCAGATTGTGGCTGTGTTGAGCAGTATAAAGTGCTGTAATGGAAAAGGAGTCCAGCAGCCGGGCATAGCATCCAGGGCGGTGGGGTTGGTCAGGGGGATTTTGGGGGAGCACAACTTAGATCTGGTAGGGCAAAGCCATGTGAAACAAAATCTGGAGCCTGTAGCCGCTCAGGAGGTGTTAGGGGGTTTGTTTTAGCAATTTCTGAAGGTTTCCCTGTCAGTGTTGGCAGGTGTTGGGGAGGGTTGTGTCTTTTCTAGAGTTGTCAGGGAAGTGGTGTAAGACGACATCTCCGGGTCGGGGGGGACAGAGAATTCCAGCTGGTAACTAGGAGACACTGAGCGGTGTCTTACCTCACCACTGACAGCATTCTTATTATGGCTAAAGAACAGCGCTCTCCTCTTGCCTTGCTGAGCTTGGTTACCATTCCATTTGCCAGCACACAGCACAGACACTTCCCCATCCTGGGCTGTTCTCACCCTGTGCACTCCTCCATTCAGGAAATGGCTCACAGTTTCTCCCCAGCCAATAAGAATGAAGGTGTGTGGACTGTGTAAGGAAAAGTAGAAGCCCAGTACTGGAGCATGGCTGTGGGGCCCTAGGGCAGACCAGAGCTGGACTTTGTGAAGAATATGATAATATGACAGGGAGGCTGATGCTACGCCCATGTTTAGCAAGGAACATACATTTCACATTAATAATAATGCTGCTAAAAAAAAGCGTACTGTAAATTGCACCTAGCATTGCCAGAGGATGCTATTTTGCTGAAGCCCAGAGCCCGAGCAGTAAATCGTAACGCAAAACAAAACCCATCGATTTACCTGTTTGAAATTGTTGGTTCACATTGATGCTACTTTGAAATTGTGCTACTTTACTTGAAGCACCACAATTTCAAAGTAGCAAGTCAGTGTGATTTCAGGTGCTACTTGGCTGACATCTGTGCCACTTCATGCACAAATGTCTGTTTATGCAAGGTGAACCTGAAATTGAAAAAAAAGGGCAGGAACTTTTTTTTCCAAATGGCGCAGCACCTCAAAGTGGAACAGTTCAATTGCCAACAATAGGATGCGACTTGTCATGGGATTTGACAGTTCCGAATTGCATGACACGTCGTGCCCTATTGTCATTCAAATTGGTGCGACTCTGGGCCAGATTCAGGTAGATGGGCGCTTCTTTACTTTGGAGTAACGTTTCTCATTTACGTTACTCCGCCGACACTTTCGGCGCAAGTACTGTTATTCACATAGCAGTTGCGCGTAAACTTGCGCCAGAGTAACGATAATGCGCTGGCGTAACCCAACGCAAGTGGAAGTGGGTGTGATCATATGTAAATGATGGGCGGAGCCCAGCGCAGAGGCTTACGTTCAGCGCATCATCCACGGAGCATGCGCAGTAAGTGAGGCTCCACTCGCCCCCTTGTGCGCATGCTCACAACTTCCGTCGGCACCACTCCACGGGAAACGCCAGCGCAATGTGTTCCGTTGCGCGTATAAAAGCGCTAGCGGAAACGCCATTCCGGCGCAAAAGTATATCCGTTTCCCCCCACCCCAGGGAAGATACTTTTGCACTGTCATGGCTGCTCCCGCTACCCCCAAAGAGAGGAGGAACCTCAACTTTAATGCCCAGGAGGTCTCTGTGATCATCTCGGCTATGGAGACGTTTAATGATTTCCTCCACGGGAAAAAAAGTAGGAAGACCAGCCGGGAGAGGAAGCAGGGCATCCTGGAGACCATTGCTGCCAGGGTCAATGTGTTGGGGTACTCCACCCGGACTGCAGGCGACATACAAAAAATAAATAAACGACCTGCGGCGCAAGGTCCGTGGCAAGGTGGCCACCATTAGGAGCCATGAGAGGGGCACAGGTGGTGGTCCACCATGTCCGGTCAGCCTGACCACGGAGGAGGAGGTGGTCGCCCGCTGCCTGGACAGGGAGCAGTTGGAGGGGGTCCCTGGCTATGACTCCATGGAGGAAGGCTCCAGGACAGTTAAGTGCTTTTTATCCCCTATTTGGTGTGTTGCATGTGGGGGGGGGAGGGTACATGTGCCAAGTGTGTGGGACCACCAACATGTGTCTGCTTTGTGTCATCCACAGATGACGGAGCTGGGCCATCATCTCGTACCGGCCAGTCCACCCCAACCTCCCAATGGGATGCTGATGACGAGGCCCTGGGTGCTGGAGACACCGAGGTGGAGGAGGAGAGTGCCCACACCACTTCAGCAGAGGTGGTTGAGGAGGAGCCTGTCCCTGAGCAGGACTTTATTTTATTGTTGGAGGAGTCCTCCTCCTCTGCAGGGCCCTCTGTCATCCCCTCCCCCATCCTAAGTAGCCCCTCAAGGGCGACTCCATCCCCACAGGGACAACCTTCTTCTGCCCCCAGGAAGGCGACCCGTAAGACCAGGGGGGTGTCTGATATGGTCCAGGACCAGGTAGTGTTGGACCACGCCAGGCAGACCCAGCAGATGGGGGAGATTGCTGGCCACTTAGACCGGGTCGCTGACAGCCTGGGCTCCATGTCACAGCTGCCCAGTCGTGTGCAGGACGTTGTCACCAGCCTGGGGGAGGTGCAGGCTGATGTACGGCACCTGACAGCAGCCGTCAACGCCAACACAGCTGCCATCCGGGAAGAGGGGAGGCAGCGGCAACGTGACCAGCGGCATCAGATCACCCGCCAGCTGAGGATGCAGGCCCAGACAAACCTGTATCTCAGCCGTATTGCCGTGGCCTTGGAGGGCAGGCAGCCAACAGCTCCCAGGAGTGGCCCACCCGGGGATCAGTCTCCTCCAGATGCCCCCCCACCCCCACCACCACCCACTCCCTCCAGGCAGCTGAGGGGCCCGAGAGTGCCCCCAAGGAGGAGCCCCCCGTCATCCCAGATGAGGGTTTTTTGTTTTTTTGGTTTATAATTTTGTTTTTTTATACTCAGGTTATGAGTTTTTGTTTATTTTTGAATATTTATTTTATACTCAGGTTATGAGTTTTTGTTTATTTTTGAATATTTATTTTATACTCAGGTTATGAGTATTTGTTTATTTTTGTTCTCATGTTATGAGATATGTATTTCTTTTTTTACTGCACACGGTCAGGAGTGCAGGGGACAGTGTGAATGGTGTGTGAATGTGAGGGGGTGGCACTCCTGACAGTAAGGGGTGTCACCCTCGGCCGTGGTGGTGAAGTTAACCCCACGGCTGTATGAATGACGTGTGAAAGGTGTATGAATGGACAGCGACATCTTTGGGGCCTTGACGCTGGCGTTGCTGCTCCCAAGTCCTACATGCTGGACTTGGGCTAATCCAATGCGATGTGCATGTGGTGTGTGTGATCTAGGGACATCAGTGGTGTACACGCGTGCATTGTCTGTGTGATCAATGTTTTGGTTTATTGTCCAAAGATGCCTACGGCGAGGACCCTCCTGACTGCTCTTCCATCAGCAGACTGGGTCTCCTCTGGCAGGTGGGGACTGTGTGGGTCGGGGGTCAGGTCATCACGTATGTCAATCTGCAGGCCTTTTCTCATAGCAAAGTTGTGCAGAATGCAACATGCACCGATGATCTGACACACAAAGGTAGGGGAATACAATAGGGTCCCTATGGACCCTAGGCAGCGGAAACGGGACTTCAGGAGCCCAAATGTTTGCTCCACCACTGCACGGGTTTTGATGTGGGCTTCATTGTATTTTCTCTCTCCTCTGGTTTGGGGGTTCCGGAAAGGAGTCATTAGATGGGGTCCCAGTGCATATGCAGAGTCACCTGTAAGGGAAAAGACAGGAGGATGTTAGTCATGCATGTGCCACTTCTGATGTGCATCACGGGAGGGGATAGTCATGCCTGCCACCCATGTCACTCACCAACCAGCCAGCTGTCCCCATACATGTTCTGCTCGAATTCTGCTGGGATGGGGCTCTGACGGTATATGAAGCTGTCATGGCTGGACCCGGGGTGTTTGGCACAGACGTGCCATATGAGGCGTTGGGCATCGGCTATCACCTGTACATTGATGGAATGCCAATGCTTCCGATTGCGGTATATGTGCTCTGTGGCACTGGGGGGCTGTAGGGCCACATGTGTGCAATCAAAGGCCCCGATGGTGCGTGGGAATCTGGCAATGCTGTAGAAATCTGTCATTGCCTTCAGCCGCAGCTCCTCAGTGGTGGGTCTGATGAACTGGTTGGACATGCGTCTGAGGATTGCAGGGACAACCTGGTGCACACATCTGCTTATGGTGGACTGTGACATCCCAGCCACCACTCCACTTGTACGCTGGAATGATCCACTTGCAAGGAAATGAAGTGTTGCCAGTACCTTCACCAGTGGCTGCACTGCTTGTGAGCGGTGTGTCTTGCTGGTGATGTCATCCTGCAGGGTTGTGGTTAGTTCAAGTATTGCATCTGGGCTGAATCTGAAGAGGCGATACACCTCCTCATCCCCCATGCCAAAGAGGCTCATGCGTGTGCGGTATATCCTCTCACGTGCCCGCCTCCTTCGTTCCGGGGGACCCAGTACTAGTGCTAGGACCACGATTGCCCCTGGCATGTTGGCACACAGAGGTGTTGTCCTTGCAAGTGTGGTTGTTCAGCTTGCTAGTTTCGTCGGTAACGCTGCTGCTGTAGCTGCTCTCCTGCTGACCTGAGGCCGTCTGGAGTAAAGATAAAGCAGCTATTTGTAGAAATAACTTTGCGCCGGACGGACGAGATACGCGCGGCGCATGTAGCCGGCGTATGGTGCTAATCCGTTTGCGAATCGGGAAATCTCCCTCATTTGCATATTTGCAGGGGAAATCAATAGGCGCTACTGATGCGCCAAGCGAAATTATGCGCTGACGATACTCTGGCGTCGGAAAGTTAAGCCGATCGGAAATGGCCCGTTTTCTGTCGCATCTAGTTTGGTGGGTACGGCCACATAGAAACGACGGCGCATAATCACAGTTACGCGGTGCATATCGAATTACTCCAGCGCAAGTCTTGCTGAATCTGGCCCTCTGACTTTGCAGTGTGAGCGGGGACTAAGGCTGTCAGCAGATCAGTCTCTACAAACTTGGCATTTTCTTCATTTTATTTTAAACAGTATAGACATTTATTTTTAATATTTAACATAGTCATACCTGCAAAAGGGGCCAGGCTGAAGGGATCTAGCAAGACTGTTTTTGTCTAAAGTTCCAACTTGGGTTTGGTACCTAATCTCTTAAAATTGTTCTTTAAGGTGCCCCATTTTCTTTTCATTTTGTCATTTGTATCAATATGCACAGGACTTCTGGGTCCTCCCCAGCCCCATTCTGTAATCTTGTCTATATTCCTATTGCATACGTTCCTTGAAAACAAGGATCATCAATTGTGGGTGCTGTAGCGATTACCAGCTGGATCCTGGAAACATGTCTGACGAAGGGATCCTGCACAATTCTGAAACGCTGCTCTATGATGTGATCTTGCTTCAATAAAAACCTTTGGACGGTGATTGTAGATCCTTGAGGTGCTGGTGAATATGTACACTCCCATCCTGTAATCTGTGAATCTGATCTGCAATGGATCATTGAATCCATGTGCCCGGTAAACAAAATTCTGGTCTCCTAATAAATTAGTTGGTATAGTGAATATCTCCTAAACTTGCGCTGCTTGGGGGATATTCACACTGGATGTAGCTGGTGATGTCACTGGCAAATGCGCTCTGAAGTTCTTGCATATCGCGCAGGAGTCCTACGCATATGCTTGGGAGTGATGTAATCACAGCCCTGGCCTCTCATACAGCGGGAGCCCACAAACCCAGAAGGAAGACCAGGGGAAGATGTCAGTCCTGTCAGTGATGTCAGTGTGCCGCTGGAGGGCTTCGTTCTAAGGTAAGTATTTCATAATGCGCTAGTATGCAATGCATACTTGCACATTATTTCACTGAATTGCAGGGGTTTATTTATTTTTTATTTTTTACCGCTTTAGGAAATCTTTACACAGACAGTTCATCCATTCCAGCAAAACTTTGGCTTGAATAACCTTGTGATTGACACAGTGCAGGTCTGCAAAAGCTGGGCGAACAGTATTGTAAAATAAGTGTCCAAAATGTTTTCAGTGCTAATTAAATCAGTTTCTGTATAGCAGTGCAGACTCATTTGAATCATGTGTCCACATGAGTGCATGGTCCATGTAAGGCTACCTGTAAGGATACTGTATATGCTAACAGAAGGAAAAGCCGGCTTATAGATAAAACAACCTTTTGTTTGAACATTAAGCATAAAAAAAAATTGTAGCCAATAATAAAAATTTAATAATTATACCTTACTGTGGTTGTAAACCTCAGTCTTGAAATCTGAACAAACCATATACTGTATATCTGTAGTGCTTACTTATTTCTCCCCAAAGCTCTGAGTGCTGTTTCTCTCTGGTGCTTTGTTCCTCTGTTATCAGCATGGCTCTCTTCTAAGAAGTTCTCCAGACGCACAAGATACATTTGTGATGGGGGAGAGAGCTCAGCACACAGGTTGTCTATTCAGAACTCTGTAGCCTTACTTTGTTCCTGTTTGTTGTGTGGAGGGGGGGGGGGTTAATTGCAGCACTCTGCTCCCTCCTCTGTGATACTAACGGATGAAGAAGGATTTTAACACAATTCTGCCCTTATAAAGGGGTGTAGGCAAGAGAAGACTTCAGACTTCAGAAACAAGTAAAATCTGTGTAGGAGGATCTGTTTCATCTCTTTGTATCACCTGAGGTCAGTCACTTCACTGGGTATATGAGAGGCTTTACAACCACTTTAAATTTGCAACAGTAGATTCTATTTCTATTCATGCAGGCAGTTATTATATATTCATTTCCACTAATGTCATAAAATGAAATGAATTTGAAAGGTCCTCAAACGGCTCAAACTGGTTTCCATTTCCAGGAAGATAATGTCATCCCTTCATTTCCACAGATGATCACTATAACCCACAGTGGACATTTAGTAAAATATGCCATTAAGCCACGGAAATGTATTCAGAAGTTAATTCAACTCAATACGCCATAGCAGAGCTCACAATAACTTGTGGGTTTGTGTGAAGATGTGAAATAATACAGAAATGTGTGACCTTTTCAAAGTCTTGACATGTAAAAGTCGTTTGAACATCATATATGGGGAAAATGTTTAATGATGTGCTATTCTAATAAACCTTCAAGGGTTTATAGAAAATTTTTAGAAGTTTAATTTTTTTTTAAATTATTATTAGATATACAGTATGGGCCAGATTCAGGTAGATCAGAGCATCTTTGCTCTGGAGTAACGCTTCTCATTTACGTTACTCTGACGACCCTTTCAGCGCAAGTACTGTTTCACATAGCAGTTGCGCGTAAACGATAATGCGCTGGCGTAACCCGACGCAAGTGGAAGTGGGTGTGATCACATGTAAATGATGGGCGGAGCCCAGCGCAGAGGCTTACGTTCAGCGCATCATCCACGGAGCATGCGCAGTGAGTGCGGCTCCACTCGCCCCCTTGTGCGCATGCTCACAACTTCCGACGGCAGCACTTCACGGGAAACGTCAGCGCAATGCCTTCCGTTGGGCGCTTAAAAGCGCAGGCGGAAACGCCATTCTGTCGCAAAAGTATTTCCGTTTCCCCCCACCCCAGGGAAGATACTTTTGTGCTGTGATGGCTGCTCCCGCTACCCCCAGAGAGAGGAGGAACCTAAACTTTAACGCCCAGGAGGTCTCAGTGATCATCTTCGCTATGGAGACATTTAATTATTTCCTCCATGGCAAAAAAAGCCGTAAGACCAGCCGGGAGAGGAAGCAGGGCATCCTGGACACCATTGCTGGCCGGGTCAATATTTTGGGGTACTCCACCCGGACTGCTGCTGACATCCAAAAAAAATCAATGATCTGCGGCGCAATGTCCGTGGCAAGGTGGCCACCATCAGGACGCATGAGAGGGGCACAGGTGGTGGTCCCCCATGTCCGGTCACCCTGACCGCAGAGGAGGAGGTGGTCTCTCGCTGCCTGAAGAGGGAGCAGGTGGAGGGGGTCCCTGGCTATGACTCCGTGGAGGAAGGCTCCAGGACAGGTAAGTGTTTTTTATCCCCTATTTGATGTGTTGCATTTGGGGGGGGGAGGGTACATGTGCCAAGTGTGTGGGACCACCAACATGTGTCTGCTTTGTGTGATCCACAGATGACGGAGCTGGGCCATCATCTGTCGGTGGCCAGTCCACCCCATCCCCCCCACGCCATCCTGTGCACGAGCCCCTGGGGGGTGAAGAGGTGGAGGAGGAGAGTGGCCACACCACCCCTGCCGAGGTGGTTGTGGAGGATCCTGCTGTGGCAGAGCAGGACTTTTCCTTAGTGTTGGAGGTCTCCTCCCCTTCTCCTGGGCCGTCTGTCATCCCCTCCCCCATCCTTTGAAACCCCTCAAGGGCGACTCCATCCCCCCGGGGACAACCATCTTCTGGCCCCAGGAAGGCGACCCAGAAGACCAGGGGGGTGTCGGATCTTGTCCAGGGCCAGTTGGCGAGGGATCACGCCAGACAGACCCAACAAATGGGGGACATAGTTGGGCACTTGGAGAAAGTGGCTGACAGCCTGTGCTCCGTTGGCCAGATAAGCAACGCAGTGCAGGATGTGAGTTGCAACTGCGCTGCAGTGGTGACCAGTTTGGGGGAGGTGCAGGGGGATATTAGGCACCTCACTGCAGCCGTCCAGGCCAACACTGCTGCCATCCATGGAAACAGTGCTGCCATCCGGGACCAGGGGAGGCTGAGTCGGCGGGCCCAACACTACCAAGTGACCCGGCAGCTCAGGATGCAGGGCCAGACAAACAATTACCTCGGCCGGATAGCCATGGCCTTGGAGGGCATGCAGGCCACACCTGCCAGGAGTGGCCCACCCAGGGATCAGCCACCTCCAGATGCCCCCCCACCCCCACCCACTCCATCCAGGCAGCTGAGGAGCCAGAGAGGTTCGGCAAGAAGGAGCCCCCGGCATCCCCGATGATTTTGTTATTTTTTTTTGTCTGATTTTTACTCAGGATATGAGCTTTTTATTTTATTTTGATTTTTACTCAGGATATGAGCTTTTTATTTTATTTTGCTTTTTACTCAGGATATAAGATTTTTATTTTATTGATACTGCACACGTTGCAGTGTGAATGGTGTGTGAATGTGAGAGGGTGGCACTCCTGACAGTAAGGGGTGTCACCCTCGGCCGTGGTGGTGAAGTTAACCCCACGGCTGTATGAATGACGTGTGAAAGGTGTATGAATGGACAGTGACATCATTGGGGCCTTGACGCTGGCGTTGCTGCTCCCAAGTCCTACATGCTGGACTTGGGCTAATCCAATGTGATGTGGATGTGGTGTGTGTGATCTAGGGACATCAGTGGTGTACACGCGTGCATTGTCTGTGTGATTAATGTTTTGGTTTAGTGTCCAAAGATGCCTACGGCAAGGACCCTCCTGACTGCTCTTCCATCAGCAGACTGGGTGTCCTCTGGCAGGTGGGGACTGTGTGGGTCGGGGGTCAGGTCATCACGTATGTCAATCTGCAGGCCTTTTCTCATAGCAAAGTTGTGCAGAATGCAACATGCACCGATGATCTGACACACGAAGGTAGGGGAATACAATAGGGCCCCCCCAGACTTATCCAGGCAGCGGAAACGGGACTTCAGGAGCCCGAATGTTTGCTCCACCACTGCACGGGTTTTGATGTGTGCTTCATTGTATTTTCTCTCTCCTCTGGTTTGGGGGTTCCGGAAAGGAGTCATGAGATGGGGTCCCAGTGCATATGCAGAGTCACCTGTAAGGTAAAAGACAGGAGGATGTTAGTCATGCATGTACCACTTTTGATGTGCATCACGGGAGGGGATAGTCATGCCTGACTCCCATGTCACTCACCAACCAGCCAGCTGTCCCCATACATGTTCTGTTCGAATTCTGCTGGGATGGGGTGTTTGGCACGGACGTGCCATATGGGGCGTTGGGCATCGGCTATCACCTGTACATTGATGGAGTGCCAATGCTTCCGATTGCGGTATATGTGCTCTGTCTCCTGGGGGGGCTGGAGTGGCACATGTGTGCAATCAATGGCCCCCACAGTGCGTGGGAATCTGGCAATGCTGTAGAAATCTGTCATTGCCTTCAGCCGCAGCTCCTCAGTGGTGGGTCTGATGAACTGGTTGGACATGCGTCTGAGGATTGCAGGGACAACCTGGTGCACACATCTGCTCACGGAGGATTGTGACATCCCAGCCACCACTCCACTTGTACGCTGGAATGATCCACTGGCAAGGAAATGGAGTGTTGCCAGGACCTTCACCAGTGGCTGCACTGCTTGTGAGCGGTGTGTCTTGCTGGTGATGTCATCCTGCAGGGTTGTGGTTAGTTCAAGTATTGCATCTGGGCTGAATCTGAAGAGGCGATACACCTCCTCATTCCCCATGCCAAAGAGGTTCATGCACGTGCGATATATCCTCTCACGTGCCCGCCTCCTTCGTTCCGAGGGACCCATCAGTAGTGCTAGGACCACGATTGCCCCTGGCATGTTGGCACACAGAGGTGTTGTCCTTGCAAGTGTGGTTGTTCAGCTAGCTCTTATCGTCGGTAACGCTGCTGTAGCTGCTCTCCTGCTGACCTGTGACCGTCTGGAGTAAAGATAAAGCAGCCTTTTGTAGAAATAACTTTGCGCCGGACGGACGAGATACGCGCGGCGCATGTAGCCAGCGTATGGTGCTAATCCGTTCGCGAATCGGGAAATCTCCCTCATTTGCATATTTGCAGGGGAAATCAATAGGCGCGACTGATGCGCCAAACGAAATTATGCGCTGAAGGGACTCTGGCGCCGGAAAGTTAAGCCGATCGGAAATGGCCCGTTTTCGGGCGCATCTAGTTTGGTGGGTACGGCCACATAGAAACGACGGCGCATCTTCACAGTTCCGCGGCGCATATCGAATTACTCCAGCGCAACTCTACCTGAATCTGGCCCTATATGTAAAATAGATCAGTTTAAAGCCAAACTCCAGTCACTTTAATTAAGTTACACATTATTAAAATATTATTTTATATATTTTACATACAACAAGTATAATACACCCATCTTGTCTTTATATCGTCCTCTTTTAATTATCTACATAGTAGCACTTTTGGACTCGGAAGAGAAGAGGACATGTGGAAATCATTCTTTACTGGACCCACCATCGGTTAAAAAAAGATCGTGTTAGAACGCGGTGACGTAAAACACAACGACGTGCTGAAAAAAATTAAGTTCAATGCTTCCAAGCATGCGTCAACTTGATTCTGAGCATGCATGGATTTTTAACCGATGGTCGTGCCTACTAACGATCGGTTTTGACCTATCGTTAGGCGTGCATCGGTTACATTTTAAAGCAAGTTGGCTTTTTTTTAACCAAAGGTTAAATAACCTATGGGGCCCACACACGATCAGTTTTGACGGATGAAAACGGTGCATCAGACCGTTGTCCTCTGGTTAACCTATCGTGTGTACGCGGCCTAAGGCCTCGTACACACGATCAAATCTGTCTGCTGGAAACGGTCTGCTTTCACACTGGGACAGTGTGCTGGCAGGGCTGTGAAAACTCCCCTCTCCATTGAAATGAATGGAAAACGCTTCAAAAGCACCTGAAAAGCTCTTCAAAAGCGCTCAATGTTTTTACTGGCAGTTTAGAAGCGCCTCAGTGTGAAAGTGGCCAAACTATCGTTCTACCCCACAACCGATTCATATCGGATTTGTTCATCTTGTAGTCCAATTCTAATCCAGTCGCATCAGCGACACAACGATTCATGTCACTTACACACAATTCGTACCAGTTGCACGTCCTACCCTACAACCGATTTGTATCAGGTCCCTTTTTCATATCCATTACAGCCCGATTTGAGTTAATTCATTTTCTCACACCATAAGGGCACAGCCTCAGGCGCTTAGAGTTACAGTTTAGTTTGTCACATTCAAAATTCCCCTATCTTTTCTTTCTTCACCTGTCAAAAGCCCTCTTTTGCTAGTCAGACACTTGTAAACGGCCGCAACCACCTCTCCTACAGCACAGCCACTTGCAGTAATTGCGTCCACGTCTACCGCAGCACAGACACTTGCAGCGGTCACAACCACGTTTTCAGAATCCCTGACACTGGTAACATTGTAACCACGTCCCTTGCAGCACAGGCACTTGCAGTCTATGTAACCACATCTCCTGCAGCACAGACACTTGCAAATCATTGAGACTAGGGTTGTCCCGATACCGATACCAGTATCGGTATCGGGACCGATTCCGAGTATTTGCGGGAGTACTTGTACTCCCCCAAATACCCCCGATACCAAAATAGAATACTTTGCCCCCCCCATTAACCCTGCAGGCTGCAGCAGCAAAGGCGGCGGAGGTATGGTGGACATGACATGGCTGCAATATGGGGCACAGGACATGACATGGCTGCATATGTGGGGGGACCTGACATGGCTGCATATGTGGGGGGACATGACATGGCTGCATATGTGGGGGGAGATGACATGGCTGCAATATGTGGGGGGACATGACATGGCTGCATATGTGGGGGGACATGACATGGCTGCAATATGTGGGGGGACATGACATGGCTGCAATATGTGGGGGGACATGACATGGCTGCAATATGTGGGGGGACATGACATGGCTGCAATATGTGGGGGACATACATGGCTGCAATATATGGGGGACATACATGGCTGCAATATGTGGGGGACATACATGGCTGCAATATGTGGGGGGACATGGCTGCATTTGGGGACACGTTTAAAAAAAGTATCGGTATTCAGTATCGGCGACTACTTGAAAAAAAGTATCGGTACTTGTACTCGGTCCTAAAAAAGTGGTATCGGGACAACCCTAATTGAGACACTTGCAATATGCAACCACGTCTCTAGTAACTCAGACACTTGTAACCCATTGCAACCACATCTACTGCAGCACAGACATTTGCAGTCTCTGTAACCATGTTTCCCGAAACTGACACTTGCAATTCATTGAGACACGTGCAAACCTGCAACCACATCTCCAGCAACCCAGACACTCGTAACCCATTTTGATCACATCTTCGGCAGCACAGACACTTGCAGTCTCTGTAACATCTCCTGCAGCACACACACTTGCAAACCATCGAGACACTTGCAACCTGGCAACCACGTCTTCAGTAGCACAAAATATCTCTTTGCACGCACCAAGTGCAAGCACGCATACATGCATATCTTCTTGCAATCATTGCAAACACAGTCCAGTGGCACACAATCAGCCACACCACATTTAGTTGCACTCAGTTGGCCATTGAATGAATGAATGAATGAAAAACGTATATAGCGCGGCACATGCAAACCAAATCGCCTCTGGGCGCTTGTTGCTGGTGTCTCTCTTGACATCAAAAGAGCAGAGTTTTAATCTGTCTTCTGAAGGTCAGGTGGTTTTCCTCCAACCGAATGCTGGTTGGTAAAGCGTTCCAATAGTCTGGGACCTTGGAAAGCAAACCTTCTTTCTCCTTTGGACTTGTATCTGGCTTTGGGTATCTTAACCAGATTTTGGTCGGTGGATCGCAGAGCGCGATTGGGATTGTGGGCTTTTATCTTTTCGCATAGATATTGCGGAGCCTTCCCATGGATGCACTTATGGGTCAGACAGAGTGCTGTAAAAGCAATTCTATCCTTTACTGGCAACCAGTGAAGGCATCTCAGAGAAGGTGAGATTGATTCCCAGGGTTTTTTCCCAGTCACAAGTCTGGCGGCCGTATTTTGAACGACTTGCAAATGAGCGATTTGATACTTAAGGAGTCCGAGGTAAAGAGCATTTGCATAGTCCAGTCTGGAGTTTACAATTGTTTCCACCACGACTGCTACGTCTTCTTTGGGAAGAAATGGAATAAGTCTGCGTAGTAGTCACAGCAGATGGTGAGATCCGCTGACTACTGACCCTATTTGTGAGTCCATTGTCATGTAGGTGTCGAAGATGACACCGAGACTCTTGACTTTGGAGCTAGGGGTAATGATTTGGCCCAGAATTCCCCGGATGCCCAGGTTCCAGAGTGAACTTTGTTGATTGTAGATGGTTTCTGTGGATGTTATGTGGTTGATTGGGGGGGGGGGGTTGAGGGGGGTATTGTCTTGCTGAATGCTTTCCCGGATTCCCTCAATTTTATTGATGAAGAAATCTGATTCAGTTCATCGCAAAATTCTTGGGTATCTGAATTGGGGGATTCCAGGTAGCCTGGATTCATGGTCTGAGTGACGAGCTTGAAGAGTTCGCGGGGGCGGTTTAGGGTTGATGGGTTTAGGTAATGATGTTTCTTGGCTTTGAAGATTTCTTTATGGTATTTTCTTGTTATTTCCTTGTAGATGATGAGGTTCTCCTCTGAAGCGCTTCTTTTTCAGGCGGCTTCCGCCCTTCTGCGTCTTGCTTCAGTAGTGATAGCTGGTTGTTGAACCAGCCGGACTTGTTTTTCTGGATGCGGGTTTTGCGTTTCGGTGCTACTAAGTCGGCTGACTGTAGTAGGGCTGCATTTATGGCATCCAGTGTATCTGAGGCTGTTCGAAGTGGTTGGATTGTTTTTATTTTATTTCCCAAGATAGATTTGAAGAGTTCCGAATGGAGCTTCTTCTGAGATCTAGTCCAGTGTATTGTCATCGGCTTGGGTGTTTTTATCAATGGGGGAATTTTGGAAATTATGAATTTAATTGCATGGTGATCTGTCCATGGCAATGGTTCATTTTCCAAAATGCTTATTTTCAGATTTTGCCTGAAAATTAAGTTGAGCGTGTGACCTGAAGCATGTGTGGGCCCACATACTAGTTGCGGTAGCCCTAATCCTTCCAGGTAGTCAATAAAGGCATTGGCAATAGGATCCTGTGAGGAGTTGGCCCAGAGATTGAAATCCCCGAGCAGCAAAAGGTGTTTGCTGTTAAGGGTATAAGTGGAGATAAACTCCGTCAATGATGTGAGAAGCTGCGATTTTGGCCCGGGTGGCCTATAGCAGAGAAGAATGCGGACGGTCTCCTGGGGATTTGTTTGCAGTTGTAGAGTAAGGGTCGTCCATGAATGAAAGAGGATTTTGAAGGACTGGTTTGGTGATCGCAAGATGAATCTTGTGGATCACCGCCAGGCCTCCTCCTCTTTGCCCTATTCTGTTTTCCGTTATAATACGGTAGTTTTCTGGCACCAATTCTCCTAGAATGGTGTTACAGTCGGCTGTGAGCCAGCTTTCTGTAATAAAGAGGCAGTCTAAATCGTATAGTAGAATGAAATCATGGATTTCTAATCGGTGTTTTACTGCCGATCTTGCATTGATCAAAGCACATGATATGTGCTGAAGCTGGGGTAAATGGCTGAAATTTTTGATAGTCGATCGTCGATCGGTTCCCAATAGTTGCTCTAATTTTAATGCCTTTTTGGTGACGGCTGGTAATACTGTGGCAAATCGCCTCAGACCCCAAATGGTTTCTGCAGAATATTGCAGTCGCAGTCACCGGGGGGGGGGGGGGGGTTTGGTATTTAAATGGCGATGGAGGGAGGATTCATTGAATCCTCTCTCCCGGCTTGGTCCAGAGGAAGGCAAAAAAAACCTGGCCATGCTGAGCCAATGTGCTGAGGCTGGGGAAAAAAATTCCTTCCTGATACCTGAGAGGCGATCGGACAAGAACCCTGGATCAAGCAGTGTTGGTTGTGAAGGAGGAAGAGGGGGGTGAGAGGTGTCTCTGTTGCTGGGGTGTACCAAGATGGCCACCGACCGAGACACAGGGCATAGGCTGGGGGGCTGTCAGCTGGGTGGATTGGCTGGCCGTGCTGATCTGGATGGTTGACTGGGGTGGGATGGGATCCTCCAGGTGTAGGGGGGGTGTTCTGGGCAGTTTTTGGTTGTTTACTGGGCATAGGAGCGGGGCGGCGCTAGGCCGTGGCTGAAGCCGCGGTCTTTCCTAAGCTGCTAGGCCGCGAATGTGACAAGGCTGGCGCGGATGTCGGAGGATCGCGGAGAAGCCGCAGAACTGAGCCAGGGAGATGGCGGGGGGATGCCTTGATTGTGGGTGACAGTGTGGGCGGCGATGTGGGGTAACGGAGAGGGGGAGAGCAGCAGTGTTAGGCCGATGAAGCGGCTTGTCCTGAAAAGGACGGCCGCCAATGGTTCCAGTGTAGGTAGATAGCCCTGAGCAGACAGGGTCCTACCTGGAGATGTTTGCCTGCGCGGAAGAGGGGGTCCAAGGGGGAGGATTGGGGTTGGTCCTAGGGGCTGCGGATTGTCTCATGCAGCAAGAGGTTTGCAGGAGCCTGCTTGCCTGGCTGCCTAGTCTGTCTGTCTGGTCCCTGGGTGAGAGCAGACTCGAGCGAAAGGTCCGGAGCGCCCTACTCCACCACTGACTGACTCAAGACTGACTCTGCTCTTGGATTACTGGAACTGCTGTGTCCGCGGCCATTCATCTCCAGTGGCATGCAAGCCACTCATAATTTTCTCTGTCATTTATATCTTAGGTCAGTCGAGTTCAGGTTCCATCCTGCACCAGGTTGGACGATATCTCCCCAGGTAAAAAGAAAAGAAGAGGAACATAGGGTTTGCATCTCCACCAGGGCCAGTCACATGACAAGGGCAGGACAGTTCGTTCAGGTAAAATGAATATACATGTTACACTTATGTCACCCTCGCCACAGGTTTGCTGGTCAACCAAGTCTCGATCCGTACCAGGACCTCGCTGCTAGGGTGGCTACTAGGGTGCCAGTCAGGTGTGTAGTTCACAGGTTCTTTTGTCACATTATTATGCAGCACCCCTTTCACTATAAATTTACTTTACATACAGAATTTGACATGCTCATCAAGCGTTAGTTACTGTCACATGTGTTTCTGCATTACACTCTGCTTTTCAAAGGACGACCCTTCACTTACGCAGACAAGGTAGCTAAAACGTTGAGTTTGCTGACAGTGCAAACATTAGAAGGCCGAGCATACTTTACCGTCGACAGACCGCAACATTCCTACACAGGCCGTACCAGACTTTAGCTGTTTGCCCCAGAACGCCCTGGGGCTCTGGTCTACAGGTCTGTACTTTTCCTCTTCTTCTCATCTGAGTTTCTGTATCCCACTCAACTTACTATCGTACTGCTACACCACTTCCTAACATATGCACCCCCTTATTGTATTTTAGTCTGAGCCATGTTGCAGGCCGGCAGTAACGACTTTACACCCGCCCCTCCGTCACCCCCCACGGGCTCAGAGAGCAGTTGCATGCAGTTCCTCAAGGCTTGGACTATCCTGGCACCTCCCATCACGCAGCTTATAAACCAGTCATTTAAGGAAGGCATAGTGCCCTCCCTGCTGAAAGAGGGCACGATCCAGCCCATCTTGAAGAAACCTACCCTGGACCCCAAGGACCCAACTCACCGCCGTCCCATAACAAGGCTAAATGTTTTCTCCAAGGTAATGGAGAAAGTAGTGGTACAAAAGCTGCAACAGCATCTAGATACCCATAATCTACTTGATCCATTTCAATCGGGCTTCTGTCCCGTACACGGGACAGAAACAGCATTGCTCAAAATATGGGACGACGCTTTTGAGGCCGCAGACGAAGGAGAATCTTGTCTCCTGGTTCTGCTGGACCTAAGCGCAGCCTTTGACACTGTAGACCACAAACTTTTACTGACTCGGCTGGCTGAGGTAGCCAGAGTCGCAGAAGGTGATTTACCATGGTTTTCCTCCTTTTTGGAAAACCGATCACAAACAGTGAAATTGGGACCTTTCACTTCTGAAAAACGTGTCATGTGGAGTCCCTCAAGGATCTCCCCTGTCACCGGTGCTCTTCAACATCTATCTTCACCCTCTCTTTGAAATCAGCAGTAGTCAACAACTACTTTATCACTCATACGCAGACGACACGCAACTGTATTTTCGCATCTGCAATAAAAAGGATCATCATCTCAGTTTAGAGAATTGTCTCTCTTTGATAGAAAACTGGATGACTAAGGCCGAGTACACACGTCCGAGAACCTCGTCGGGCTAAACTCATCGTTCCGCCCGACGAGGTTCCCGATGAGCGGTCGAAAAGGTCGTCGAGCCAAATTTCCTCATTGAACAACGAGGAAAAAGAGAGCATGCTCTCTATTTTGGCTCGACGAGCTTCTCGACGGGACGCTCGTCGAAAGTGTACACATGACCGATTTTCTCGGCAGAATATGTCTCCCAGCGAGCTCCGAAGCTCGGTCGTGTGTACGGGGCCTAAGAGTTATCTCAAACTCAACAATTCCAAAACAGAACTTCTTCTGTTTCATGCCAGTGGCAAGAGTCAACTGGCAACAACCTGGACACCTCCGCCCATTCTGGGCCAGATCATCACCCCTAGCTCCAAAGTCAAAAGTCTCGGGGTCATTTTTGACACCTATATGACAATGGACGCACAAATAGGGTCAGTAGTCAGCGGATCTCACCATCTGTTGCGCCATCTGTTGCGCCTACTACACAGACTTATTCCAATTATTCCCAAAGAAGACGTAGCAGTCGTGGTGGGAACAATTGTGATCTCCAGACTGGACTATGGAAATGCCCTTTACCTCGGACTCCCTAAGTACCAAATCACTAGGCTGCAAGTCGTTCAAAATACGGCCGCCAGACTTGTGACTGGGAAAAAACCCTGGGAATCAATCTCACCTTCACTGAGATCCCTTCACTGGTTGCCAGTAAAAGACAGAATTGCTTTTAAAGCACTCTGTCTGACTCATAAGTGCATCCATGGGAATATCTTTGCAAAAAAATAGAAGCCCATAATTCCAATCACGTTCTGCGATCCACCGACCAAAAGTCCAAAGGAGAAAGAAGGTTTGCTTTCCAAGTTCCCAGACTATGGAACGCTTTACCAACCAGCATTCGGTTGGAGGAAAACCACCTGACCTTCAGAAGACGGATTAAAACTTTCCTCTTTTGAGGTCATGAGAGACAGGAACAACGAGCGCCCAGAGGCGATTTAGTTTGCATGTGTCGCGCTATATAAGTTTTTCATTCATTCATCCCTGAAGCTCACAGCTGAGCACAGGCACAAGGGCATTCCCTACCTTGCTACATCCAGGAAGGCAGAGCTCTTCAGGCTCCTCTTCCCACTGCCAGCCCCTGCCCAGCGCCCAACAGACATTCCTGCAGTCCATCTCTGGGGCCAACTCCCAGCTGCACTCCATGGTCTCCTCCCTATCTGCAATAGTTTCTGATGTGCAGACCAGAGTGACAGCTCTGGAGGTGTGCCCTCCCATGATCCTCCCTGACCCAGTCATGGTCCCGGGGCTGGCATCCCCTCCTGCAGGTGCGCCAGAGTCCACACCTACCGTACTCCCTGCTCACCTTGTCTCAGCCGACCTCAGGAAGTACATCTTGTAGGACAAGGATGTCAATCTAGTATACCTTATTTCAGTGCACGACTTGATTGATAATAGATTGGGGACAATATCAGTGGTCGTCAAGTCAAAAAAGACCCCTGGTCCAATCGTAAACTAGCGGTCACTGAATTTGTTTTGGCGTTTCGGATGTTTAGGGATGTATTTTGCTCAGCCACCTCCAGTAGGAGGAAAGAGCTGGACTTATATCTCCACACGGTCACGGACTTAGGTGACAAGTACAGAGGGCATGCTTTTTATGAGCATCATCGGCCAGGCTATTTTGTCGCCACTTTGCAGGCCTCTCTATCAGTCCACTACCCACACAGCAAACTGGTGCTCTGTTGCAGCCACATAGCACCCCTTCTACCCTCCTTCCACCTCCCGCACCAGTCAAGGCTTGCCAGCCCCCACTCAACCGCGGCAGCTGGACAAACTAGGACGGCCTATCTTTTCAGTAGGGGGCACCGGGAACATATGCAACAACTAATTATGGCGGATGCTTGCATAATCAGTGTCATGTTTGCATAGCATGCCATAAAGCACACCTGAAGGCCACCTGTCAACTAAAACCGCTGAACAAGTTTTGACTAGGCCGGAGAGATGTCAATTGGTTAGGGTTCTACCTCTCCACACACCCCACACCTTACCTGGCCATATTTCTGGCTCATGGCTTCACAGCAGGGTTCCACACCGGCCTCATCACTCTACCCCTCTCTACTCACGAATGCAAGAACCTCCAGTTAGTGGCTACCGGTAAACAGGCCATAGACTCACTGCTACAGACAGAACTAGACAGAGGCTTCCTTATCGGACCCTTCCCACAGTCACCTTTTCCAGCCTGGAGAGTCAGCCCTATTGGGCTTGTCAAGAGCAAGTTCTCCAATAAACTCTGCTTAGTGTACGATTTGTCTGTGGCTCATTCCTCTCACACCCCGAGCCTGAACTCCCTGATTCCTTCCGAGGAATTTTCCCTCAAATATGCTTTAGTTGATTTGGCGCCTGGCTATCCAAAGCAAACATCTCGGATGCGTTTAAACTCCTGCCTATTGAGCCATCCCTCTGGCAGCGGCACGGCATTAAATGGAGGGATTCTTATTACTTTGCCACTAAGTTGATCTTCGTGTCCAAGAGCAGCCTGTGGCTGTTCAATGTTTTTGCTCAGTCCCTCACATGGATTCTGTCATACCAGGCCCATGGTCATTCACTACCTCAATGATTATCTGCTAATTGAATAACCAGGCACACCCCCGGTAGACCTAGACAGGTTAAGAATAGTGTTTAACAACCTCAACGTGCCCATAGCCGAGCATAAAGTGGAAGGCCTGGCACACTATCATCTTCCAAGGCATCACTCTGGACACACGTGCCATGCAAGCCTGCCTGCCTCCCAACAAACTAGCCTGTATCAGGACGATCATCCTTCTGGTACACAAGGATGTACCAGAAGGTAGCTGCAATCCTTGTTTAGGCATGCTTAATTTCGCAATGAGGATTTTTCCTCAGGGGCGGTCCTTCATCTCACAGCTCTTGATTTTTCTCACACTAGTGCACACAAACTGGAACGACATTTCAATATTTATCTCATCAGCGTCAGCTCAGTCACCTCAGGTGATCACAATAGCTGTAGCCTCTACGGGCTTTGCGGCAATTTTTGTCCGCCACTTGTTTCGCCAAACTATGGCCCCCAGAAATGCTCTTAATTCCTGGTTTCACTTAGTCCTCATCACTGTTTAAACTGTATCCCATCGTGACAGCTGCCCAGGACTGGGGCCACACCTGGACAGAACAAACAGTGGTCTTCACTACAGACAGACAATGAAGCCACAGCCGACATCATCAATAAGGGCAGATCCATCCAAATCCCTCCCTCATATCCTTCCTGCACAGGCTGGTGCAGTTGTCACTCTATCACCAGTTTAATGTCCACTGCGAACATGTTCCAGGCAAATGCAATATTGCAGCAGATGTGTTGTCTCATTTCAATTTTATTTTATTTTTCCAGCAGGAACCTGGAGCTAACCCAATGTCTACTCCTGTCCCACCCTGGTCATTGCTGACGATGAAATGAAGTCATACCATGTCAATGCAACTCAGCTCAATAACCACTCCTTGGCACGCAACACACTGAAGGCCTATAGCACTGCTTGGAACACTTACTGCAGGTTTTTAGCCTCTTCCCCGGAACAGCGACAGGTGACATTAGACACGTCCTAGCCTTTATATCATATTGCCACACACAGCTGGCTCTTTCTCACAATACAATCAGGCTATACCTGTGTCAAGCATTTTCTGTTCTTACAGGCCCCCGGAAACCCGTCAGTATTCACTGTGCATTCAGTCAGATCCCTCCACGAGGCATCCAGAAGCACCAGCCTGTAGCCAGCGGAAAACGCCTACCTATCACAAGTGCCATCTTTATGGACAGGTCTACTATGCTTACACATTCTCTGTTTAGGGTTATGCTCAGCTTAGTCATCCAAGTGGCCATCTACTTGGCCTTCTACTTTTTTTGCGGCCTAGTGAATTTACCTTTAACGGCACTGGCAGTCAGATACTGCTCAGACGTCACCTGACTCTTTCGGCCACCAGAGGTCGCGTGCCCACTACATGTCGGGGAACCCGATGCACGTGGCCGGTGGTCACTATTGCCACCGGCCATGCGCGATCGTGTGCACGAGCGCCATCATGGGGATTTGTGTGTGTAAACACAAATCCCTGTGCTGTCAAGGAAGAGGAAACATATTGTTTGTTCCTACTAAGTAGAAAAACGATATGTCTGTTCTCCTAGTCACTCCCTTTCCCAAAAGTTAAAACACACTAAGGGAACACACAGTTAACCCCCTTGATCGCCCCCTAGTGTTAACCCCTTCCCTGCCAGTGACGTTTACACAATAAATCGGTGTATTTTTATATCACTGATCGCTGTATAATTGTCAATGGTCACAAAAAGTGTAAAAAGTGTTTGATCTGTCCCTCGCAATGTTGCAGTACCGCTAAAAATTGCAGATCACCGCCATTAATAGTCATAAAAAATAATAAAAATGCCATAAATGTTACCCATAGTTTGTAGATGTTATAACTTTTGCGTAAACCAATCAATGTACGCCTATTGTGTTTTTTTTTTTACCAAAAATACGTAGAAGAATATATATTTGCCTAAGCTAATAAAGAAGTTCATTTTTTTAAAGAATTTTGGGGGTATGTATTATAGCAAAAAGGAAAAAATATATATTTTTTTCCAAAATTGTCGCTATTTTTTGTTTATAGCGCAAAAAATTTAAACCGCAGAGGTGATCAAATACCACCAAAAGAAAATCTATTTGTGGGAAGAAAAAGGACGCACATTTTGTTGGTATTTACTCTTCTCCCACTGTAAAGTGTGTGGCATATTTTATGTGGCTCTAGTAATGAAAACAATAAAAAGATGTTGAAAAAAAAAAAGATGTTCAGAATGAATATTTTAGAGGGAAGAACATTAAAGGAGTTGCAAAACAGGTATAAAGAAAAATCCTTAAAGTGCACCAGTGACCTCTCTAGCTGCAGGTACTGTGAAGTATTTCATTCACATAGATCCTCAAAGCTCACAATAGAGCATCTAAAGTCAGGTTTCAGTTGGTTTCTAAGAGCTCATGCACACGGGCATACCTCCCTGAATGCATATGGCCCTAAACACGAGTATGGCTCGGAACAGTGTGCAGCTGCATATAGGCTGCTGCATATTTCAGCCACTTTTTGATTTTAACAGGCTCCTGGTAGCGGGCTATACGCTGCATCTGTGCCTCCGTTGTACTGTAAAATGCAATTTTTTTTTAAGCTGTACAAACTAAACTACCAATGTGCATTAGCCCTAACAGTTTACATTACTGCTGTTACATTAGAGAACTTTCAGTCTTTAAATATTCTGGTCCTCATACAGAGTAAAGAGAAAAGGAGCTGTGATTTCATGTTTCAGTTCAAATTTTCTCGTTAATGCAGCTATAAACATGAATGAAGAAGCATAAGCATTTTTGCTGCTTGTTCAGAATATGTAAATACTTCAATATACATAGTCTGGAAACAGAAACCAAGAAATATAGGTGGTTTATATACAGCGTAAGCACACCACACAATGATTTTTCAATAAAGTTGTATTAAGCATATAAGCACAATTATTCAGTAGGTGCAAATATTCAAGTATGTCATATCGCATCAAGTATAATACAGCACAGGTATTTTCTCCACTGGTAATTCCAATCTATATATAAAAAGAATACATCAATGTATATAATCAAAGTAAATCTCACTGGAAGGGGATTTAAAAAACATGGCAAAGCTGTCATAGTGATCATACTCTGGTTGGTTCCTAATTGTCAGTACAATCAATCACATAGCTAAGAAAATATATCCTGATTACTAGTGTTCCCCACTATTGTCCCCTGCTCGCTGTGCCTTGCTTACTGTACATATCCATTCAAACTACTTCTAAATTCAACCGAGAGAAACTTATATGCTAACAGAGCACTCTGCAGCATTCCAAGGAGTGCTTATCTGAACACTCCCTCACCCTATAAGCCTATTGTCTAAGGACAGCTAATGGAGTATGCAGACTGACCTATGGGACTCATTCATATTTGTTTTTCTTAAATTCGTATACATGAGTTATTAGTGCTGTTTGAGTCTAATAAAATGGATCTATAAAGTGGATATTGCAAGTAAAGATTTGCTTTGTTAGGCTGAATTTAACACTGTCTTGCCACCCCCACTGCCAACATATCCCTATTAGAGCTGTTCTCCCTCACAATATTGTTACTAAACCAAAAAAAGTCCCATAGAAGATACACTGAAACTGCTTTGCAACTTCTGCATCATCAGCTCTTACATAATGCTCTATAGATTTTTCTCAACACAGTACAGTATCCTCATATGGGCATAAGTTTAAGGTTCAGCCTAGGTGGTCAGCGGTGGGAAGCAAATTTCATGCATATTCAGGTCTAGTAATAATTTTAAGAGGGACTCCATGATGATGACAAATTACCCTGGCCTGGTGGTTGTGGGAAACAGGTGTTATTGAAACGCCTGTTTCAATAAGAGGCACACAGATACAGCCCCCCAATGTGTACCCCTACTCATTCACAAGAAAAACATGTAAGTTGTAAATTAACACACAGACACAGTTTCTGACAAGTTTGTCAAAAAAAAATATCTAATAAATCCCACGATTTACAACCATCATCAATCCCATTGTCCAGCAATGCAGATCCACGTCAATCACGACAAAAGAAAGCAACTGATAGAGGCAAAAGGGGTGGAATTTCCTAAGTGATGTGATTCACCATAAAAGGACAAAGACAAATACTTCAGGGAGATCCCGGTTATTTTTTTTATTTTTATTTTTTAATCAAAGGACTTGTCAAAAAGTGTGTGTGCTTATTTACACTTTTTAGTGAATGAGTAGAAGTACTATTTACCTTTTACTTATTCAAAATAGTGGGTGTTATCTGGGTGTCCACATATTGTTAATGGGGCTTCCATATTCCATATGCTCTGGTATGGAATTTAAGGTGATCTCCCAACCTTTTTTTCCTTTGGTACATATACCACAGGGCAGTGCCCAGCCCCACATACCAGTTGTTTAAAAATTCATTGCCTATTAGCCTAGAAAATTACCTTTACTGGTTTTAACATTTGGCTCCTATTGATACCATTGAGGTTCAGATTTGGCACCTTAACTTCAGTAATGTTCGCCGAATCCTACCTAAACTGAACCCATGTATGTTTGACTCATCATACTATTCTGATCCACCATTGTTAATAAAATAAGGACCTTCTGATGATATAATCAGCTAGACCAGGGGAGTGGATTTTGTTGTGTAACATTATTACTGTTAAAGACTAAGTTTACCTTAAAAATAAATAAATGCACCATTTTTTTGGTTTCTTAGGAGCCTGTAAAGCATTGATCATGGGTGCAATGCCAGGCTCCTGCAGACTATTAGTTGAGTGTTCTGCCCGTACCTCCATTACAGGCAAGAAGCAGTTATTGAGGTCCAGGAGGATTAATGAACTATGAGAGCTCTCACTAGGGCGCTCATAGTTCATTGAGAATTACAAGCCATCTGCTGCAATGGCTGATGGTAGTTGTAGTTCATTTATTCACAGAACTCTAAATTAATCTTGTGCCCATGTGGGCGGTTCTGGTATTAAAGATTGCAGAGGTCTTCTAACACATTGTTATAGTGGACTGTTAGCACCAAGCCCAATTCCCAGAGAAGACCAGGGTACCTATTATTGGTCAGGCCATCGCTGGAGATCTTCCATGGATAGCCCTACTAATACTACCACTGTTATAAATCTCAGGATCATTTGAACACACAAGCCTTCTCCAATATCTTAAAATAAGAAAATATTAGAAGGGATTTATTTATGAGCATTAATAGGAAAAACATCATACTGAATTAAATCATCAACACTCTACATAAGAAGTAAAACATTTATTGGGCTTAAATATATTACATATACACTAGAAATACAGTTAAGTTTTACATACCGCAGCAACTGTATTGTTTTGCAAAATCTATACATTAAAGTAGATATGACGGCTCTAATACAATGCATACAAAGTAGTCTTAAATTTACAATACCAGAAAAAAAATGTGACTTTCTTATGAAATGTTTGGAATGTTTGCCAAAGTGAGGTAAAATTATTTTTTGTAATTAAAGTTAGACCGTTGTGCGAGGATATCTTTCAGACCAAGTCATATAGTTGATTTTGAAGTGACAAGAAAATGTAAAACTTTATTGATAATAATGGGTACCAAATCATAGCAGTGAGCCACAGTTCAAGTGGCTGGCAAATTAATTACCTATTACCTGTGTCTGAAAGCAGTTCTTGATGTTATAGCAAAAATATTAGTGGGAAAAGGTATAAACTACAACAGAGAATAGGCCAGTGCTTGCCTCTGTATTTCAGAAAACATGGGGTGACAATCACCCATGATGGGCTTTTATTTAGTGTGGGTCATACTACAGAGTATTCTAACTTACTGTAGGTAATGTGGAACAGAATTACTCAAAATTAGCACAAAAATGTTTTCTTAACATTATGACAGATGTCATATCATAAGCCAAAAGTATCATGGCATTCCACTCGTGTCATGGCTTTTTTTCATGCAACTATGATAAAAACTGATCTGTGAAAAAGTATAAAAATATAGTTTGTTACTTTCATTATTTTAATTGGACACAGATATTATATAAAATAATATTTAATTGCATAACAAAAAAAATCTCCTAGTAACAAAAAGGAGACATTTTCTAAAACTGGCCAATTTGGTTAAATTTTTTGTAAAATATATATATATATATATATATATATATATATATATATATATATATATATATATATATATATATATATCATGATCATATAGTGGCTTTTTAAAAAGGTGGAATAATGTAACCACAACTGTTTCTTAACTGAGCATTTATAATGATCATATAGTAAAAGTTATGTAACATTCAAAGCAGCACTACTACATAATATATTTTGAAAATAATATGTGTTTAAAGTACCTAATGTTTTACACCCTCCCCATATATTTATAATGTATTTTATAAAATAAAATAAAAAAAAATAAGGTGCAATTATGGCTTGTTATTAACAATTTTGTTCTGAAATGGAATATTCCAGCTGTACCCCAATGGCTATCAAATGTATCATATTTATCAGACAAGGTTGATGCTGGTAAAGTGGTATGTATATTGCCATCAAATAAAATTGCCATATATTTAAACCAAAAAAAAAAAACATTTAACTTTCATTTAGTAATATACTGTAAATGTCTATCTTGTTTTGCCTCTTTTCTAAGCAGTAAACAAGTAATAATGCTGCTTTGAATAAGACTGTAAGAAGTTGTTTTTAAAATATTTTTCCAGAAAACCAAATAATACAATATTGTTTGTTTTCTAATGTGATTAAAAATATTGATATATTGGATTTTGTCATTGAGGGTAGCAGCACTACTTAGGAATCATCTGTAAAATTACATTTTTAGTTTTACTTAAATCTAAGGGACAGAGCTTCCTTTTTTACATTTTTTTTTTTAAACTAACATACAAAACAATCTTTTTTATTAACAATGGTGAAGATTATACTCACAAAATACAGAAAAAAAATGCATGAAAATACATTTAAATAAAAAAAATTTAATCAAAAAATTTAATTTGCCGTAACATTGGCAGTAATATTAGTTTGCAGAGCTATGTTAATGTAGTGTTTACATTTATATTACAGCATATTTCTAACATTTGCTACATCAGTATAGGCACACAGCATGATTAGTGGATCATAACACTTTCCTCAAGAGAGATGATTAGAACATTTGGTTACATGTAAACGTTTCAATCACGGATGTTTTTGGCTTTTTAAGCGCTGATTTGATTTTTTTTCTTTAGACATAACATAACAAAAAAAAAAAAAAGTCTAAGACACAGATAACACTTAAAATGCTGCTGGGTAAAAAATGATCTAACTTACAAAACTGAAAATTTAACATGCTACAAATATTAGTACATATTTAATTTTTACAATAAATAAAGATTGCACTGTAGTTGGCATTTCAAAGTACATAACGTAATATAATGTAGAAATAAACCTACAACAAAAATATTGTTGGGTTCCCCATTGCTTTGGTTATGGGAGTTACAAGCTGATATATTATGTAGAGAAATATAACAAAATATCTCAAAGAATGTCAAACATTAGATTCTATCACAATGCAAAGTAAAGCAGCAAAAATATACAAAATATAGATTTATATAAAAGCTGGGTATATGGTGTGTGTCTGTTGCACCCTTTTAGAAATGAGTTGCACCTTCAGCTGAAATGTTTCCCTGAGGCACTTTTTCACTTAAATGTAAAATGAATAATTTAACTGATTAGGTTATGGTTGGAAGAAAAATGTGCATACTAGGCAGTAAACATTTATTTGTACACTTAAGAAAAATGGGATGGTAGGAATGAAAATGATAAGTGCCAAATCTGTATATATAGGTTATTAATGAATGCTAATTTTCTATATTATGTATTAGCTGGGCTCTAAAATTTGTTGTATTGATAAGGCACATCGATACTAAAAAATTGTCTCCATAAAATATTTTTATAATTCATACTGTATACAGTATCATTTAGAGCGAACAGAAAACAGGAATGATAGTTACTGGAGGAATTTATTATTTGTGCTGCCATCAGATGTAAAGATCCAAACCAATGAGAAATAATTAGGTCATTAGGTAATTGCAGCAGCGGCTGCCTTTTTTTCTCTGAGAGCCAAAGAAAGCCAAGAGGCTCCATGATTAGTTGGTGCTGCAACTAACTGATCACAGCAGGTCTGAGGTGGAGGACCCAACTGTTAGGCAGTAAACACCAACTGATGTGGTTTTCTATGTTTTACTCTAAACCAGAATACCTCTTGAATAAAAAAATAAAAATTTATGTAATTTAGCTTACACAGACCATCAGCATACATTTCTACAGCTACATACCATGGAATATTTAACTATTGCACAATTCCCTTTGGCATTGAGTTGCTACATTAGTAAGAACGGGCCTATTTTTGATGCACAAAGTATGTGCTGAATACTTTGTAGTTTGGATATAAAATGCCTTATTATACATAATATTTTTCTATTTAACTTTATAATTACAATGGGTACCTGGCTGATAAAAAGAACCTTTGGAGCCCAACGGGCACCCGCGATTTCCAGCAATCACGTCAGGAGTGTGGATCTGTGTGTGTAAACACACAGATCCACCTCCTGTCAGCGGTGAGGAGATCGATGTGTGTTCCCAGTACAGAAGAACACACATCGATCTCCTCCGCCTTGAGTCCCCCTCCCCCTACAGTTAGAACATACTTTAGGACACATTTTAACCCCTTCAGCGCCCCCTAGTGTTAACCCCTTCCCTGCCAGTCACATTTACACAGTAATCAGTGCAGTTTTATAGCACTAATCGCTGTGTAAATGTGAATGGTCCCAAAAACGTGTCAAAAGTGTCTGATATGTCCGCCGCAACGTCACGGTCACAAAAAAAAAAAACGCAGATCGCCGCCATTACTAGTAAAAAAAATAAAATAAAAATGCCATAAATCTATCACCTATTTTGTAGACGCTATAACTTTTGCGCAAACCGATCAATATACGATTATTGCGGGTTTTTTTTTACCAAAAATACGTAGAATACGTATCGGTCTAAACTGAGGGGAAAAAAAGTTTTTTTTAAAAAAATATTGTGATATGTATTAAATAAAAAGGAAAAAATATTGTGTTTTTTTTTTTAAATTGTCGCTCTTCTTTTGTTTATAGCGCAAAAAATAAAAACCGCAGAGATGATCAAATACCACTAAAAGAAATCTCTATTTGTGTGGGGAAAAAAACATAACGATTTATTTGGGTACAGTGTTGCCTGACCGCGCAATTGTCATTCAAAGTGCAACAGCGCTGAAAACTAAAAATTGGCCTGGGCAGGAAGGGGGTGAAAATGCCCTGTATGGACTAAAGGGCAACATGAAAAGCTATGAAACAAATTATCTCTATGTTACCTACTAATTAACCTGCATAAACTACAACACATGTATGCTACAAATTAAGGGGGGTTGAATTAAGCCTCAAAGTGGTCTTCTACTATGGTTCCTTATGTGTCGCAATTCTGTTCCTATCTATTGCTAGCATTATCCATGTTTGCTATACTGTAATCATTTTAAGGAATTAAGCAAAACTATGTGGAAAGCCCTGGCCTACCGTGGCAAGAGCCCTGGTATATAAGGTTGGCATAAGCAGAAGGTGCCTTGTGCAATATATGTGCTGGCACATGCTAGCTAAATGCAAAGAAGGATTTTCAATTTTTAGATCTCTGATTATTGAGGAATTTAGATCTAAAAGATCAAACTATTATATTTGGTGACTATTTAATAGAATAAATACATTCTATAATACTGCCATATTATAAACATGTTACTTTAAAGATGTGTGATATATTCTAGTTTCTGGTTATATTTATTGTAGTATAAACAAATTAGTAAAATAAGAGCTTTCATACATTGTATATATGTATATACAACTGAATATATTGTTTGCAAAAACAAGCTACTAAGTTTGATTGTTAAATTAGCAAAATTTGTAATTGTACTGTTTTTTTTTTTGTTTTTTTTAAGTGTGCAAGTGCCCATGTCTCCAAATGCCTGTTTAAGTAAACTAATACCTTAATTTAAAACAGACTTCAACTAAAACACACGTCAATGCTGTCAATACAAATGGTAAAGCAACATCTTTTGAACTTGTCTCCTTTCCAGTCCAGAACACTTGGCAATGTTGGAGCATGGGTTTTAAACCACGTACACACGATCGGTTCAAACCGATAAAAACGGACTGAAGTTAGTTTTCATCGGTCCAAACCGATCGTGTGTAGGCCCCATTGGTCCATTATCCTTCGGTCCAAAAACAGATGGCTTGCTTTAAAATCTAACCGATGGACAGCTAACCGATAGGTCAAAACCGATTGTTAGTACGCACGAGCAATGGTTAAAAATCCACGCATGTTCAGGATCAAGTCGACGCATGCTTGGAAGCATTCAACTTAGTTTTTTTCATCACGTCATTGTGTTTTACGTCACCGCATTCTGACACAATCGGTTCATGAACCGATCGATGGTGTGTAGGCACATCAGTCCATCAGTCAGCTTCATCGGTGAACCAATGAAAACAGTCCGTCGGACCATCCTCATCGGATGGACCGATCGTGTGTACGCGGCTTAAGAAATTCCCTTCAGCAGAAACTATGGGCCAGATTCAGAGAGCCGTAACTCCCGTCTAACTGGTGTTAGACTGGAGTACTTTCAAATTACGAGCGTTTTTTAGCTAGTCTGAAACCTCAAACCATGAAAATACGGCTGCGGGCTTCAATTCGACTGGCTTACGTGTTCGTACTCCTTCGGATCTACGATGCAATAAAATTGCGGCCACTGGGTGGAATTCCCGTTGTTTTCCGCGTCGGGGCATGCTAATGAGCTTTTGCCGGCGATCCCCGAAATTACGATCTTCAATCGCAATCTCTTACGGCATCTTTAGTCATCTTTTCGCTGCATTATGTTATACCAGCTTTTAGCTGGTCTAATATTAGACAGCCCATGTTAAGTATGGCCGTCGTTCCCGCGTCGAATTTCAACGTTTTCCGACGTCTTTTATTATTTTTTACGTAAGTCGTCCGGGAATAGGAATGTTCGTAAACGACGCTACTCAAAAAAAAAATGACGTAACAACGTGATTTCGCGCAATGCACGGCGGGAAATTTCTGAACGGAGCATGCGCAGTTCGATCGCCGCGGGGACGCGCCTAATTTAAATGCTTCACGCCCCCTAATTGCGTATTTCGATTACGCGGCGAGAAATAGACTGTACGTGTACCTGAATCTGGCCCTATGTTTTTAATAATGTTGCACTGGTAAAGAAAAAAACTGGGCAGAGGGGGGAAAGCTTACACGATTTCAAGCCAAAACATATATGTAGGACTAAGCTTTAACTTGTTATGGATTAGTCCTTTTACAGTGAAAAAGTATTTACACCCCTTGAAATTTTCCACATTTTGTCATGTTACAACCAAAAACGTAAATGTATTTTATTGGGATTTTATGTGGTAGACCAACACAAAGTGGCACATAATTGTGAAGTGGAAAGAAAATAATAAATGGTTTTCAATTTCTTTTACAAATAAATATGTGAAAAGTGCAGCGTCCTTTTGTATTAACCTCCCTGGCGGTATGATTCTTTAAGATTTTAGGTGCTAAAAGCGGTACCATTATTTGCAAGGGAATTTGGCGTTTTATACTGTAGGCTTGTAATTCTTAGGAATAACTCACTTAAATCTATTCAAACAAGAGTCTAATAGGCATCCCGGGTATGATTTTTTTTTTTTTTTTTAATTAAAAATTATAATATAATAAATAATTATAAAAAATGATCACAAATGATAATATAATTATAGTAAAAATTATTCAATAATGTAATCAAATCAAAATCACTGAAATTTGCTCAGTTGCAGAATTTTTGCTGTCATTTTTTTTTTTTTTTATGACGAATTTCCCCATAAATCGCTATCGCTAAATTCTGCAAGTGATTCTGATTTATTATCGCTGTTTTTTAGCTGCTCTAAAACAATTTTTGCCATAAAGGGACACTTTTGGTTGCTATGGGCAATCTACAGTTTGCAGGGAGAAAGAAAAGTTTTTATTATACAAAATGACATGTAGTGTACAGGGCAGACCACTAGGGACATGGGGGGTGTGTATTTTTTACATACAGTACTGTAATCTATAAGATTACAGTGTACTGTATGTATAGTGTTTGTTTACTTTTTTAAATTTGGCGCCGTTCCCCCCCCTACGTCGCGACGCTCGCAGGGAAGGGAATCGGCGGAACACACAGCATCAGGCGGACATCCGGCCGCCGAGTACTGCGGGGATTCATCGCTGGATCGCAGAGAAAAGGTAAGTAAACTTTTTCTGCATCCAGCGTGCCACACGCCGTGCCACACGCCAGGGAGGCTAGTCTGACCGGCGATCCAGCGGGAAACCCCCGCCGGATCGCCAGGAATTTTTGGGGGGAAAAAAAAAATGCACCCCGAGCGTGACTCGGGGTTACCGCTTCTGGCACTGAATGTTAACCCCGAGTCACGCTCGGGAATACCGCCAGGGAGGTTAAGCCCCCTTTACTCTGATACCCCTAACTAAAATCTAGTGGAATCAATTGCCTTTAGAAGTCACCTACTTAGTAAATGAAGTCCACTTGTGTGTAATCTAATCTCAATATAAATACAGCTGTTCTGTGAAGCCCTCAAGAGGTTTGTTAGAGAACATTAGTGAACAAACAGCATTGTAAAGGCCAAGGAACACCCCAGACTGGTCAGGGTTAGGTTATTAAAAAAAATATCTCAAGCTTTGAGCCTTTCACAGAGCACTTTTTAATTCATCATCCAAAATGGAAAGAGTATGGCTGCAAACCTACCAAGACATGGCCATCCACCTAAACTGACAGGCTGGGCAAGGAGAGCATTAATCAGCCAAGAGGCCCATGGTAACTCTGGGGGAGCTGAAGAGATCCACAGCTCAGGTGGGAGAATCTGTCTACAGGACACCTATTGGTGGTGCACGCCACAAATCAGGCCTTTATAGAAGAGTGGCAAAAAGACAGCCATTGTTGAAAGAAAGCCATAAGAAGTCTGCTTGCAGTTTACGAGAAGCGATGTGGGGGACACAGCAAACATGTGGATAAAGGTTCTCTGGTCAGATGAGACCAACATTTTGGCCTAATAGCAAGACGCTATGTGTGGCGGAAAACTAACATTGCACATCACCCTGAACACACCATGCCCACTGTGAAACATGGTGGTGGCAGCATCATGGTGTGGGGATGCTTTTCTTCAGCATGGACAGGGAAGCTGATCAGAGTTGATGGGAAGATGGATGGAGCCAAATATAGGGCAATCCTAGAAGAAAACCTGTTAGAATCTGCAAAAGACTTGAGGTTGGGGCAGAGGTTCACCTTCCAGCAGGACAACGACCCTAAACATACAGCTAGTTACACATTTTTATTAAGCTGGATTGAACAAATGTCTTGGTAGATTCCACGCGTGGATGGAGAATATGATCTGAAAACCCCAAATGACAAAGCGTATGTCCATAGTGGAGCTTAAAATTGCCTAGTCAAAGTCCAGACATAAATCCAACTGAGAATCTGTCGCAAGAATTGAAAATTCCTCTTCACAGACCCTCTCCATCCAATCTGACAGAGCTTAAACTATTTTGCAAAGAAGCATGGGCAAAAATGTCACCCTCTAGATGTGCAAAGCTGGAAGAGACATCCCCAAAATATTTGCAGCTGTAACTGCAGCAAAAGGTGGTTCCACAAAGTATTGACTAAGGGGGGCTGAATACAAATGCATGCCACATTTTTCACATATTAATTTGTAATTAGCCGTTTATCATGTTGCTTCCACTTCACAGTGCCACTTTGTGTTGGTCTATCACATAAAATCCCCAATAGAATACATTTACGTTTTTGGTTGCAACATGATAAAATGTGGAAAATGTCAAGGGATATGAATACTTTTTCAAGGCGCTGTATAGGGGCTGATTTAATAAAGAACTGTTACGTTTAAAGTATAGCTCCACCTAAAGATGATTTGTTCAATTTAAATAACTTCACTTGAATGCTCATGACATTTGGATAAAAAAAAGGAAAAAAATATCAATCTCAGCAGAATCAGATATACTGTAGTGTAGTTGATACACAATACATTAGTTTACAATAGTGTTAAAGTTTTTGGTAATTTTTGAAGGACAACACTTGAAAACTAAAACCTAATTTGCACAAAAGTCATCATCAAGAATATTATACTATAATGTAATATATCTATTTAGCAGAAACAAATTTCAGCTATTTCCTGGGTTTGCATTTCAAAAAGGTGCATCAAAACACTGAGAATGTAGCCGAAACAGTAAAAACATGAATACAAAATGTAGAACTCAAAATGATTGGTATTTCTTTAAAACAAATATCTGAATAAATGTCTGAATTATAATGCGTAGCATTAGTTAAGTTTACACTTCAGATTTGTCTTTATTGTCTACTTCATAAAGAAGTACTGAAGTATAAAGGCAAACAAAACTGACAAGGTGGCAAAGCCTAGAACAAAGAGGATTGCAAACTGTTCATCAGTAGGCATCATGCTCTTGAATTTTGCATGTTCAAGGTGAGTTATGTCCTCCGGTAGCATGAGATCACTCCGTCTCATAATGAAAGATGCAGATGGACTATAAGATCCGCAGAGTTCCTGGGTGGTATCTGCACATCGACGACATACACAAACCCGAAATCTGTAATCCATATTTATTTGAAGGCCTGAGATTTGAAATGATGTATCGTCTCCTTTATATACCTAGAAATAAAAAAAATATTTAGATTTGATTATGACCAATTATGGTTATGGCTGAATATGCCTTGACAGCACACAAACACTACATTTAAAAATCTGTTTGACAGTAACCATTTCAAGTAACTTGAACAGGTTTGAACAGGTTTGAGAAAATGTTTTATTAGACTATGCTCCCCATGAAATTTAAACTTGCAAAAGGGGCTCCAAATGATTATCTATCACCGGGATCAGGGCCATTTTTTTCACAAATCTCACACTTTCTGATTATAGAGATGTGAGGTGTGCAGTGTTGAACTACTGTAGATTTATAGAGCTTTCTGGATGAGCACACTCACCACTTACAGTGTAAGTTTTAAACAATGGCACCTGGTACTTGGAGCAGCACTCTACCAAGTCTATCTGATTTATGAGCCCTGTTAATATTTTTTTTTCATTTGTTTATTGAGACGGGAAATGCATGTATACTAGTTTCATTTCAAAATAACCAAGAAGTCTGACTACAAAAAAAATTGCAAAATTTGTCTGTCAATAAAAAACCCAAAACATGTGTCTAAGTTCAGGCTGCCGACTGTGGGACCACATTCTGGGTACACAGAAAGTGACTATATGCATGAACAATGCTTTAACCTCTTCCCACTGGCCATTTGTTTATATGCGGTCTCTTGCAGGTGGGCTTAACAACTTCCTTACTGGGCACTTAAAACCCACAGACCAATTTTATCACCGCTGGAGTATTTATTTTTTGTTAAACAAACAAAATACGATGAAAAATGTTGAAAAAAAAATCATGCTTCATAGTTTGTTAAATTTTTTACAAAAAGGTACATTTTCTCCTTCATTGATATGCGCTTATGAGGTGGCACTGATGGGCACTAATAGGCTGCACTGCTGGGCACTGATAGGCTGCACTGATGGCCACTGATAAGCACAGATAAGGCAGCACTGATAGGCACAGATAAGACGCACTGATGGGGACAGACAAGGCAGCACTGATAAGATGGCACTGATGGGTGGCACTGATAGGTGTTACTGATAGATGGAACTGATAGGTGACACTGACGGGCACTGGTAGGTGACACTGATGGGTGGCACTGGTAGGTGACACTGATTGGTGACACTGATGGGTGCCACTGTGGGCACTGATGGGTGGCACTGTGGGCACTGATGGGTGGTGCTGGTGGGCACTGTTAGGTGAGCACTGGTGGCAGAGATGAGCAGGCGGCTGCTCTCCTTGATCGGTAACAATGTCCCAATGACAGCCACCGGTGGTCGGCTTTTTTTTTTCTCCTCACGCTATCAGTGTGAGGAGAAAAATAGCCGATTACTGGCTCTGTTTACGTCACATGATCAGCTGTCATTGTCAGGGTCGACCCCTTACTCATTGACTTGCTGATCAGAGCACACTGTTCACACCCTGCAGGGGGCGAGCAGGCTGCTCGAGAACGGGAGGTTGTCTATGGACGCCCTCCCAGCAAATTAAGTCCGCGCTGTAGCCGTCTTTCGGCTATAGTGCAGATGGGAGGTGGTTAACACATAGAGGCCACATGTATGCGGAAAAGTGTAAACATTTCTGTGCTAAGAACCATTGCCCTGTACGCTTCCAGCACACTTGCCAGCGGGGATCAGAAAGCTCTCAATGCATACTTGCGATGGGAAGCTTTCTGATCACGTGACTGCTGTGACAGCCAATAACAGCCGTCACATGCCAACTCTGCTTCCTGGCATCTAGAAGCTCTTAAAGGGCCAGGAGGCAGTGATGGGAAGGAGATAAAATCTGCCAAAAAATGTATTCATTTTTGGATTTAGTCAATCAATTTACACAATCAACACTTTTTTCTATATATGCATAGAATATGTGTATACATTTTCATGTAACCATGTACTGTATGAGGGGGCGTGGCCTGGAGCAGCATGTGAGCAGACGTCTTTCCTAGCAGCTTCGAGATCCCTCTGAACAATCCTGTGCCATCCTGCTCTCATGCCCCTCTAAACTGGCTACAAACCTTGCCTCTGTGTCTCTCTTCCCTGATTACTCCCCTGCTGTCTGTGCCTCGAGAGCCAAAAACCAGCATGTCAAGCAAAAGCTGAGGGAGAAGACCATCCAATACTCCATGCTGTTTCCTGCGACGCTGAGAGTGGTGCATCAAGGCCAGCTGCACTAAATTAACTCGCTCCTCTTCACCTTTCTCTGGCAGGGGTCGAACCCACAAATTGCTAGGGCCTCTCTCCAGGCTGCTAAGCTGGATGGAGGATTAGCCTGTCCTAATTTGAGACAGTAATTTATAGCGTCTCAACTTGCATATGTCTATGATTGGTTCCTGGGGGCCTCTCCGTCCTGTTCTACCGCTCTATTGACTGCTCTTGTGGGCTCCAGGGACTTGCTGGTCGATGACCTACACAGGTCCATACCCGGACGCTGCTCCCGTAACTCCCCAATGGAGGTTAGCTCATTTGGCCTAGCACGAGGGTATCGGGGTGCTCACGGACTCGGGCAGGGTGTCTCCTAGAGCTCCCCTGTGGCAAAATTCAAACTTCCCTGAGCTCCTGGGTCACCCGGATTCTAGATGGTAGACGCAATTGGGGGGTCACACACGTTTTCTACATCGTTGTCAATAACAAGTTTATTTCATTTGAGGACCTAAGGGTACGAAGTGGGGTAACGGAGAAATCTCTATTCAAGTTTATGTCACTCCGTCAAGCAGCACAGGCACAATTTAAGGGGCTAACCCAGGAGCTCACTAAATCGCCTCTGGAGGCGCTCATGTCTTATTTAGATATTAGGAAACTGGTCACAACAGTTTAATCCCGCCTGTAGTCAGCGGGGGTTAAACCCTTCCAGATTGCTCAGCGGAAATGGGAGGCGGACATTCTGGGGCTGTGCAAAGAGGGGTGGGAGGAGGCCTCGGAGGTCTGCTTCCTTGATCTTATCGGGTCTAACCATCAGTATGTACAATTTAAATGTATACACCGGTTATATTATACTCCTGCCAGGCTGGCCCGCATGGGTCTAATTTCTATTGCTTCCTGTTCTAGGTGCGGCTCCACTATATACATATGTTTTGGTCATGCCCAGCTTTATTAACATATTGGAGGTCCTTGTTTTCTTTTTTTAAGGACACCCTACACTTCCCCATTCCTCTCACAGGTTGGATTGCTAGGAGTGCTCAATGACTTTATATCTACAATTCATGCTTGAACTCTGATACGCACAGTTTTATTCTATGCTAGGAAAATGATCCTGTTGCATTGGAAGAGTGCATCTGCTCCTGATATTCAAATGTTGTATTGTATAGTGAATTACGTCTTAACCATCTTTAAATGCATATATAAGGGCAGGGCTTGTCCCAAAAAGTTTACCAAGATCTGGCACTCCTGGCTGGATATTGCGGACTCCTGGAAGGATACCCCACTCTCTCAACCATATTGGGCTGAAGGCAGGTGGGATGAGGGTTGTTCTGGTGGTTGCTGGATGGCTGGGGGGTGGTTGGGGTGCAAGCGAATCCGGGTGTGAGTGGATGGGTGTTTGTGCATGGCCAGGGCAGTTGCTTGGGTGGGTGTGTGTGAGTGTGGTCAGGTTGAATGTACTACAACTGTTTCTACTGTTTACTGTGTTTCTACGATATGGGGCCCAGTGCGGTCTGCATTGGAGCACTTGTTGTTATGGTTCCTCCGTTGAAGAACGGAGGTAATTACTCTCAGGGAAATGTCTGCTATGAAAAGGTTGAATCTGCGTTAATCTGCGTTAATCTATGCAAGAGCTGTAACCGTTACTGTGCCTTTTTGATTATTGTATTTGCAGAAAACAAATAAACAAAGTTTAAAAAAAAACATATACTATATAGTAAAACCATTAACATGTTTTGCATACAAAAAGTTAAATATTCATTTTATGTCATACAGACAGTTTTAAAAAATGTGGATGTTCGGCAGGGGTCCATGAGTTGCAACATGATTTTATATTGCCACCTAAAAAGAGGTTAATGGCAGTTTGACTTCAAAACAATGTATAGACTGCAATTCACTTTACAGTGATATTAACTAGGGTCATAGCAATCTACGAAGAGTCATATCAACCAAGATATTTTCAGATATCCTAGCTTTTCTGGAATTTCATAAAAATTGCAACATGGCCAGTCCTAGTCTGTTTAAGAATATACAGAATGCACGGTTTACTGTTAGACTGGTAAACATGACCACAAATGTTTTGTGCGCCCTCAAGTTAAACAAGTTTATACATCTATATAGAGCTAATGTTATATGTCAGAGTGGGAGATTCAGCACAATGATCAGTGATTACTCATGATTAGATCTGTGCTTGGTATGACATTTCTGCTTTTCTTAAAGGGGTGTTCCAGCCCTAAGTTGTGTTTATTAAAAGTCAGCAGCTACAAAAAGTGTAGCTGCTGGCTTTTAATAAACACTCACTTACCTGCTCCTGCGTTCCAGCGACGCGCCGACCGGGGCTCCGCTCCTCTGCCCCCCTCCCCGGCGTCTCCATCCTGACTGTGGGCACCCAGCTGTGACAGCCTTCGGCTTCACGGCCGGGCACCCACTGCGCATGCGCGAGCCGTACTGCGCATGCGTGCGCGGCGCGGCTCGCCGCTGATTGGAGAGGCGATCGCATGGGACCTGTCAGTGTCCCATGTGATCGCCTACAGGGAGGGGGCTGGTGTAGGCGATTAAGCTTAATCGCCTAACCAGCCCCTCGGCGGAAGCAGGAAGTGGGACAGGAAGTCCCACTCCAACTGAAGCCCCCACTCCCCCCCCAAAAAAATTACATGCCAAATGTGGCATGTATGGGGGTGAGGAGTGGATTGAGAAGGGTTCATTTTTTTGGGTGGAACACCCCTTTAACATATTTTCTTTTACCAATGAAAACAGTCACTTGGTATATGAAAGAAAATATATAGAGCTCAGGTTGAATGTCCACTTTTCACACATCTTGTAATATAATCAAATATAAATGACATATCTTTCATGTAATTTCTACAATTCCATGTCATGCTCAAGATACACTTCATGTGATAGGAGAATACTGAAATTACCCAGCAATTTACCTACCCCGCAGCTCAATTGATCATAATTCACATATTTTGCTTCAATCATTTTAGTTTTATTACTCCTAATTTTGTAGCACACATGATGGTTGGTAATCCCTTATGCAAAATGTCATCACTTTTTATGTTTTCTTTACATGTATATACTGTGTAGGTGATTGTCTGTTTTAAAAAATATTAGGCCAGATTCAGCGAGCCGTAACTCCTGTCTAACTGGTGTTAGACTGGAGTAATTTCAAATTACGCACGTTTTTTAGCTAGTCGGAAACCTCAAACCATGAATAGACTGCTGCGGGCTTCAATTCGACTGGATTACGTGTTCGTACGCCTTCGGATCTACGCTGCAATAAAATTGCGGCCACTGGGTGGACTTCCCGTCGTTTTCCGCGTCAGGGTATGCTAATGAGCTTTTGCCGGCGATCCCAGAAATTACGAACGTCTATCGCAATCTCTTACGGCACCTTTAGTCATCTTTTTTTTTTTGCGTAACACTATACCAGCTTTTTGCTGCTCTAATATTAGACAGCCCATGTTAAGCATGGCCGTCGTTCCCGTGTCGAATTTCTATGTTTTCCGACGTCTTTTATTATTTTTTACGTAAGTCGTCCGGGAATAGGAATGTTCGTAAACGACGCTACTCAAACAACGAATGATGTAACGACGTGATTTTGCGCAATGCACGGCGGAAAATTTCTGAACGGAGCATGCGCAGTTCGATCGCCACAGGGACGCGCCTAATTTAAATGCTTCACGCCCCCTAATCGCGTATTTCGAATACACGGCGAGAAATAGACTACGCCGCCGTAGCGTACGGGCAAAAATCTACCAGAATTCGATGTAGAGCCTGGTAAAATATGGCAGCGTAGAGTAATTCGATTACGCAGCGCAATATTAAGTGTATCTGAATCTGGCCCATTGTCTCTCTCCCTCTCTCTCCACCCCATCTTTATTTTAAGTTATTTGAATCCAATATATACTGGGTTGTTTGGGAACTTTGTTTAGCTTTAAGGTTCTCAGGAATTGGTATAAAGATTCTCTGTTATGTCTTAATGATTCCCCCCCCCCCTTCCGTTTGATCATACTCAAGTTCCTGTATGTTCTTGCACAAGGTTATGATCCCGACTGTTGAATAGAGCTGCTTTTTGTTAGATCGAATCTACGTTTTCTACTTCTTGATTTCATCTGAGGGACTTTATATCCTCAACAGGTTTACCTGAGAATTTCCTGGGACATTTGTTTATTCTCTGGTATTCATAGACCATACAAAGTTCCTTGTGTTTTTTTTATATTTTTTGGGCCAGATTCACGTACATCGGCGCATTTATTTGGACCGGCGTAGTGCAACTCCTTTAAGTTAGACCTGCTTAATTTCGAGGCGCAAGTACCGTATCCTCGTAGTATTTTCGGCCAAATTTGCACCGGTGCAATGTAAATTCCGAGGCGTAAGGCGGTGTAATTCAAAGTGGGAAGGACGTGGGCGTGTTCCATTGAAATGAGCCGTGACCCCATGCAAATGAAGGGCCGGCCAGACTGGGCATGTGCACATGAAGCAGACTATGGTCAGCACCTCTCTGAGCATGCTCAGAACTCGGCACGGCGCAATCAGTTAGATAGGAACTAGGCCCGTCAGGCTTAGTGAGCTATGCACAGTGCTTAAATAGACCGAGAGAAATGCCCTTCCATTGCAAAAGTACATCCAATTTTTTTCACTTCCTGAAGCAAGGTGTTTTATTCCGTTGTCTGTTGCTGTTTGGAGGTTTGTGTCGTGTCGGTGTGTATATATATATAAATATATATATATATATATATATATATATATATATATATATATATATATATATATATATATATTATATATATAATATTAAATAAGATAATTAGAATAATATTAAAATTAGTAAATGTATATTAGTTAAAAAAATAAAAATATATATTTATTATATTAATTATTATAAATTATATACTAAACAGAAAAAAATGTATATAAAATATATATTTACCAATTAGGGTGAAAAGAGGCAAGGAAATGGAGTGTTGCCAGTACCTTGCCCAGTGGCGGTCGGCAGATCCTCTCCCGTGTAAGAACAGGGGAGTCCGCGCTATGGTGAATAAAGTAGCTGTTGCCTCCCAGTAGGATCCCTATGTGGGGAGCTAATATAAATATGAATAGTATAAAGGGAAATGGCGCTGCTAAACTAATACCTTTGTCGGGTATATCCGTGGGGTGAGCCCAATGGTAATAGGCCCCCCTTTTGGCTGGAATTAGGGTGCAATTGGAGGGATACCCTGTGTTAATAGGAGGGTAGATGTTGGTTCCTCAGCTTCCACTAATTTCAGTGAAATTGAGTAAAGGTGGATTAATTAGGTCAGGAGCCTGTGCAGGCCAGCAGGCCCAAAGATTGCTAAAGTAAAATGATCCTATGCTGCTATAAGGATTCCAGTTGTGACCGATGCACCCTAAACCATATAAAACAAAGAAAAAAATGTGTCTCTAGAGTCTAATAGGTAGGAATCCCTACTAGTGTAATCAACCACACTAGTAGGGATTCCTACCTACAGTACTAGACTCTATCCACTTTAGCCCCAGACCATATTGCTGTCCAAAGACCAGAGCACTTTTTGTGATTCGGCACTGCGTCGCTTTAACTGACAATTGCGCGGTCATGCGACGTGGCTCCCAAACAAAATTGGCGTCCTTTTTTTCCCACAAATAGAGCTTTCTTTTGGTGGTATTTGATCATCTCTGCGGTTTTTATTTTTTGCGCTATAAACAAAAATAGAGCGACTATTTTGAAAAAAATGCAATATTTTTTACATTTTGCTATAATAAATATCCCCAAAAAAGATTTAAAAAAACATTATTTTTCCTCAGTTTAGGCCGATACGTATTCTTCTACATATTTTTCGTAAAAAAAAATCGCAATTAGCGTTTATTGATTGGTTTGCGCAAAATTTATAGCGTTTACAAAAAAGGGGGTAGTTTTAAGGCATTTTTATTAATATTTTTTTTTTACTAGTAATGGCGGCGATCAGCATTTTTTTTCGGTACTGCGATATTATGGCGGACACATCGGACACTTTTGACACATTTTTGGGACCATTGGCATTTTTATAGCGATCAATGCTATAAAAATGCATTGGATTACTATAAAAATGCCATTGGCAGTGAAGGGGTTAACACTAGGGGGCGGGGAAGGGGTTAAGTGTGTTCCTATTTGTGTTCTTACTGTGTGGGGGGGGTGGACTCACTAGGGGGAATCATTGATCTTCCGTTCATACATTGTATGAACGGAAGATCAGCGTTTCCCCCGCTGACAGGAACGAGAGCTGTGTGTTTACACGCACAGCTCTCGTTCCCCACTCTGTAATGAACGAGCGCGCGTGCCCGGCGGCGATCACGCCCGCCGGGCACGCTCGCGGGACTCGGCGGGCGAGCGGGGGGCCCGCGCGCGGGCCGCTGGCGGCGCGCACGTGCCCCCTAGTGGCCGCGAAAGTCCCGACGTAGAGCTACGGGCTCTCGCGCAGGAGTGCCGACCTGCCGCCGTATAACTGCGGCGGCTGGTCGGCAAGTGGCTAGAGATACCTGACAAAGATTCTCTCCCGTGCCCTCCTCCGTGCCCTCCTCCTTCTGTGCTCATCTAAAGTCAGTAGTATAGCTATGAGCAAGGATGCCCCTGGCATGTTGGCATACAGATTAATGTCCTGCAAGTGTGGCTGCTCAGCTCGGCCCTAATGGTGTTGCTTTTGCTGACATGTAGACGGATTGTCTAATTTTAAGCCTGCTTTTATATGGTCCAATTTTAGACCGGCCGTGCAGCTGATAAGCACATTGTGTAGACTGCACCGCACAAACTTACTTTTGTGGATCGGCGTATCTCCCTCATTTGCATATTTGCATAGCAAATCAATGGTGTGTCTAGTGCAGTTTTGCACGCACGCTGCGCCGGTCTATCCAAATTACGTCTATCCAAATCGGTCTAAAAAATGTGGATTTCAGGCGTATATCGTTTTGGGGATACGGTGCATAGATAAACGTGTGCATTTTTAGACTTACGCGTGCCTAACTCGTGATACTCCGGAGTAAGTGCTTTGTGAATCTGGCCCTTTGTATCTATGTCTTTGTTATTGTAGCTACTTGAATATCGGCCTATGTATACTGGCTATTTCAGTTTTTTTTTTTTTACTTCTTTTTCTTTAATAAAAACATTGAAATATAAAAAAAATATTGTTTTGTTTTATTGTAAATTTTTGTGTTTTTATAGTGAAATGGGTACTTCTGGTCAGAAATGGGAACAGAATATAAATAGCTCATAAAATTAAAATGAGTATATGTGTACACAAGAAGCTAATTTTCAAGTAACCTGGATTTGCCTTCCTAAATAGGTTTTACATTTTTAGGGCTTATATTGATATTTAATTTTATAGGCTAACACGTGAGCAAAAATTCAAACAAAAACAAACATTTTTGCTTTTTTGTTTTGAATTTTATGAAACACCTAAAATCAGAATATAAACAAGAGATCATTTATTTTATTTTTGGGAAATATATAATTTTGTTCTCAATTCAAGACACTGCTAATGAATCAATTAAATATTAGAATGGTCAATTTACTGAAAATCACAGATTAAAATAGGTGAATCAAGGGATATATGTAAAAAGCAAATCTTGACTTTTCCCGTAAACTAAAGCTTAGACTCAACCCTTTACACACCTCTCCATAGGGCAATGGGGACACCCATCTTATTACATGGCCAACAGGGAGGGTTGCAAGATGGTACCAAATATGACCTTTAAAGAAAAGGCAAGAATTGTGGTTTGTGAAATGTCTTTACTGGGAAGATGCCATGAAACCTTGGACTGAGTTCATCTATCTAAAGTGGCTCTAAGGCTTCATTCACACATAGCCGACTCCGTCGCAGTCCGTTCCGACGGAGTCCGCCTGTGTCTGCCAGCTCAGCGGGAGATCAGTCCGCAGATCTCCGCTGAGCCGACGGATGACAAGCTCCTCTCTGCTCACTGAGCGGGGAGGAGCTTGTCGAGTCCCGCTGTCCTCTATGGAGCGATCTGATGAAAACGGACAGCATGTCCGTTTTCATCAGATCTTTCCCGATCCGATCCGCATGGACGGATGGGGACGTGAGCCCCATACGTTTGTTTTTAGCGGATCGGATCAGGTCGGATGTCAGCGGACATGTCTCCGCTGACATCCGACGCTCCATAGGGGTGCATGGAGCGCCCGTTCAGGTCCGCCTGAAAAACTGACAGACGGACCTGAACGGATCCATGTGTGAACGAGGCCTAAGGAGCTCATATTAAAATGGCAAACTTTAAACTCTTGGACTCATATTATTTAATCTACAGAGGGTGAAAGGGCAGAAGTATCTCTCCTCCATATGTTGCTACTAGGGTACTGGCTGGAACTTTTCTCCATATTTGTTTGTAATGTGGGTTCATTTAGACATTTTAGAAGTCAATCTTTCAGTTATGAGAAAATGCATTAAATAATAAACTACCATATAGTTTTATTTGGTTATCAAATGGCTTCCTTATTGAAAACATCAGAATAGAATAGCTGTGTTGATGGTTAATGTTGGAGCCCTTATTCCCAAAGTAAAGAAAGATTATGTTTTGTGTGCGTGTGGTTGGCGCAAGTGGAATATCCAGTGGTTAGTGGGGTGCAGCAATTTAGAAAAAACTGGGTCAGGTTACCAATCTGGTATCCTGTTCCAAGTGGATTTGGGGTGTGTGGTAAAAATTGCGCTTCCCTATATTGGTATTACTAGGCGATTTACCTTCTATCGCCACTAGGTGGTGCGTTTCCCTACAAAGGTAAACAGTGGATTACATTTGTAGGGAAACGCACCACCTAGTGGCGATAGAAGGTAAATCGCCTAGTAATACCAATATAGGGAAGCGCAATTTTCACCACACACCCCAAAGAAAGATTATGAATTTGGAAATCTTTGTACTTTAAATGCATATCTTCTTTGAAACAGGGATTCATGATTATGCAACTCATATATACCTCTAAATCTACCTTTAGAATTCAAGTGCATGCATCATTCAAGCTGGCCAATTGCTTTGTCCTCTTAGAATGCCCACCACAATGTTGTATAGAACTGCAAAGCACAATAAAATGTCCTATTGGTTTAGCAAACCAACAAACAACACAATATTGCCAGTTTGAATGGAAACCTGTGTTGTGGAAATTTTTATTAATGTATGTTGTCAGATGTACCCCAGTGTGGGTTTTGCTGTAATGCGCTCATGTTAGCGTATTCACACATACAGACGTTGGTGGAAGATCATTGGCGCAAACACCTTCCCATGGACACAGCACATTTGTACGCTCCTTTTAGGGATGTTCATTTATGCCTCAGCAAGGGACTGGCCACTTCTTGTCGACTGCATTAAATGACTCAGAGCGAAGAGATCTACGTACATGGGAACTATATCATAACTATACGAAAATTATGGTTATCTGATCCATCATTAAAGCGGAATTTCACCCTAAATATAAGCCCTCCCATGTGATCCAGCATACTGGCGTCAGCGCCAGTATGCTGTTTTTTTTTTTTAAATCCATGTACTTACTGTCTTATGCAGAATTTTACTTTTTTTACCCCGCGGTGGACGGCGCCAGTATAGCGCGTCACATCTTACGAAAGTACCCGAAAAGGACTCGGGTAATCTCGGCGAAAATGCGGCGCCTGCGCACAGACCTAGGAGCTGACTGCGCAGGCGCCGTATTTCTCCGAGTCCTACGGCTATGGCGCGTCACGCCCTCCGAAAAACGCCGAAATAGGACTCGGAGAAATACGGCGCCTGCGCAGTCAGCTCCTAGGTCTGTGCGCAGGCGCCGCATTTTCACCGCGATTACCCGAGTCCTTTTCGGGTACTTTCGTAAGATGTGACGCGCTATACTGGCGCCGTCCACCGCGGGGTAAAAAAAATAAAATTCTGCATAAGACAGTAAGTACATGGATTTAAAAAAAAAAAACAGCATACTGGCGCTGACGCCAGTATGCTGGATCACATGGGAGGGCTTATTTTTAGGGTGAAATTCCGCTTTAAGTATGGTTTGCGGCAATGGCAGCAGTGAGTTGGTTTGCACACGGCTTTGTACAAAGCCATGCTTTCTAGTTCTTTTGTCTTGTCTCACAGAGAGCCTGACCCCTGTACCCAGCCATTTGCACACATCACTGCTAGCATTCTATTTGCATATATACATGTCTGTGATTGGTTCTTTTGAAAGAATACAAAATGTCTGATTGGCTGTTTTGTGAAGCCACTACCTTCTTTTGTTACTCATGTTGACACTATAAATAAAAGGGAGCAGACTTTGCTAGTCAGTGATGGCTGGGAGCTATGATGAGAACAGTTGGTGAGGTCTCTTGACTTGACTGAATGGCAGACCAAAGGCATGGTGAGTTAAACTTTTAGCTTAGAGATGGATTATTTCACTAAGATGAAGTGTGTGTTTACGAGCACAGGCAGAATGGTGGTGTGCTCTGCATACAAGGGGCCAGATTCTCAAAACAGTTACGGCGGCGTATCTCCAGATACGCCGCCGTAATTTCAAATCTGCGCCGGCGTATGTTTACGCCGATTCTCAAATGCAGATACGTTAAAAAATAGGCTTCTTCCGCCAACATAACTAGCCTACGCCGGCGTATAATTGTGTGCAATTATACGCTGGCTGCTAGGTGGCGCTTCCGTCGATTAGCCGCGTCAAATATGAAAATTAGCTAGATACGCCGATTCCCGAACCTAAATGCACCCGGTCGTCGTATTTTACGTTGTTTGCGTAAGTGTAAAGTTACCCCTGCTATATGAGGGGCAACTTTGCATACGCAATGTTAAGTATGGACGTAAATTTTTACGTCGTTTACGCCGTTTGCGCAAATAGTTTGCGAATAGGGATTTGTGTAAGTTACGTTCACGTCGAAACCAATGTATTTGCGGCGTAATTTGGAGCATGCGCACTGGGATACATCCACGGACGGCGCATGTGCAGTTAAAAAAAACTTCAAAAACGTGGGGTCACGATTCTTTTACATAAAACACGCCCACCTCACCCACATTTGAATTACCCAGGCTTACGCCGGGCCATTTACGCTAGAGTTGCGGCGGTGTAGCGTAAATAGGATATGCTACGCCCCGCTCGTACTAACGCCGCCGTACGAGACACTAGCCCAAGATGTTTTGCCACGTCACCTGTCAATATCTATTTGGATGGTGGATGAAAGAACATTAACAATGGAGTAGAATTCCTGCCACTGACACCAACACTGGGGCATTATTCCTCTCATGGACACCAATCCAATGGGGCATTGTTATCAACACCAGGACATGTTCTACTCCCATTGGCCACAGTCTCACCCCTCTAATAGTAAACTGGCCCTTTGTTTAGAAAATTTGGAGACCCCTGATTTAGGGGAAACACACACAAACAAGGGGCAGAGATCAAAACGAATGTAGAATGTTGCAATAGTGTGAGTTAAACCTAGGACCAAAGTGGCAAAACAATAAAAGCGGTATTTCACCCTAAATATAAGATCTCCCATGCGATCCAGCATACTGGCGTCAGCGCCAGTATGCTGGGTTTTTTTTTTTTTAATGGCACACTTACTGTATTATAGTGGAATTCCTTTTTTGTCCCCCGTGGTGGACGGCGCCAGTATAGCGCGTCACATCTTCCTAAAATACCCGATATGGACTCGGGTAATCTCGGCGAAAATGCGGCGCCTGCGCACAGACCTAGGAGCTGACTGCGCAGGCGCCGTATTTCTCCGAGTCCTACGGCTATGGCGCGTCACGCCCTCCGAAATAGGACTCGGAGAAATACGGCGCCTGCGCAGTCAGCTCCTAGGTCTGTGCGCAGGCGCCGCATTTTCGCCGAGATTACCCGAGTCCATATCGGGTATTTTAGGAAGATGTGACGAGCAATACTACAGCCGTCCACCGCGGGGGACAAAAAAGGAATTCCACTATAATACAGTAAGTGTGCGATTAAAAAAAAAAAAAACCCAGCATACTGGCGCTGACGCCAGTATGCTGGATCGCATGGGAGATCTTATATTTAGGGTGAACCTCCGCTTTAACAACCTAGTAATTTAAAATAGATTACACTGAGGCAGTTATGCCTCTATTGACAAAATGGCACCAATAATAAAGTTTTTAAGGGTAAGGGTAATGCAAAATAAGGTCTATAAAAGTCTATTTTTGAAATTTGACATTGAAGGTCAGCTCTAGCATTGGATACTTAAATTCTCTTTCTGTACCTGCCCACAGTTGTCTCTTAAATAAGACAGAGGCTGTGAATAAGAACATAGGTAACAGGTGTTAAAATCACACTTCTAAAATATATTCATCTTTATAAAAAAAAAAGAAAAAAAAAGCTTGTTACAGAATTCACTCACACCCACCCACCAATTCTCTTGAACCATATTGCTCACAAGTAACAAGGTCACTTTGATTACGATAGCAGTTGGAGTGTTGTAGCATACTGAATGGATGTCTGTCCCAGATTTTTTTTTCTTATAAATACAGTGGATGACTAACAAATCATCTGTATTAGCACCAGAGATTAAGCTAGCAGACACAAATAAGCTCACAGAAAAATAGTTTTTGTATCCATTTTTTTTTTTTTCAAATAACAGTTTTTATTAGACACAGGGTAACCCCCGTGCCGCAGAGAAAATTGTACAAAAGCTTCAGCAGAGGAGTAGAGAATACCGTGCATAGCTAATTTCAGCACATTATATCATAGCACTCGTAGAAGAAACGCCTGCAAAACAGGGACAAATAACACAACAACTATAAGAAGGAAAGGGTCAGGAGAGAGATGAAGAAAAAAAACAAGAAAAGAGAGAAGAGAAGAAAAAAGAAAAAGGAGAGGGGGGACTGCAGACGCAGGGAGATAAGGGGAGAAGGGGGGGCTCAACCCATGGCTCAGGGCGGGTCCTCACAGCGGTGCCACTCCTCCCAGATCGCATCATGCATTTCCAATCTATCCTGCAACCTGGCTGTCATTTTTTCCATGAGCTCAACATCCTTAATCCTGGCATACAGGTCAGTTTGAGAGGGGGGAGACAGGCGCTTCCAATGGAGGGCAACTAGGCACCTTGCGGCCGTCAGTACATGCCTGAGCAGTTTTTTGGAGGTTTTGGGGATTTGCAGGGGCGATATTCCCAGTAAAAATAGTTTCGGGGACCAGGGAACTGGCACTCCCAGGAGACGAGATAACAGTCTCTGGGTTTCCGTCCAGAACGGTGCTATCTTGGGGCAGGTCCAGTAAATATGATATAAGGTACCCTTGGCTCCCTGGCAGCGCCAGCACCTGTCTGAGCTGGATGGATAGATAGCATGGAGAACATCCGGTGTCATATACCAAAAATACAGTATTTTATAGGCATTCTCCTTGTACAGTGTACAGAGGGAGCTCTTAGCTGCCTGAGACCAGATCGTTCTCCACGTCGCCTCCGGAATCTCCTCCCCGAGTACCCTCTCCCAGCGAAGCATGTATGCATGCCTACCCTGGGTAAGGAAAGAGCGAGAATTCAGCAGCTGATATATGTCTGATATCAGTCCGCGGCGAGCAGGTCCCTCCAAAACCAGCCTTTCGAAAGGCGCCGGCGCTGAGAATTGGAGCTTTGGGGCGAATGATAGTGCAAAGTGTCTTATCTGCAGATACCCAAAAATCATCTGGCTAGGCAAGTTAAATTTTTTTTGTAGATCAGGGAATGAGAGCAGTTTTCGGGTTATAGGGTCCACCAAATGGCCAAAATGGAAGAGGTCACGAGTCGCCCAGGGAGAAGACATCTGGTGGGTCAGACCATCAGGCATCCTAGGATTGAACAGAAAAGAGGTCAGGACGGACCGCTCCGAGCTCAGATTGTGGGCCCGGGACAGTCTACGCCAAAGCGTCCTAAGGTGGAGCATGGGCCCTAAAAGTCGGCCCGGGTCCACCTCCACGCTCGCGTTCCACAGCAGACTATTCGGGTGCGCGGGGGCCAGCCATATCTTCTCAATTTCAGTCCACGTGTTACAAGAGCGCTGGGGGAACAAAGAGGTAATGGCACGCAATTGGGCTGCCTGATAGTACTTTAGTAGGTCAGGGAACCCCAAACCTCCGTCGGTGCGGGATGCTGTCAAGACCGTTCTGGGTATCCTGTGCCGCCCATAGTTCCAGACAAAGCGCACCAAGTCCGCTTGGAGCTTTCGGAGGTCTGCATATGGGACTGGGATGGGCAACGTCTGGAATAGGTAGAGGAGCTTGGGGAGGATGACCATCTTAATAGAAGCCACCCTACCCAGAAGGGAAATGTGGTGAACTCGCCACTTCTGCAGAAGGTCTCTTATGGACCGGAAAAGAGGGGGGAAATTAGCCTTATATAGAGTGTCGAAGGACGGAGTGATCTGCACCCCTAGATATTTTAAACCCTCTGTGACCCAGTGATAGGGGGAGCTCTGTTTCAGATGTCGGACCTCCTCATCAGGAACGTTAATGGGGAGAGCTACCGACTTAGCCGCGTTTATCTTATAACCCGACAAGGACCTATAGAGATCAAGTTCTGCATGCAAATTAGGCAGGGAAGTTCTGGGATGGGTAAGGGTTAGGATGACGTCGTCCGCAAAAAGTGCCAGCTTAAATTCCCTCCCCCGCATCGGGACTCCCCGAATGTCTGGGTTCCTGCGAATAGACGCCGCCAGGGGTTCTACGCATATCGCGAACAGAAGCGGTGAGAGCGGGCATCCCTGGCGTGTTCCATTAGCCACCGGGAAGGAGGAAGAGTGGGCAAAGGGGGTCTTGACCTGAGACGTAGGGTTTGTGTAAAGATGCCGTATGGCCCGCAGAAAGGGGCCACAGGACCCCATGTGTTCCAATGTGGCAAACAGGAAGGGCCAGCTGAGGCGGTCAAATGCCTTCTCTGCATCCAGGCTGAGGGCCAGTGATTCTTGACCCTCCCTGTTTACCACATCGATCAGGTCGATGACCCGCCTGGTGTTGTCCCCCGCTTGGCGGAGGGGGACAAAGCCCACCTGGTCCCTGTGAATCAAAAAAGGGAGTATCGCGTTCAGGCGCAGCGAGAGGAGCTTGGTGAATATTTTTAGATCCGAGTTGAGTAGCGCTATCGGCCTGTAACTAGCGCACAGAGAGGGGTCCTTGTCGGGTTTAGGGATCAGCGTTAGAAACGACCGTTGCATATCTGAGGGAATAGGGGTCAACTGAAGGAAGGCATTAAACAGTTTGCACATACGCGGGAGAAAGATGGGGAGGAACGTCTTATAATACTCATAAGGAAAGCCGTCTGGACCAGGGGACTTATAAGCGGGCAGGGTTTTGATAGCTGCTGTAAGTTCCTCCTCCGTTATGGGGGCGTTAAGAGAGACAAGATCGGCTGTCCGAATCCTGGGGATCCCGCTACGTTCCAAGTAGTCATGTAGACGATTCAGAAGGTCAGGGGATGGGGGGTCATGGGGGATGTCCGGGTCACTATATAGGGCCGTGTAAAACTCCTCAATGGCATGAGCTATGTCCCGGGGGTGGGTCAAGAGGCGATCGGCTCCGTCTTTGATTTGGTGGGGGGTGGCCATGTGAGAGCGTTCCGATAGTTTACGTGCCAGGAGGGAGTGGGCCTTGTTACCTTTGTCATAGTACCGTTGCTTCAATCGAAGCAGAGCCTTCTCCACCTGGCCTAGAGCCAGGTCCCGGAGTGTTGCTCGCAGACAAATAATTCTTTTAAGAAGGGGTATAGATGGGGAGGTTTGCAGTTGGGTTTCTAAAGCCCTCAGGTCCCTCTCCGTTTGAGTCTTAGCTGCTCTCGCATCTTTTTTCATGGCTGAGGAGAGCGCCATGCAGCAGCCCCGGAGGACCGCCTTGTGGGCTTCCCAGAGAGTGGAGGGGGAGACATCTGGGGTGTCGTTTTCAGCAAAATAACAGTGCAATGTCGACTCCAGTTCCAGTCTGGAGGGGCCATACTGAAGCAAAAAGTTGTTCAGCTGCCAGTGACATGGCCTACGATTGGGGGCACCCAGATCCAGGGTCATGACAACCGGGGCATGATCCGACCAGGATGTATCCATTTCTAATGACATACATAATTCAATATCATGAATATGATTTTATTATGAAGAAAAAGTGTCATGTCCACTGGTTTCAATTAAGGAACACTATAATAATGTTATCTATCAGCAGGTAAAGTTAAAGGTATTTTATCTCGAAATAAAATTGTATATTAGAATTCTTTAGGGAATCGCATTAATGTGTTATTGTGTTACTAGGAACTATACAGTCTAATGTATGAATTTAAAACTGCATAGTCTGACTTATGGGCCCTTTTGCAAGCAAAATGATGCACAATGCAATTATCATCCCTCCAAGAGTCTTGGAAATTACTTTTGTGGCTAATTAGGAATGATTGGTAATTGACATGTGGTTATTATTATGTTGGGAGCAAAACCAGTTGTGTAAATAAATGAAAATGGGTAGGAACTGAGCTGCAGTAATAAACAGCAATAGGAAACATTCTAGTCCTGTTTTCTTAAAGGGGTGTTCCACCCAAAGGTAATGTTTATTAAAAGTCAGCAGCTACAAAAAGTGTAGCTGCTGGCTTTTAATAAACAGACACTTACCTTCTCCACGTTCCAGCGACGCGCCGACCGGGGCTCCACTCCTCTCCCCCCCTCCCCGGCCGGCATCCTCATTGCGACTGTGGGCACCCAGCCGTGACAGCCTTCAGCTTCACGGCCGGGCACCCACTGCGCACCCACTGCGCATGGGCGAGCGGCTCGCCGCTGATTGGACGTGCGATCGCCTAGGACCTGTCAGTGTCCTAGACAATCGCCAAAGGGAGGGGCTGCAGTAAGGCGATTAGGCCTAATTGCCTTACCAGCCTCTCGGCGGAAGCAGGAAGTGGGACAGGAAGTCCCACTCCTACTGAAGCCCCCACTCTCCCCCCCCCCCAAAAAAAATGTGGCATGTAAGGGGGAGGGGATAAAGCGGAAGTTCCATTTTTGGGTGGAACTCTGCTTTAAAGTTTACCACACATGTTAGAACTGCATTGTACAATCCTTTTACAACCTCTTATGCCCCGTACACACGATTGGAAATTCCGATGGAAAAAGTCAGAAACTCAGAGAAATTCCGTTGGAGTTTAGATAGAGAACATGTTCTCTTTAACTCCCATGGAATTCCGTCGGAATAGCGATGTGATTTTGGTCGGACAAAGGACCGATCTTGTGTATGGGGCTTTAGGTTTACCAACAACTATTAAGTGTGAGGGTTTACCTAAACATATTTAATTTACATCGACAAGTAGGACTTTGCACTGTTTTCAATATGATCTGCTTGAAATTGTTAGATAATTGAGCAACAAAACATCGTAAGCCAGTTGTCTTGCAGAGCACTTGTAATTTTTTTTCCTCTTACCTGTTTATATTCTGATTCCCGACCAAGTTGCACTTGTAAGATATATGCAATAGGGTCTCCTCTCATAGGTGAAACAGTCTCCCATGTAATTTCACATGTGTTTCCTTCTAACTGTGTCACCCTGGGAGCTGAAAAATGCAGATTTTTGAGAGAGAAAAGCATCATTAATAAACTAGAAATAAGTTAGCAGAGAAAAAAATAAAAGTAACCATGCCTGAACATCCAATATATTCTATATATGAAAGTTATATCTTGTAGGCATCTTAAAGTTACGGGCTTCTCTAGCCTTAGCTATACTAAACAGATCATGAACTTTGACAACCTTTGACAAGAGTCAGTTTCAGATGCTAGTGTATTTTGTATTACTGCTTTTTGATTTATTCCTCCTATACATGTAAGCCAACTATAAAAACATAAACCCTATTCCACTGCACCTTGAAAAAAGTTAGAGAGGACTGGCATTTATTTTATTAGACAATTCAGTTGAATTTCATAGATATCTGCTGCTAGATGATAACATGTTAAACAGAGAGCTTTAGCATAATAAAAAGTCTATGAGGCTTTCATTGCACAGACTAATTCCATTCATAAAATAGCAGGGACTGGAAACAGAGAGCATATGGATCAGTAGTACTGAGCTAACAGTACCACCGTAACCCAATCAGTTTCAGCAGAGCTGGATCTTGGATAGGACACAGGTAAAAGTAAATAACATAATACACTTATCTTCCACTGTCCCTTCCACAGATACATCCTGAAGGTCTCCCTTTACATACTTAAAAATGAATTTAGAAATGATTCCTAACAGATTTTTCTCTTGGCAAGGAATTTAATGTTTTTGATAATAACTCGAGTGTGTTAAGCGCATTTGTTTTGGATCATGCAGACATGGGTTAGAACCTTAGTCAGGTTTTTTGTCCCCCAAAAAAATACAGACCTTGACCCAAACACTAACCTTGGCACTGGCCTAGACCAAAACCTTAATCTATGTGTTTTTTTTATTTTTATTATTATGATTATTAAAATATTTTTTTATTTACTTTTTTTCCGTGCAAGGACAGAGAGAGATACAATGTATCTCTCTCCTCCATTCGCAGAGAAAGTGGCTGATCACTGTGATAGCCAATCAGAGGCTATCACAGCGATCAGGTGTCCCAGAATTGGGAGTTTCAGTTCCCCCGTTTGTTAGCACGGAGGCTTGGGTCTCATGGTGAGACCTGGTCACTGTGCTGGGAGCATGCCACAGGGCCAGCGCAAAGGGAGATATGCAAATACGCATATTTGAGTGACGTTGGCGTAAAAGGGTTCATAATTGAAAAAAAGTGGGCCTACTAGGTCCCTCCCACAGTTCTGCTCTCTACAAATAATTGATTATGTCACTGCTATTTTTATAATATATTATCTGAGTTTGTAAAGGTGTTTGGTGCTTAACCAGATTTAAATCCTTTGGGCCAGATTCACAGAGCCCTTACTCCAGTCTATCTTGCGTTAGACCGGAGTACTTTCAAATTACGCACGTCGTTTCATTAGTCTGAATCCTCAAACCGTGAAACGATGGCTTCGGGCTTCAATCCGACTGGCTTACGTGTTCGTACGCCTACGGATCTACGCTGCAATAAATTTGCGGTCGCTGGGTGGAGTTCCCGTCGTTTTCCCGCGTCGGGGTATGCAAATAAGCTTTTTCCGACGATCCACGAAGTTACGAGCGTCATTCACAATCTCTTACGGCATCTGTAGTCATCTTTTTGCCGCATAAAGTTATTCCAGCTTTTATCTGGTCTAATATTAGACAGACCATGTTAAGTATGGCCGTCGTTCCCGCGTCGAATTTCAACGTTTGTTTTTATTTTTTACGTAAGTCGTCCGGGAATAGGAATGTACGTAAACGACGCTACTCAAACAAAAAATGACGTTATTTCACGCAATGCACGGCGGGAAATTTCTGAACTGAGCATGCGCAGTTTGATCGCTGCGGGGACGCGCCTAATTTAAATGCTTCACGCTCCCTAATCGCGTATTTCGATTCCGCCGCGAGAAATACACTACACCGCCATACCTTACGGGCCAAAATCTACATGAATTTGTCGTAGAGCCAGGTAAAATACGGCGGCGTAGTGTATCTCTGATACTCTGCGCCAATGTAATTGTATCTGAATCTGGCCCTTTGTGTCTAAGTTCAGCTTTATGATATCATTGTTTCCAAACTTGAAAAGATTATTAATGTTATGAGAAAATACATTTAGCTTTATAATAAGCTGTCATGAACACAAATCCAGCCAAACCAATGACATGGGAGGCCCTGTTTTTTGGAATTACAAGAACATCGTTTACACAGCATCATTATCAAAAGTCAATAGCATTGTCTTTTTTTACCTTTATGTATGTCTTATCTTAGGCTCTGCACAGTATATTTATGCACCCCTGTGTGATTATGTAATAGCATCAATTTATTCAATTACTAGTACACATTTACTATTTCACACTCTATGTGGGTGGACATTGGGGATGGGGGATGACAGGTTTTGCATGTGAGAGTGACTGGAGAAGCATAAAAAGGGATATGCAAAAAAAGGTCTGTTATTGAAAGTGCATCTGTCCAAATTAATAATAATAATTACGGATATGAAACTGGGTGAAATGACTATGCTGTTAAGATAGCAGTGTGCATATCTGTCTATCTAATAATTGAAGCAGATGGATTGGATGATAGTAGTTTATATATAGATATACAAGATGCATAACAATACAATTATTAGTCATGTATGTGTGTACTTAGAGTCAGCTACCTTGTACACCCTCATCATAAACATTCTTAAATCAAACTCAGAGAAACAGATAATAGAGTTGAAATACATAGACATGAGCTCTTTTACAAAGTAAAGGCTTTGCAGTTGTGATTTCTGATGTCACATAATAGTGGTAAGTAAAGCAATAGAGTTTGGTTACTGAACTGCTCTCAGTCTGTAATTGGACAAGGAAGTAGCAGTAGCACACTGATAAAATCGTCATTCCGATCTCTCCTCCTGGGATCATGTTCCAACTGTTGACTAAAAGAAATGAACCCTGACTGGCTCAGCATGATGTCCCTTCCTGCAGTATGAGTGCTGCTCTACTGAAGAGTTTCAGCTCTACTGAAAGATGCATTTTAATATGTTTCATTTAAATGTGCTTTTTTATTTGCCAGCTTTAGTTTTATATACAGTGGGGAAAATTATTATTTGACCCCCCCCCCCCATATTTTATAAGTTTGCCCACTTACAAAGAAATTAAGGGTCTATAATTTTTATCATAGGTGGACGTCGATACTTTGACGTAGAATACCGGTATTTTCTGAAATGGCGGGCGGTCCTCTAAAATAGAAGCGGATTCCCACTCCCCCCCACCGCGGTTAGGTCATCTCTGCCACTTACCAGAGCCGTTGGTAGCAGCGGAGACAATCCGATACTTTCCCTTCAGAGGCTGTGAGTCTAGTGGGGGAATGATGGCACCCCCTCGACTCAACGAGGTTGGATGCAACTGACCATCGTACGGTATTTGCACAGCAATTTTTCATGCATTAAAAAAAAAACAGTAAAGTTAGCCCAATTCTTTTGTATAATGTGAAAGATGATGTTACACCGAGTATCCTCTGAGGATCCAGGACAGGGACGTGTGATGCTTGTTGCTGCCAGACTAGAAGTGTGCTGACAAGGAAAGGGGGACAGTCAGTGAGCTGCCACACAGACACAGAGCGAGGACATGAGGAGAGAGGTGCCTAAGAGCTGGGACAGGACTTCAGTAACTCAGTTCTTAGATAACAAAACTGCAGGGAACTAAGACCAACTCTTCCAGAAGTCTGTTACACAAAATAGTACCCATGGGAGATCTGGTACAGCTCTGACACCCTCCATGATATGGATGACGACCATTTGAAACATATCAAGGCTTAATATGTTTTGCTTTCTGGTGAGTAATAACCCCTAAGGGGAGTGTGACGCACGTTTTGTAGGATTTTGGTGTGAGGTGCACATTTACAATACCACATTAGGGTCACCACCTGTGTCTTTCTGAACTTTTTTTATCACCATCTGTCATTTATCTTTTCTCATATGCCATCATCATATGAAAGCTAGTCATAATACGTAATGACAGTAGTGCTGCTTTAGTATTCAGGGAAACTGATTGAAGTGCCTGTGGACATTTTACTATTTTGTATGTACAATTTTTTGCATTTTAAGCGGCATAAGCTCCATAGCGCTGAGATAGTGGAAGAAGGTTTCACTGTTTTGTAATATTGTACATGTACAGGCCCATTTGAAGTTTTCCAATAAACATCTAAATAATTCAGAGAAGGATTGGGAGAAAGTGCTATGGTCAGATGAGAACAAAAGTTTGCTCTTTGGATTACCTCAGTGTTTCTCAATTCCAGTCCTCACGCCCCCCCCAACAGGTCATATTTCAGGATTTCCCTCAGATGAAAAGGCTGTGGGAATTACTAAGGCAGTGAAACTGATCAAATCACCTGTGCAAAATAATGGAAAACCTGACCTGTTGGGGGGGCGTGAGGACTGGAATTGAGAAACACTGGATTACCTCGACTCCCGTGTTTGGAGAAAAAAAAATGTTGACTTTGACTCTAAGAACACCATCCCTACAGTCAAGCACAGAGAGGTGGAAACATTAGGTTTTGGGGCTGTTTCTCTGCTAAAGAAGATTGAAGGATTCCCCTAGGGGAGGGGCTTTATAGGCAGCAATAGTAAGCGTATATATAGTAGTACCAAAAACAAGAAATTATTTTATGAAAATCAATAAATATTTAATTATATAGAAAAAAGATCATACAATATGACATAATATAACACTTAACAAGTTGCAAAAAATTGAAACTGATCCACATTAATAAACTCTACAAGGCCTTGTAGAGTTTATTAATGTGGATCAGTTTCAATTTTTTGCAACTTGTTAAGTGTTATATTATGTCATATTGTATGATCTTTTTTCTATATAATTAAATATTTATTGATTTTCATAAAATAATTTCTTGTTTTTGGTACTACTATATATACGCTTACTATTGCTGCCTATAAAGCCCCTCCCCTGGGGGAATCCTTCAATCTTCTATTCGATTAGGGGTGTCGGCAGCACTTACACTCCTGTGATGTTACATAATTCCCGTTTCTCTGCTAAAGGTACAGACCAACTTTGCCACATTGAGGGTACCAATGGACGGGACCATGTATTGTAAAATCTTGAATGAGAACCTTGTTCCCTCAGCCAGAAAACTATGGGTCATGGATGGGTCTTCCAGCATGACAATGACCCAAAACATACTGCCAAGGCAACAAAGAAGTGGCTCAAGAAGAAGCACATTAAGGTCATGAAGTGGCCTAGCCAGTCTCCAGACCTTAATCCCATAGAAAATGTATGGAGGGAGCTGAAACTTTGAGTTGCCAAGCAACAGCCAATAAACCTTAAAGGATTTAGAGAAGATCTGTAAATAGCCAAAAAAAATCCTTCCTCAAATGTGTGCAAAACTGGTAACCAACTACAAGAATCGTCTTATCTCTGTGCTTGGCAACAAGGGTTTCTCCAAATATGTTTTGCTTGGGGATCAAATACTTATTTTACTCACTGAACTGCAACTGATAACATTTGTATCGGTTTTTTTTTCTGGATTTTTGGTCTCTATAATATAAAAAACACCTATGATAAACATTTTAGACCCTTCATTTCTTTATAAGTGGGTAAACTTACAAAATCTGCAGGGGATCAAATCAGTATTTCCCCACTCCCATGTTTCCCTGAAAATAAACCTGGGTCTTATATTATTTTGGCAACACAAGACCAAGTAGGGCTTATTTTCAGGGTAGGTCCTACCATATAATGTGCTGTCTTCTCTCCCTCCCTGCCTGTCAGGAATCCCTAGTTTGAACAAAGTTAAAATGCTTGTAAAATGCCCAAATCCACTTCTTTACAGAAGTACACAATATACAATGTGTGTGCCCCTGCAATCCATTGGCACCAAATACCTCAGCTGCTCTTCTCCTTTCTCTCCCAGCCATAATAGAGGAAACCTGCCCCCCCTGCAGTGCTCGGAGCGGGGAAGAGAGCACACCGGCATGTGAAGTAAAAAATATCTGTAGCATTTCAGTGCTTCAATTGTATGCATCGTGTGAAGACTGATTTTAAGTAATTACCCTGTGTTGATTGATGTTCTGAGAAAAATGATTGCAGAGACTTTGCACTGAGACTACCGTACCTTCGGTGACCCACTAAAGCTCTACAGAGTGAGGGGGCTGAGATCCCCCGCCAACACCTGTGAGAAGAGGAGGAGACCAGCGGAGCACTACGCTGTACCAAAGGTACCTTGCACCGCCAGACCACAGAGACACAACACTGCACACCACTGTAACATAGAGGACTATAGGAGTACACAAGCACCCTAAACTAGGGCTTATTTTTGGGTAAGGCTTATATTGCTGCCCTCCTGAAAAATAACATTAGGGCTTATTTTTTGGATAGGTCTTATTTTCCAGGGGAAACACAGTATATATACACATTATATTACCAAAAGTATGGGGATGCCTGCCTTTGCACGCACAAACTTTAATGGCATCCCAGTCTTAGTCTGTAGGATTCAATATTGAGCTGGTCCACCCTTTGCAGCTATATTCCACAATCAGAGTATAATTAATTTAAAAATGCTGTTAAGCAGAAAGGGTTTTCTGTGGAAGAGATATACTTGAGTTGATTTATAAGCAAATAGCTGGTACACTTTGCAAATACATTTTCACTTTAGCTTGGTGTCTGTGGTGAAAGTTCCCTTTTCAAAGTACAGTATACTCAACCATGTAAGGAAAAAACAAACAATTGCACATGAATGGATGAGGGAAATAAGCAAAGCTCAATCTCATGCATAAGCTATGGCAAAATACCCTTTGACTTTTTGCCTTTGACTAGTGCTCACAAACTTATTTTAATCCTGATCAGGCCAGTCAGAATGGAAAAAGATGGCAAACCCTGAAAATAACCAAGGAAATATGTCAGAAGGAGGAGCGTGGATGGGAAGGGAACATTACAGAGTAATCTCCAATTTTACCTAACCTTCACTTCTACCTGGAGTAATCTCCACTTTTACCTACCTTCTCTTAACAGCCCCCATTCATTCCTATAGAACAGTTGTGATAATTATTCATGGATGACCTTTCTATAGGAATAAACGGTCCAACAGATAATGACTTTTGAATTCCTACTGCTCAAGGCCCTATAACAACAGTATAACTCTGATCTAACAGTTGAACGTCAAAAGATATATAATAGGCAGAAAAACTGTCAAAACAAGATGCTTCAGTTGCAGTAATTTGCCTGCTTGCTAACCTTTAATGTTTGGTGGGACAGACTTGGTTGTGCAGAATGTATAGATGTCAGAAAATGGCCCTTCTCCAGCATCATTAACAGCTTGAATCCTGAAGTTGTAGCATGTGAATTCAGTCAGTCTCTGCACCTTATATGTGTGGCTTGGACCTCTGTAGATGGGAAGAAACCTGCAAATATAAAACACATTTAATTTAATAATAGTTAATGGTGTTATACTACAAGCTGTAGAAAACAAATGACATCTGGAGAAGATATGCTATTCTCAAGCTGTAGTTGTATGGGCTCATATATCCTGAACAAAAAAATAATTCATATATAGCATGTTCAAATCTGTAGCCCTAAACATGGCATAGTATTTCTCATTTACCTTTTAAAATGTACCAGAATGGTGTCAGGAATTTATAGCCAGACCCATTTTTTATATAAAGGTGGAAGAAGGGAACAGAAGTATGTAGTATAAGACTTGCATCAATAAAATAAAGACTTAAAAAGAGACCCTGTCACCAATTAAAAAAAATTGTAGGTAAAATTACAAAAACGTATTTTAGATGCTTACTCAGAGCTTTTTCCGTTTGATAAATTATTACTTATTCACTTAAAACTTCCCTTTAATGAAGAGTAGCTTCCAGGGGAGGCGCAAATGGGAATACAATAGAGTGTAATTTTAGTGACATTTCTAAATCTGCTAGGACTGCTGACATTAGATCCAAGAGGCTTTTACAGGTAAGCAACATGCATAAAATATGTCAAATGTACAGGCAGTCCCCGAGTTACATACATCTGACTTACGTACAGCTCCTACCAGGGCTGGACTAGGACAAAAATGTGGCACTGAACTTCATCCAGACTGGCCCACCTTGACAGGTCTCTCCCATGGTGGCCGGACATCTCCCGCACCCCCCCCCCCGCCACCTAAGCCCCCTCTCCCCCTTCTCTAGCCACTAGCTGTTCTACTTTATTAGAGTAGAACGGCTGGCACTGGTACTCTCATAGGCAGTACCAGTGGGGAGGATATACATTATTTCACCCGGGGCAAAGAATCAGTTTGGTGCCCCCCATTATGGGACAAGATTAAGCAGAAGTGAGAAACTCCCAGGCCATAGCTGTTCAGTCAGCTGTCTGTCCCCTCCCTTATACTCCTCTGTCGTCCACCCTGCTCCTCTGGTCCTCCCCCTGCTTCTTTGTTCCCCCCAGTTGAGCGCTGCGGGAAAGGGATAGACAGAGGGACGGAGGGGGGCGGCGGTCCGCTGTCACTGAAGTCGGCCCACTGAGCCATTGGCCCACCGGGAAACTACCTGTAGTCCCAAAGGTCAGTCCATCCCTGGCTCCTACTTACAATATGAAGGAAGACAACTGAAAGTGAGATAAATATACTCCTAGGAAGGGGTATGATTCAAAGTCACTGATTCAAAATAAACTTTCAGCTAGTGCAACCAATTACCTTCAGAAGTCACATAATTAGTGAAATGATGTCCACCTGTGTGCAATCTAAGTGTCACATGATCTGTCATTACATATACACACCCTTTTGTAAGGCCCCAGAGGCTGAAACACCTAAGCAAGAGGCACCACTAACTATGAAGACCAAGGAACAAGTAAGGGACAATGCTGTTGAGAAGTACAAGTCAGGGTTAGGTTATAAAAAAATATCAAAATCTTTGATGATCCCTAGGAGCACCATCACATTTATCATAACCAAATGGCAAGAACATGGCACAACGGCAAACCTGCCAAGAGACGGCCGCACACCAAAACTCCCGGACCGGGCAAGGAGGGCATTAATCAGAGAGGCAGCACAGAGACCTAAGGTAACCCTGAAGGAGCTGCAGAGTTCCACAGCAGAGACCGGAGTATCTGTACATAGGATGACAATAAGCCATACGCTCCATAGAGTTGGGCTTTATGGCAGAGTGGCCATAAAAAAGCAATTACTTTCAGGAAAAAAAATGGCACGTTCTGAGTTTGCGAAAAAGGCATGTAGGAGACTTCCAAAATGTATAGAGGAAGGTGCTCTGGTCTGATGAGACTAAAATTTTACTTTTTGGCCTCAAAGATAATGCTATGTCTGGCGCAAACCTAACACATCACATCAGCCAAAGAACACCATCCCCACAGTGAAACATGGTGGTGGCAGGATCATGCTGTGGGGATGTTTTTCAGCAGTCAGGACTGGGAAACTGGTCAGAGTTGAGGGAAAGATGGATGGTGCTAAATACAGGGATATTCTTGAGAAAAACCTGTACCCCTCTGTGTGTGATTTGAGGCTTGGACAGAGGTTCACCTTCCAGCAGGACATTGACCCCAAACACACTGGGGATATTGACCCCAAACACACATAAACCACTGAAGTGTTGCTAAAGCAACACTTCAGTGGTTTAAGGGGAAACATGTAAATGTGTTGGAATGGTCTAGTCAAACCAATAGAAAATCTGTGGTCAGACTTAAAGATTGTTGTTCACAAGCGCAAACCATCCCATTTGAAGGACCTGAAGCAGTTTTGCAGGCAGAAATGGGCAAAAATCCCAGTGGTAAAATGTGGCAAGCTCATAGAGACTTATCCAAAGCAACTTGGAGCTGTGATAGCCGTAAAAGGTGGCTCTACAACGTATTGGGGGGTGAAGAGTTATGCACATCTGTTATTTTGTCATATTAGTTGTTTACTCACAATAATAAAAAAAAAACGTCAAAAGTTTTGGGCATGTTCCGTAAATGTAATTATGCAAATCCTCCAACAATCCATGTTAATTCCAGGTTGTGAGGCAACAAAACACGAAAAATTCCAAGGGGGTGAATACTTTTGCAAGGCACTGTATATAGCGCAGAAAATTTACACAGCACTTTTAATATATACATGTACATTCACACCAGTCTCTGCCCTATAGGAGCTTACAATCTAAGGTCCCTAACTCACATTTATATACTAGGACAAATTTAGACAGGCTTCAATTACCTACTAGCATGTCTTTGGAGTGTGGGAGGAAACCCATGCAGGCATAGGGAGAACATGAAAACTCCAGGCAGGTTGTGCTGTGGTTGAGATTCCAACTGGTGACCCCCTGTGCTTCCAGGTGGAAGTGCTAACCACTTAGTAACTGTGCTTCCCCTATGAAAATTAATATTTTTCTAGCTGGGTAGATTTTCGAATGAAGATTGATACAAAACTGCTCAATACATTTGACAGCTTGACAAATGTCATTTGAAAATAACTTAAATTTAATTTGCTTTTAAAATTCAGATTTGGTTTAGATGTACTTTCCTGAACAAAATCCATATACTGCCCCTTTGAATTTTTCCATCACTGTGGTTGAAAATGTTTTGACTCCACCAGCGATTAGAAAATCAAACAAAAGGGTTGAGTATATTAGGGAGATAGAAGGTCTTACAAGTTCAATAAAAGATCTGCACAATAAATTCCGCAATATGGGGTTTTACTTGATTCAATTTACATGCACTGATCAATTCAAACAATTACTGGCAGTCTAACTGAGCTGTTATCACAGGAAGCAACAGCATTTGTCAACAAGGTCCTTGAATGTCTCCGCAACATTCATATGGTGAATACAGACAAGGCCTCCCCAGAGGACTTAGCTGTTGTGGGTCGCCTCAAACTGTACCTTACCCCCTCTCCTACTCCTCCCCCCTCCTTCTTTCAAAGGCTTGGGTACATACTTGTCTTCTCTAACTACAAACTAGAGGCTGTGGGTCTCCCTAAAAACTGAAAGATGCTACCCACAATGGGTATGTGAGGTCTCCCCTTACAGAGATAGACCCTTAGCCCTCTCCCCCTTTCCCCAATTTTACGGTCTATTATTATGACTCAAGTTCAGTACCATATTTCATTTATATTTAGCCTCACATACATTCCTATTTGACGGCCTAATGTCTACTGCTTTTTGCAGTCTCCTTGCTTATCATAACAATTTATGCTAACACTCTAAAATACCATGTATAAAATTGTTCTATTGGCCAACTTTTTCAGATGATTTCTGTTATGTTGTTCCCTTTGTATATGTAAACTTGTAAATAAAGAACGCAAAAAAATATCAAAAAATGTAAACAAAAACAAAAGGAAAATCAAACATTCTGAAAATAAAATTTCAAACAAGCATCTACTAGAGCAGACATCACTAATTGGAGGACCACGGTCCTGATCTGGCTTGAGTCACTGTTCCATCTGGACTGGCCGCGCTCCCCGCCATGTAGGAGACAGCTCCTTTGCTCAGTGTGGTAAACGGGGCCAAGCACAGTGAACGGGAGGAGGGGGTTGATATAAAGGTGGTGGAACTAGGGACAAGAATGTAAAGGGGGGAGAGAAGGACAGGAATGTGAAGGAGGAGGAGGGTGATATAAGGATGGCGGGGGGGGGGGCTGAGGACAGGAATGTAAAGGAGGGAGAGAGGGGGAGGCCAAGAATGTGAAGGGAGTGAAATGAAAAGGGGACAACTATAGGAATGTACAGGGGGGGTAAGGACAGGACTGTAAAGGGAGTGAGGACAGGAATGTGGAGGTGGATGCTAATATAAAGAGGGGCAAAGGACAGGAATCTGAAAGGGGGAGGGGTGTGATATAAAGGGGGGTGAGGACAATAATGTGAATGGAGGGGCAGGTGAGGACAGGACTGTGAAGGGGGGGGGGGGGCGGTCATGACAGAAATGTGAAGGAGGGTGATATGAAAAGGGGGCTGAGGACGGTAATGTGAAGGAGGAGGAGGGTAATGGGAATGTGGAGGGAGATAAGAATAGGGATGTACAGGGGGGTAAGAACAGGACTGGAGGGGGGGTGATATAAAAGTGGGGATGAGGATAGGAATGTGAAGCGGGTGGTGGGTGTGACAACAGGGGACAGAGGACAGGAATGTGAAGGGGAGGTAATATGTCTGTTGGATGGCACGTCTCGTGTTGTACCCCATTGTGGCAGCTGACCAAATAGCCTAGGCTATTTACATGGATATTCACACAAAGTTTATAACTAGCTATCGTAATTTTCCTGAAAGACCCAAGAAAGGAAAAATGTCTGGATTGCCATAGCAGTTAGATTTCAGCAGTATTTACATTAGAAACAAAAATTGAATTGTACCCATAGACATTAGAGGGCAGTCAGATATGCAAGCAGAAACTGGTTGCCCTCAGTCTAAAGGCTTTGCTGAGAACTGAAAATGCTCCATAAACATGTACGCTTGGATATGTGTACAGGCAGTGGAGAAGCTAGTGGCCAAAAGCTAAAACTGTTATCTATCACAGATTGAAAAAAGCAACCAGCACAGGTGTTTTACCATAAGAAGATTTATAATAATAATTATGTAGTCAGTGTTGTGATGCAAAAACCATTGTAAAGGCCCGTACACACGATCGGATTTTACGTCAATTATTGTCTGATGGAAGTGTTGTGTCGGATAATCCGTGTTGGAGTATTGTGTGTACACAAGTCCGTCAAGCTAAAATCCAAAGTACAAACACGCATGCTCAGAACCAAGCTTGGTGTATGTTGGCTGAAAAATGTTCTGCTGTGTGTATGCAGAACAAGTTCACAGACAACGCCCTTCAAACAAAAATCCACGGAAAAGTCAGATGAAAGTCTGATCGTGTGTACGAGGCTTAAGACAACACAGTATATCTTGGAGCTTTCACTGCAGATACAGCTATATGAGCAGGACCTGGATACATTTCCTGCTTGCTGACTGGACAATAAAAGATAATAATCAGCACACTGGTTAAGTTATCCCATTTCTCACTATGTTCTCTTGTAGTGTGCTGACTGCCAACAGACAGCCAAAATTTCGCAGTTGCAGCTCGGCCCTACTGATTTGAATGGTTAAGTTTGACAGGCCACATCGCCTGTCAACTTAATAATACTTTTTAAATTTGCTGTGGCATGTGTACAGACCCCTTCAGTTGCATGTTAGGTGGGCAAATCGGAAAAGGGGGAGGGGGAATATAATCGAGGCTTAACCACCTCTTTTTACTGCCCTTTTAAATAAAAAAAATTGGTTTACTTAACTTATTAACTTATTAAACAGTCCCCTATGTGATGATTGTTTTCGTGACAGGTTCTCTTTATTGAGATATACATCCATAAAAGACCCTGCATGTCTCCCCTGTATTTCACTGAATGTTTTGCAATGCAGATCGCATTGCAAAACATCCTGTCTCTGCAAAACGAACCAGGGACACGGAGAACGTGACTAGGAAGGTCAAAACGAACTTAAAGGGGTCAAATCAAACTTAAAGGGGTTGTAAACCCTTGTGTTTTTTCACCTTAATGCATCCTAAGGTGAAAAAGCTTCTGGCAGTGACCGCCCCCCTAGTCCCCCGGTTTACTCACCTGAGCCCTGGAATTTCCCTTGGCAAAGCCGCGCTCTTCCTCTGCCCGAGGTTTTCGGCTCCAGATTGGATAGATTGATAGCAGTGCAGCCATTGGCACCCACTGCTGTCAATCAAATCCAATGACGCGGGCGCCAGTGGGCGGGCAGTCCTACATTCGGCATCTACGGACGACGAATGATAGATCCGGAAGT